>JAUJPP010000007.1:0-399727 GCA_030562195.1 Nipponacmea schrenckii
AATATATAAACCATATTAAACCACAAATCACATTCTTTTTTTTTTATACAAAAATCACTTTACAAACTATATTTAACCACTGTAATAATGATAAAAAAGTTCAAATAACGAATAATTTGTTGAAATACATACTAATCTTTCAAGTTTTTAATTGTGTTAAAAACCAAAGAAAAGTCTTAATTTTAATGGCATTAAAACACTAGGGCCTATGACGTATACGAAAGAATTCAGATAATTTTTTTACTTCAAAATATCAAATATTTTCTTCATGTCCTTTAAAATAGTATTTAAAACAGTGGTCCGAGCTTTATTCATACTGTTCATACTGTTTTCTGTCTATGGTAAGCAGTGGCTACTTCTAGACCACCTTAAAAATTGACTGTTTGGGGTGCGCAATTAAATAAAATCGGAATACTAAAATGTCTGGTTGTAAGTGTAAATATATTGTCTACAAATATATTCTTGGAAACTGATCCAATGAAAAAGTGTTCCGAATTGTTAAAAAAATGGCCCGAGTTGTCCACGAAAAATAATTATTGGTCGGAGTGGACTATAGGTCGAGTTGTCCTTGGTTTTCGAATTGTTCTTAATCAACTTGACTCTGTTGTTGTGTCTAGTTCTTGTCGGCCAATGCAGTTCTTGGAGTGCATGGAAATGCAACTCTTGTGATTTTATACCTTTTGTTCAATTCTTATTTTAGTTTTGTAAGCATTAAAACAGAAATTATGTTACAAAATTTTTGTGCAACAAATTGTTGGTTTTTTTCGGTTTCGATGTTGAGTCTGTTATTGATTCTTTTCCTTGTTCGTGTCACTTGGAACGTGCGGAATCAGTACAGTTAATCGAATAGGAAAAGGGTGGACCTGTAATGGTTGTTTGCTCATATTCTTTTCTTCAATATTCTCGAGGTTATTAATTCTCTTTTCACCAAACAATTATTGATTTTTTCGTTGCTCGATCCTCTGAGTGCAATGTTTAGGCTACTAATTTGAGTTTTGGCCATCATTTCTGTGAATTGAAATATCAATTACAAAATAATACGGAGTCGAACAAAATAAAATATTCTATAAGTTCTAATTCTAAGCTGCATGAAGCATTGAAGAATGTTGCCTGCCCAGTTTAACTTATTAGTAAGGCGTAACGGTATAATGTTACTGAATAGTTAGGGGAAGACTGCCAGCTATGTGCACTTGTTTTAATTGGTCAATACTATATATATGCCAATTAGAAACTTTTTTTTTACAAGAATAACAAATTAAATTGACAATGATCCTTTCTACTATGGCCAATCTTTGTAGAATATCCATAGGAATAATGTAAAATGTTGAGTTGAGGACATACAGTAGCAACCTAACTGAACTGTGGACAATTTAATAAATTTTTATATCGGTACTAGGATAACTGTCATTCAAATCATTGTACGCATATATGAGCTTTGAATAGTAATAAAAGTGTAAGAATGACTTTGACTTCACTAATCATGCCTTAGCCTACTGTTTTAATCTGATATTCAGTAGCCTACTTAATCTTTTTACATAGAAACACAAGAGCTACTTAGTTTTTAACTTGATTATTGTCTTTTATTTTAGATACATGAAGTTGTTAAACAATGGCAAGTTCAATCTGCATGAAATGTATCTGTGAAACACTGGACATTTCGATACATGTTGGTATATACAGGTATGTGTGTTTAGGTCCATATAACAGCAGATGATGAAATTTGAGGTGATGAATAACTATTACATAGAGACATAGAGATACTGTATCTTTATTTGGCTTCCAATAAAATATCCAATATGTCACTCTCCACAAAATCTTCAAGACTATTACGAAGAATACGTAATGTGTTTCGTAAATTACTGCGAAACAAAGATGTGAAGTTTTTTCTTGTGATATATTCAGTGACAATTATGGTACTTTTAGTAGTATGTACAACATTTCTTCCCCATTCTGTATTTTATATCAAATCTAAAAACATAGTGATTGGCAAAGAAAAAATGATAAAGGAGAACAATAAAAGGATTAGTGAAAGTGAAAATTCCATCAATAGTACAGAAATAAGGCCAGTGTCATCAAATGTAGACATTGCATTAACTATCATATCAGTACCTAGAAACCAACATAATATAGGGGATACCTATAGACCCAAATATTTAACTCAAGTTGTTGGTAAACTTGTATCCTTATTAAAATCTCACAATACAATCAAATCCTATGCAATATATTTATGCAATGTGTATAATGATCCAGATAATTTCGATGAAATCAAGCCTCTTATGAAAAAGTTTAAAACTTTTCAAAGATATGCAACCAAAACATATGTTTCATATGATAAATTTGAAAAAGAAAAACAAGACTATGTTTACTGTATGAATGAGACATTGAATAGAAATGTAAGCTATGTATTTTTAATAGAAGATGATGCTTATCCACATGCTGATCTGTTTACAGTTTTAGAAGATGTTATAACTAAGCGCATTGAAAATAAGTATTCTAATACACACATACCAAAGAGGAATGTAACATTTATCAAATTTTACCATGTACCATATGTTTTGGGTTTTTGTAGTTATGAAATAGAACGTTTGCCCGAACTTTTTAGTGTGAGTTTATTTTTTGGAACATTACTGTGTGAAATCTATCTCTATTTTGTTAAAAAGAAGCATTTGAAAGTAAGTTATATTTGGATATTGTGTATATTATATGCTAGTCTAATTGCCATGTGTATTAGTAGACAACATTTATTAGAATTACGAAGATTATCCAAAGAATTTTACCTAGTTACCCCAACTCCTTCTTGTTGTACACCAGCTATGCTTTATACACAGTATGGTGCAAATCTAGTGATAGAGAACATGAGTCGAAGGAGATGTAAAAAAGGATATGGCAAAGATTCTTTATTAGATGATATTCGTCGTAAAAATAGATTAACAGCATTAATGGTACAGCCTAATTTATTTCATCATATTGGTCTTTATTCTTCCTTACGTTTGAAAAAAATTAACTTAGATCCTATCCTATGATCATAATCTTAAAAATTATTCACAGAACTTCCATAAAATTTTGCTTTTAATCTTCCTCAAATATATATTTTGTCAATTAGTTTATGTATATCGAATGACTGTTACTTAGGTTATGCAATGATTATAGGAGAGCTTGCAGGTTAATGCCTCAAATTACGCTCATTTTCCCAAAATAGGCTTCAAACTCCACAACCTTAAAGGTTCTGGCTGCTATGCACCTGAGCTGCTCGTTCATTGATCCTTCGGTGCTCACTACTTTGTAGTCACCTACTTAATTTCTTAAGTATTGAATTCAGAGAGTAAAATTTGAAGTCAAGGGCAATTAAATCAAAAGTATAAAGTCTTCACATGCAAATTTTAAATTGTATTTGTTTATTATTGTTATTTTAATATCATTGTTGTAATTTTATATAAATCAAAATATTTTATCAGGGATCTAATGTTCAGTTTTGAAATACAAATGCATTAAAGACATTTATCAATTTCTGTTTTTACTTTATAAATCCTGACCTGATTGTGCCACAGCATGTTCCTTACGCAACACAGTGTTTGGATATATACATGATCCATGTATATGTCCAAATGTTGCTTTAGGAACATGGTGACACAGTGGCTGGCCATTTGATTAAGTTGCTTATGCAAGGGTAACCACAGGGTGAGCGGAGAATTGATCTACCAAGGTGGGCAAGGTGGATATTTGTGTCAGACTTTATGGATGTCTTTGATCTCCTTTAGTTTATTTTCCATTCATGTGTAGTAACATACAACAATCACCAGTTTATGGAAAGATATTTTACAACTCATCTGTTAGGTTTAAGAAGAGGAAACAGGGTTATTTAACATATATACTTCTAATTTCCATACTAAAGAATTTCAAATACATTTGAGACTAAATGCTAAAGTACAGGTAGTATATAATCCAAGTCGAAGAGGGGTCTGCAGATTCTAGTTGGGTCTGCGGAATACAGTATGGGGGATATAATGGGGGCAGGGGGTTTGGTCTGTGGTTTCTAGTTAGGGTCTACAGATTCTAGTATTGGGAGTCTGCGGATTCTAGTAAAGGGGGTCTGCGGATTCTATTACAGGGTCTCTGCAGATTCTAGTATAGAGTGTATGGATTCTAGTATTAGGAGTCTGCAGATTCTAGTACAGGTGGCCTGTGGATTCTAGTACAGTGTCTCTGCAGATTCTAGTATAGGGTGTATAGATTCTAGTATAAGGAGTCTGTAGATTATAGTATAGGGTGTATGGATTCTAGTATAGGGTGTATGTAGATTCTAGTATAAGGGGTCTGTAGATTCTAGTACAGGGTCTCTGCAGATTCTAGTATAGGGTGTATGGATTCTAGTATAGGGTGTATGTTGATTTTAGTATAGGGTGTTAGGATTCTAGTATAGGATGTATGTGGATTTTAGTATAGGGTGTATGGATTCTAGTACAGGGGGCCTGTAGATTCTAGTATTTGGGGTCTGTAGATTCTAGTATTTGGGGTCTCAGTAGATTCTAGTATAGGGTGTATGGAGATTATATAGTACAGGGTCTCTGCAGATTCTAGTATAGGGTGTATGGATTTTAGTATTAGGGGTCTGTAGATTCTAGTATAGAGTCTCCGCAGATTATAGTATAGGTTGTATGTAGTGCAGGTGGTCTGTAGATTCTATTATAGGGTGTATGGATTCTTGTATAGGGTGTATGTAATTCTAGTACAGGCCACAGGGTGTATGTAATTCTAGTATAGGGTGTATGTAATTCTAGTATAGGGTGTATGTTGATTTTAGTATAGGGTGTTAGGATTCTAGTATAGGATGTATGTGGATTTTAGTATAGGGTGTATGGATTCTAGTACAGGGGGCCTGTAGATTCTAGTATTTGGGGTCTGTAGATTCTAGTATTTGGGGTCTCAGTAGATTCTAGTATAGGGTGTATGGAGATTATATAGTACAGGGTCTCTGCAGATTCTAGTATTTGGTGTATGGATTTTAGTATTAGGGGTCTGTAGATTCTAGTATAGGTTGTATGTAGTGCAGGTGGTCTGTAGATTCTATTATAGGGTGTATGGATTCTTGTATAGGGTGTATGTAATTCTAGTACAGGCCACAGGGTGTATGTAATTCTAGTATAGGGTGTATGTAATTCTAGTATAGGGTGTATGGATTCTAGTATAGGGTGTATGTAGATTCTAGTATTGGGGGTCTGTAGATTCTAGTGTGAGGGTTGTGGATTCTAGTACAGGTTGTATGTGGATTCTAGTATAAGGGGTCTGCAGATTCTAGTACAGGTGGTCTGTGGATTCTAGTACAGTGTCTCTGCAGATTCTAGTATAGGGTATATAGATTCTAGTATAAGGAGTCTGTAGATTATAGTATAGGGTGTATGGATTCTAGTATAGGGTGTATGTAGATTCTAGTATAAGGGGTCTGTAGATTCTAGTACAGGGTCTTTGCAGATTCTAGTATAGGGTGTATGGATTCTAGTATAGGGTGTATGTAGATTCTAGTATAAGGGGTGTGTAGATTCTAGTACAGGGTCTCTGCAGATTCTAGTATAGGGTGTATGGATTCTAGTATAGGGTGTATGTTGATTTTAGTATAGGGTGTTAGGATTCTAGTATAGGATGTATGTTGATTTTAGTATAGGGTGTATGGATTCTAGTACAGGGGGCCTGTAGATTCTAGTATTTAGGGTCTGTAGATTCTAGTATTTGGGGTCTCAGTAGATTCTAGTATAGGGTGTATGGAGATTATATAGTACAGGGTCTCTGCAGATTCTAGTATAGGGTGTATGGATTTTAGTATAAGGGGTCTGTAGATTCTAGGATTATAGTATAGGTTGTATGTAGTACAGGTGGTCTGTAGATTCTAGTATAGGGTGTATGGATTCTTGTATAAGGTGTATGTAGTACAGGTGGTCTGTAGATTCTAGTATAGGGGGTAATGGATTCTAGTATAGGGTGTATGTAATTCTAGTACAGGCCAAAGGGTGTATGTAATTCTAGTATAGAGTGTATGGATTCTAGTATAGGGTGTATGTAGATTCTAGTATTGGGGGTCTGTAGATTCTAGTGTGAGGGTTGTGGATTCTAGTACAGGTTGTATGTGGATTCTAGTTTAAGGGGTATGTGGATTCTAGTATTGGGAGTCTGCCGATTCTAGTACAGGTGGTCTGTGGATTCTAGTATGAGAGGTCTGTAGATTATAGTATAGGGTGTATGAATTCTAGTGTAGGGGGTCTGTAGATTCTAGTACAGGGCGTATGTGGATTTAAGTACAGGGTGGTCTGTGGATTCTAGTATTAGGGGTCTGTAGATTATAGTATAGGGTGTATGGATTCTAGTATAGGGTGTATGTGGATTCTAGTATTAGGGGTCTGTAGATTATAGTATAGGGTGTATGGATTCTAGTATAGGGGGTCTGTAGATTCTAGTACAGGGCGTCTGTGGATTCTAGTATGAGGGGTCTGTAGATTATAGTATAGGGTGTATGGATTCTAGTATAGGGTGTATGTAATTCTAGTACAGGGGGTCTGTAGATTCTAGTATAGGGTGTATGGATTCTAGTATAGGGTGTATGTAGATTCTAGTAAAGGGTGAATGTAGATTCAAGTATAAGGGGTCTGTAGATTCTAGTATTGGGTGTATGTAGATTCTAGTATTGGGGTCTGTAGATTCTAGTATAGGGGTCTGTAGATTCTAGTATTGGGGGTCGGTCTGTAGATTGTAGTATTGGGGGTCGGTCTGTAAATTCTAGTATAGGGGGTCTGTAGATTCTAGTATCGGGGGTCTGTAGATTCTATTATAGGGGGTCTGTAGATTCTAGTACAGGGGGTTGGTCTATAGATTCTAGTATAAGGGGGGCTGTCGATTCTAGTACAGGGGGTTGGTCTGTAAATTCTAGTATAGGGGTCTGTAGATTCTAGTATAGGGGTCTGTAGATTCTAGTATTGGGGGTCGGTCTGTAGATTCTAGTATTGGGGGTCGGTCTGTAGATTCTAGTATTGGGGGTCGGTCTGTAAATTCTAGTATAGGGGGTCTGTAGATTCTAGTATTGGGGGTCTGTAGATTCTATTATAGGGGGTCTGTAGATTCTAGTACAGGGGGTTGGTCTATAGATTCTAGTATTGGGGGTCTGTAGATTTTAGCATAAGGGGGGCTGTAGATTCTAGTACAGGGGGTTGGTCTGTATAATCTAGTGTTAGGGGTCTGTAGATTCTAGAATATGGGGGTCTGTAGATTCTAGTAAAGGGGGGTGTGGATTCTAGTTGGGTCTGTGATCTTAGATCTTCTGATTATATACTATCGTACTGCACATTAGTGTTTGTTGAACCCCATTTAAAATCAGAATTAACTTTCCACGGGATTGATCAGTGGGTGATATTATAAATCATTTCACCAAATTTCATCAAGATCCATGAAGAACTATACCTTTCTTTTGGATCTAAAAATTTAATGTGAAGACTGTGATGAGCTAAATTTATCTGATCTGACCATATTAAATACACCTCAGTGTGAATGTTGCTTGTAATGGCTTCAGACAATGGCAGACAATGGTGGTGAATTTAACTCTGATGAGTTGGGGGAGGTCAGCTCCATCCTCAACATTAAGCTGTGTACAACTGCTGGGTACAGCCCATTCCAGAATGGACTTTGTGAACGTGTGCATGCCATAACTGACTCTATGCTTCTAAAATTACAAGCTGAAAATCAGGATGTTGATCTAAAGACACTTTTATCCTGGGAAAATATGGCCAGAAATGCCCTACAAATGTGGAATGGTTTCAGTTCTCATCAACTTGTATTTGGTAGAAATCCTAACGTACCAAACACAATGAATTACAAGCAACCAGCATTGGAGGGAACCACAACCAGTGAGATTTTTTCTGACCACTTAAACACACTACATGCCGCTCGGAAAGCATTTGTTGAAAGTGAGGCGAATGAACGAATTTGAAGGGCATTGCGTTCTAAAATGCGTGCTGCTGAACAAGTCTTTGACAATGGTGATTCAGTTTATTACAAACGTGAAGGCAAGGAAAGGTGGTTGGGTCCTGGTAGGGTTGTCTTCCAGGATGGGAAAGTTGTATTTGTACGTCATGGTGGAATTTTTGTACGAGTCTCCCCAAATCGATTGACAAAAATTAATGAAGAATCCTACTCTCAGCCCGAAAACCAACCTGATGATGTACAGCCATCTGTACAGCCAACTGCCATAATGCCAACCATGGAGAATCCTCAGGAAAAGCATGAGTCAATTTGTAAAGAGTATATAGGCCTACCAGTTATGCCAAATCCAAGCCTAAAACAGAAATTGAATTTGAAGAAAGATGATGCAATTATTTTCAAAGAAAAAGACTCTTGGTTGTCAGCTAAAATCCTTGGAAGAGCTAGTAAGACTACTAGTAAACATCCTCATTGGTACAACGTGCGTCTCGATACTGGTGAAGATATTAGTGTTAACCTTGATGATGTGGAGTGGGAAGAAACTGACTCTGTAAATGTGGTTGTCTCACATCCGAATAATCAAACAGAAGCAAATTGCATCGCGAAAGATGAAGAGTTGGAAAGATTTAAGTCATTCGATGCCTACGAGGAAGTTAAGGATGAAGGCCAAAGTCTGATTTCAACACGCTGGGTGTTGGTGCAAAATGGTGTGAAGGCTCGTCTGGTTGCTAGAGGTTTTGAGGAGGAAAATGATGTTCAGAGAGACAGCCCTGTGAGTAAAGAAATTTTGAGATTATTTCTTTGTTATGCCTCGCATCAAAACTGGACAGTAAAAACTACAGATATTAAGTCAGCCTTTTTGCAAGGTCAAAAACTTCAGCGTGATGTTTTCATTCCCCCCCCCCCCCCTGTAGAAGCAAATTGTCCTAATGGCATCATATGGAAACTTAATCATTGTCTGTATGGCTTGAATGATGATGCTAGACAATTCTTTCTAAGCGTAAAGGATGAACTTTTGAAGCTGGGTTGTTCTCAATCAAAATTGGATCCTGCTCTGTTTTTTATAGAAGTTCCAGTAGCTCAATTTTAGGAATGATCTGCCTCCACGTTGATGATTTCCTACATGCTGGAGAAAAAGGGTTTGAGAAGGTGATATGTAGACTAAGGGAGAGATTCTCTGCCGGTAAGGTTGAAGAAAAAAGTTTTTACTTATGTAGGGTTTCAAATTAAAAATGACAATGGCGGAATAATTCTAGATCAGACTGCATATGTTGAAAACTTAGTGAATGGTGTAATTTGTCCTAAAAGGGCTATTTCCAAAAATGTGACATTATCAAAACAGGAACAAACTTTGTTTCGACAACTTGTTGGACGTTTAAATTGGGCTGTGAGGGGATCGCGACCTGATATGGCATTTGAGACCATTGTACTTAGCACGAGACTAAAATCAGGAACTGTTGGTGATTTGTGCAGAGCTATTAAGGCTATAAGGAAACTTAAAGAGACACAGTCAATGATATATTTCCCTAAACTAGGTGATGTTAAAAATTGGAGTTTTGTGATTCATTCAGACGCTTCTCATGCCAATATTTGTGATGGTGTTGGAAGTATGGGAGCGTATGTAATCTGGATTATGGACGGAGAATTAAATAGCTGTCCAATAGCCTGGCAAGCGCACAAGATCAAGCGTGTTGTTTAATCAACTATCGCTGCTGAAGCTCTTGCCTTACAAGAGTCTATAGAGGCATGATTTTATTATTGTAGTGTCCTGTTTGAGCTCCTTGGAAATTCCAAAGATATTCCTATTATTGCATATGTTGACAATAAAAGTGTGGTAGAGTCTGTATATTCCACAAAACTAGTTGATGATAAACGCCTGCGAATAGATATTGCTGCTATCCAAGAAAGTATTAAAAATGGAGAATTAACTGCAGTTACTTGGTGTCCTACGGGTGATCAGCTTGCAGATTGCATGACAAAACGTGGAGCGTCGGCATACAAACTCTTATGTGTTTTAAAAAGTGGGGTTTTAAAAATAAAAAAATGTGGAAGTGAAATGAGTGGGGCAGAATAATCCCCTTAAAGCAGGAGGGTAGTCTAACCCAATGATTGCTAGAATCAAAACTAGTGTGAGATGTGATTAAAAATATTTTTTAAAACAAAATAACAAAAAATATAAAACAGAAGATTTTAAATGTACTATAAGGACATTTTTATCCAATGAACAAATTTATCAATAACAATTTAAAAAGAATAAGAGAAAGAAAAAAAAATTATAGTTAATGTTGAGGTTATATCTATAAATAGATATCCCGTGCATGAACAATATACATATGTCACGTGCATGAGACGTTTAGCGTCAGTTTAGACCTGGCGTTCTGTATGTACGGATGTGCATGTAATAAAGGTTACTATTGATAGACGTTGTGTATTCCTTAGGCGTAAATGGACCTCTAACAGTCTGTGGATTCTAGTACAGTGTCTCTGCAGATTCTAGTATAGGGTGTATAGATTCTAGTATAAGGAGTCTGTAGATTATAGTATAGGGTGTATGGATTCTAGTATAGGGTGTATGTAGATTCTAGTATAAGGGGTCTGTTGATTCTAGTACAGGGTCTCTGCAGATTCTAGTATAGGGTGTATGGATTCTAGTATAGGGTGTATGTAGATTCTAGTATAAGGGGTCTGTAGATTCTAGTATAGGGTGTATGGATTCTAGTACAGGGGGCCTGTAGATTCAAGTATTTGGGGTCTGTAGATTCTAGTATTTGGGGTCTCAGTAGATTCTAGTATAGGGTGTATGGAGATTATATAGTACAGGGTCTCTGCAGATTCTAGTATAGGGTGTATGGATTTTAGTATAAGGGGTCTGTAGATTCTAGTGTGAGGGTTGTGGATTCTAGTACAGGTTGTATGTGGATTCTAGTATAAGGGGTCTGTGGATTCTAGTATTGGGAGTCTGCCGATTCTAGTACAGGTGGTCTGTGGATTCTAGTATGAGGGGTCTGTAGATTATAGTATAGGGTGTATGAATTCTAGTGTAGGGGGTCTGTAGATTCTAGTACAGGGCGTATGTGGATTTTAGTACAGGGTTGTCTGTGGATTCTAGTATTAGGGGTCTGTAGATTATAGTATAGGGTGTATGGATTCTAGTATAGGGGGTCTGTAGATTCTAGTATAGGGTGTATGTGGATTCTAGTATTAGGGGTCTGTAGATTATAGTATAGGTTGTATGGATTCTAGTATAGAGTCTCCGCAGATTATAGTATAGGTTGTATGTAGTACAGGTGGGCTGTAGATTCTAGTATAGGGTGTATGGATTCTTGTATAAGGTGTATGTAGTACAGGTGGTCTGTAGATTCTAGTATTAGGGGTCTGTAGATTCTAGTATAGGGGGTATGGATTCTAGTATAGGGTGTATGTAATTCTAGTACAGGCCACAGGGTGTATGTAATTCTAGTATAGGGTGTATGTAATTCTAGTATGGGGTGTATGGATTCTAGTATAGGTTGTATGTAGATTCTAGTATTGGGGGTCTGTAGATTCTAGTGTGAGGGTTGTGGATTCTAGTACAGGTTGTATGTGGATTCTAGTATAAGGGGTCTGTGGATTCTAGTATTGGGAGTCTGCCGATTCTAGTACAGGTGGTCTGTGGATTCTAGTATGAGGGGTCTGTAGATTATAGTATAGGGTGTATGAATTCTAGTGTAGGGGGTCTGTAGATTCTAGTACAGGGCGTATGTGGATTTTAGTACAGGGTTGTCTGTGGATTCTAGTATTAGGGGTCTGTATATTATAGTATAGGGTGTATGGATTCTAGTATAGGGGGTCTGTAGATTCTAGTATAGGGTGTATGTGGATTCTAGTATTAGGGGTCTGTAGATTATAGTATAGGGTGTATGGATTCTAGTATAGGGGGTCTGTAGATTCTAGTACAGGGCGTCTGTGGATTCTAGTATGAGGAGTCTGCCGATTCTAGTACAGGTGGTCTGTGGATTCTAGTATGAGGGGTCTGTAGATTATAGTATAGGGTGCATGAATTCTAGTGTAGGGGGTCTGTAGATTCTAGTACAGGGCGTATGTGGATTTTAGTACAGGGCGTCTGTGGATTCTAGTATTAGGGGTCTGTAGATTATAGTATAGGGTGTATGGATTCTAGTATAGGGGGTCTGTAGATTCTAGTATAGGGTGTATGGATTCTAGTATAGGGGTCTGTAGATTCTAGTATAGGGTGTATGTGGATTTGAGTATAGGGTGTATGTATTCTAGTACAGGTGGTCTGTGGATTGTAGTACAGGTGGTTTGTAGATTCTAGTATAGGGTGTATGGATTCTAGTATAGGGGTCTGTCGATTCTAGTATAGGGTGTATGGATTCTAGTATAGGGTGTATGGATTCCTGTAAAGGGTGTATGTGGATTCTAGTATAGGGTGTATGGATTCTAGTACAGGGTGTATGTAATTCTAGTATAGGGGGTCTGTAAATTCTAGTATAGGGTGTATGGATTCTAGTATAGGGTGTATGTAATTCTAGTATAGGGGGTCTGTGGATTCTAGTACAGGGTGTATGGATTCTAGTATAGGGTGTATGTAATTCTAGTACAGGGGGTCTGTAGATTCTAGTATAGGGTGTATGGATTCTAGTATAGGGTGTATGTAGATTCTAGTATAGGGTGTATGTAGATTCAAGTATGAGGGGTCTGTAGATTCTAGTATTGGGTGTATGTAGATTCTAGTATTGGGGTCTGTAGATTCTAGTATAGGGGTCTGTAGATTCTAGTATTGGGGGTCGGTCTGTAGATTCTAGTATTGGGGGTCGGTCTGTAGATTCTAGTATTGGGGGTCGGTCTGTAAATTCTAGTATAGGGGGTCTGTAGATTCTAGTATTGGGGGTCTGTAGATTCTATTATAGGGGGTCTGTAGATTCTAGTACAGGGGGTTGGTCTATAGATTCTAGTATTGGGGGTCTGTAGATTCTAGCATAAGGGGGGCTGTAGATTCTAGTACAGGGGGTTGGTCTGTATAATCTAGTGTTAGGGGTCTGTAGATTCTAGAATATGGGGGTCTGTAGATTCTAGTAAAGGGGGTTTGTGGATTCTAGTTGGGTCTGTGATCTTAGATCTTCTGATTATATACTATCGTACTGCACATTAGTGTTTGTTGAACCCCATTTAAAATCAGAATTAACTTTCCACAGGATTGATCAGTGGGTGATATTATAAATCATTTCACCAAATTTCATAAAAATCCATGAAGAACTATACCTTTGTTTTGGATCTAAAAATTTAATGTGAAGACTGTGATGAGCTAAATTTATCTGATCTGACCATATTAAATACACCTCAGTGTGAATGTTGCTTGTAATGGCTTCAGATATTTGTAAATCAGCCCAAATTTTAAAAAATTTCGCTAAACGTTGTGCAATGCTATCTGTTAGAAATGGAATGGCACAGATGTAAGTTAAGTAAAAATATCTCAACTTGCCAAGTTTTGAACAATTTGAACCAGATTCCTCATGTACCTGATCCAGATCATAATTGAAATTACCTCAATTATTATAATTATTTATGGTATAAAATTGTATATATATATATGGTGGTAGAATAATGTAGAGTGGAGATGTTTCCAAACTGAAAATGTAATAGTAAGCCAAAAAAGGTTGAACCGCTGTTCTAGAGTGTATAGTTACTATAAATTATGAACAATAAACATTTCATGTGGGCACATTTAAATGATTTTGGCCAGAAATTTATTGTTTTATTCAGTTAGATTTGAATTACTGTGAAAATGGGCTGAAACTAGATTTTGGATTTTTAAAAGTCTTAACTTGCACTCTAATGAGAATATGAATTAGTTTTGGATACTGTTGTGAAATAAGTAGTCTAATCTTACATGGTTACAATGTTATTTATTTACCATCTGGCATTTTCCAATCCATACTTTTCATAAAATCTTTAACAGAATGTAAAGAAATGGGTTGTAAATAGCTTCCTGTATGTTTTCTTCTCCACCATTTTCCAACTTTAGCTTCCAGACTTCCAATTTTAACAAATTTATATCTGTAATTTTCGATTCTTATAAAACTGTAATAAATGAAAATTGTTTTATCATATGTTTTGTAAATGTGTCCATGATAAAATGTGGTATACATACACAAGCGCCCACTGTCTTCCCCCCCAAAAAATGTAAATGAAGGGAACAAAAGAACACTTACTTGGGTGGTTTATTGGGGAATGGATTATAATCTATTAAATTTAATGTAGCTTTATCATTCGACAATAACTTAACCACTAAATGAACTATCCATGGGTTATACTGAAAATTCTACAAAAATAAGAAAGAAATATACAATAATCATTAAGAAAGAAAAGGAAATGCTACATTTCAGTAATGCTAGCCTACAAATCCTTCTATTTTACTGCATTCAATCAACATTTCTTGTGAATTGTAAAAAAAATTAAGTAGAACATACCTTATGAAATGGTACAAACCATAACAACCAATCTAAACGATAATGATAAGGGGAAATTAAACAGGGTCTTCTTGTTATATTTCCTGGTTTACATTTAAAATCATATTCTTTCCATTCAGCACTTGGTGAATATGGATCTAAACTTGATGTTCCTTCAAATATGACTTCAATTCTTTTCTTAGTTACACTGTCAAGAGAATTTAAGTTAAAATTTAATTTTTCAATTTAGTCCAAACACGTCAAAATCAAAAGTGCTACTGAAATTGTAAAATATGAAACCTTTTGTATGATACCTACGGCTGTATATTCGGTCCTTACTTTTAAATGGTCTAGCTATTGAAGGTCACTTGGCATTATTTGTCTTGCTTAATGTTGGTACCTCACCAGCTGCAAGATGATCAACAACTTCCTTAACTATGTAAGATATACATGTTTTCAAAAAGCAAACATTTAATTGAATATTTATTATGGAAATGTTTTTAAATAATGTGAGACATATTAATTTAAATTAAATTCTCAAAAGTCTACTTTACCTTCCAAAGGCACCATAGGTATTCACTAATCTGAGAGGTTCAAATGAAGTATTCATACGTTGTCTATGTGATATGAGATTCTGTACAACAGGTATAGAAAGATACACTATTAGTACTCCTAAACTGATATTAAGCAGTTTTCTTATATAACATCCTGAAATAATAATTGATATAAAACTATTAATGTGCCTAAACAAACACTAAACACTAATTGATATTAAACTATTAATATACCTAAACTAATACTAAACACTAATTGATATTAAACTATTAATATGCCTAAACTAATACTAAACAATAATTGATATTAAACTATTAATATACCTAAACTAATACTAAACAATAATTGATATTAAACTATTAATATGCCTAAACTAACACTAAACAATAATTGATATTAAACTATTAATATGCCTAAACTAATACTAAACAATAATTGATATTAAATTATTAATATACCTAAACTAATACTAAACAATAATTGATATTAAATTATTAATATGCCTAAACTAATACTAAACAATAATTGATATTAAACTATTAATATACCTAAACTAATACTAAACAATAATTGATATTAAACTATTAATATGCCTAAACTAATACTAAACAATAATTGATATTAAACTATTAATATGCCTAAACTAATACTAAACAATAATTGATATTAAATTATTAATATACCTAAACTAATACTGAACAATAATTGATATTAAATTATTAATATGCCTAAACTAATATTAAACAATAATTGATATTAAATTATTAATATACCTAAACTAATACTAAACAATAATTGATATTAAATTATTAATATGCCTAAACTAATACTAAACAATAATTGATATTAAACTATTAATATACCTAAACTAAAAACTAAACAATAATTGATATTAAACTATTAATATGCCTAAACTAATACTGAACAATAATTGATATTAAATTATTAATATGCCTAAACTAATATTAAACAATAATTGATATTAAACTATTAATATACCCTAAACTAATACTAAACACCTAAACTAATACTAAACAATAATTGATATTAAATTATTAATATGCCTAAACTAATATTAAACAATAATTGATATTAAACTATTAATATACCTAAACTAATACTAAACAATAATTGATATTAAATTATTAATATCTCTAAACTAATACTTAACAATAATTGATATTAAATTATTAATATGCCTAAACTAACACTAAACAATAATTGATATTAAACTATTAATATACCTAAACTAATACTAAACAATAATTGATATTAAAGTATTAATATGCCTAAACTAATACTAAACAATAATTGATATTAAACTATTAATATACCTAAACTAATACTAAACAATAATTGATATTAAACTATTAATATACCTAAAGTAATACTAAACAATAATTGATATTAAACTATTAATATACCTAAACTAATACTAAACAATAATTGATATTAAACTATTAATATACCTAAACTAATATTAAACAATAATTGATATTTAATTATTAATATACCTAAACTAATACTAAACACTAATTGATATTAAACTATTAATATGCTCAAACTAATACTAAACAATAATTGATATTAAACTATTAATATACCTAAACTAATACTAAACAATAATTGATATTAAATTATTAATATGCCTAAACTAATACTAAATAATAATTGATATTAAACTATTAATATATCTAAACTAATATTAAACAATAATTGATATTTAATTATTAATATACCTAAACTAATACTAAACAATAATTGATATTAAATTATTAATATACCTAAACTAATAATAAACAATAATTGATATTTAATTATTAATATACCTAAACTAATACTAAACAATAATTGATATTAAACTATTAATATGCTCAAACTAATACTAAACAATAATTGATATTAAACTATTAATATGCTCAAACTAATACTAAACAATAATTGATATTAAATTATTAATATGCCTAAACTAATATTAAACAATAATTGATATTAAACTATTAATATACCTAAACTAATACTAAACAATAATTGATATTAAATTATTAATATGCCTAAACTAATACTTAACAATAATTGATATTAAATTATTAATATGCCTAAACTAACACTAAACAATAATTGATATTAAACTATTAATATACCTAAACTAATACTAAACAATAATTGATATTAAAGTATTAATATGCCTAAACTAATACTAAACAATAATTGATATTAAACTATTAATATACCTAAACTAATACTAAACAATAATTGATATTAAACTATTAATATACCTAAACTAATACTAAACAATAATTGATATTAAACTATTAATATACCTAAACTAATACTAAACAATAATTGATATTAAACTATTAATATACCTAAACTAATATTAAACAATAATTGATATTTAATTATTAATATACCTAAACTAATACTAAAAAACTAATTGATATTAAACTATTAATATGCCTAAACTAATACTAAACAATAATTGATATTAAACTATTAATATACCTAAACTAATACTAAACAATAATTTATATTAAACTATTAATATACCTAAACTAATACTAAACAATAATTGATATTAAATTATTAATATGCCTAAACTAATACTAAACAATAATTGATATTAAACTATTAATATATCTAAACTAATATTAAACAATAATTGATATTTAACTATTAATATACCTAAACTAATACTAAACAATAATTGATATTAAATTATTAATATACCTAAACTAATAATAAACAATTATTGATATTTAATTATTAATATACCTAAACTAATACAAAACAATAATTGATATTAAACTATTAATATGCCAAACTAATACTAAACAATAATTGATATTAAACTATTAATATGCCAAACTAATACTAAACAATAATTGATATTAAACTATTAATATACCTAAACTAATACTAAACAATAATTGATATTAAATTATTAATATACCTAAACTAATATTAAACAATAATTGATATTAAACTATTAATATGCCTAAACTAATACTAAACAATAATTGATTTTAAACTATTAATATGCCTAAACTAATACTAAACAATAATTGATATTAAACTATTAATATACCTAAACTAATACTAAACAATAATTGATATTAAAAGATTAATCTATTGTGGTAAATATTAACAAACCTAAATTTTCCTTTGATCTTTTTACTCTTCTCTGTATTTCAATATTAATAACATGTTCTTTGGTAGCTTTTGAAAACATCCAAGATAAACTAAGATCATCAAAACAACCTAAACTTGGTAAAATAGTTAACCAATTTAAAAAACTTAAGTTTCCACTAATGATTAAAACAACCTGTAAAAGGTAAAGATACAAGTTATATAATTATACAAACAAATGTCTTCTATCAAATATTGAAATTGTAATTGTTAAATACAACATCTTATAACTTTCTGTGATTTGACACTTTTTCTTTTCATAAATATAACATACGCCCACAAATTAGCATTAATAAAATTTATATATACAAACAAACCCTTCAACTAAATCTCTGTCTTATCAAGCTCACACCAAGTTTTATCAAAATGCATTGAAAATTGTAGCTTCTCTTGCATCCCCAATAATATTTTGACGCAATTTTACAAAGTCAAGGACAGTAACTCAAAAACTGTTTATTGAAAAGTTGTCAAATTCAACTTGACTGCTGTCTTATCAATTTCAATGCTCGCACTAAGTTTCATCAAAATCTGTTGAAAATTTTAGCTTCTAGCACCCACAACAAATATAGAGGCAGGGTCAATAACTCAAAAACTGTGAGTCGAAAAATTGTCAAATTCAAACTTGACCGTTGTCTTATCACTTAAAAAGCTCACACCAAGTTTTTTTCAAACCCATTAAAAATGGTAGCTTCTATAATACCCATAATAAATGTATACTGATAAACCAACAGACCAATAGACAGGCGACGATAATATACATCCACAAATTCATGTCGGCGTATAAAAATGGATCCACATATTTATCACACATATATGTTAGTCTAGGGTCACAATCACATGAATTATTATGACTTGGTATATAAAGATACTAAATTTCACTAAAAAATATCTGTCATTTAAAACTGAAATACTAAAATAATACTTAATATTAATACTCGAAATAATAAAATATCAAAGCTGATTACAATAATATGTAAGTTCAGGATCTTCAAGATGTTACCCTTTCCATGAGTATCAAAACTGATAAATGCTTTTATTATTTTCACAAGGGAATAGGGACACTTACATAACAGCAAAACAAATTAACAATTAAAGATCATTGGTACCTGAAATAATATTTGCAGACATCCTCCAACAATCACCATTCTTCTTGTTAAAAATAATAAAAAGGGTGCAACTAATTCTATAAAATGATTGGATAACGTTTCAAAGTGGTGAAATATTTCTGGAGATTGATGCATAAAATAACTCATTGGATTCGGTACTGGTTGTGTCTAAAATAGAAAATAAACAATCATGGACTATTTCTGATAAAATACATTACTTCATTACGTATTTCGACTTTGGCGAAAACGTATTGTAATCGTTCGGATTATTTTTTTTTTTTTTTTTTTTTTTTTTTTTTTTGTAATTCTTGGATGAGTTTGCAGACAAACTGGTAAAAGGTGCAGAAATTCTAAATCTACAGTTGATCTTAGAATGATTTCTATTATCAAATGAAACAAAACCGGAAGTTTTATCTCTGACAGGAAGTGAGAACCGGAAGTTCAGGTTTTTTTGCTTTAGCAAGTTTATTTTCAGTTCGATTTTGACCGGATTTTCAGATTTGAAAACTTCAATGTATTTGTCAACTATCAATTATAGGTTTTATGCAATTAGGTTAAATATTTTACCCACGATTTGCAATTCAATATTCAAGGGTCATCGGCAAAAATTTCAGACCGTGATTTCTCCTTTAATAAAATGATAAAATTTTGAAACTTTTCCAGTTGATAGGCGATATGTTTATAATTTTTGAGAAAATGTGAAAAAAAAATTCCACTTCCGGTTTAGCCTCAAATGACGTAATTACGTAACTTCCGGTCTATAACTGCTAGGTGAAAAGTGAAAACTGTTTTATAAATAACTTGTCAACAGTAATTGATTTGACCTAAATAATTAGGTCAAGCTGCCATATCGGCCGCCATTTTGAATTTTCGTTACAATTCTTAAATCCGAAATTCAGACACTACTGATAGACCGATTTTGATGAAATTTAGCACATAGATACAATGGATCATTATCTACCTTTTCTTGGAGACCGATTTTCAAATTTCGTATTTTCTTTCGAATTATTTAAATTTCGATTTTTTCAAAATTAGGTCACTTTAACGGGTACGGATGGTGTGACCCACTTAATCTATGACCTTGAAAATTAGGTCAAATAATATTCAATATATTGTCTACGAGTAGATATTTTTTAATTTGGCTTACTTAAAAAATTCATAGAGATAAGTGTACTTAAATACAGCAAAAATTGATAATTTTCATATTTTCGCCATCATTAACCGTTACAGAAGGTGTGACCTAATTATTTTATGACTTTGAAAACTAGGTCAAATGATATTCAATATATTGTCTAGATGTAGGTAATTGCAAATTTAGCCTACATAATATTTTAAGGCTCTCGAAATACGTTCATAATTGTAAGCAATTCTAGTTTCATTTTGTTGCCATTTAATTCCTCTCATTCTAGTTAAGGGTGCTATAAGAGATGCTCTCCTAAAGAAGAATTGGCCTAGGTCACAAGTAGAGACTTGCTATGAATTTCAGTATACATCAATTGATAAGAAATTATCTACTTTTGGAGAAATTTACAAGATAAAGCTAATAAATAAAAAAATGCAAAGCGATTACTTCAGCGATAATAAAAGGGGATCTAATCTACCATGTACAAGAATATTACTCAGATTTTTATTCCTTTTGTAAGCAGTCACTAAACGTTTGGTATAGATATTAGGGAAATCATCCTGGAGTACTTTATTATAGCATTTCACAATCACAGAGGCATTTTTAGCTGTAGAATTGTAGGTGGCGACAAAAGGTATAATCTGATTGTCATGCTGGATATTTAGACAGTGAGGTACGACTGTTTGTAATTAGTCCATCCAGAAACTCTCCCTTTGTCGTGTTAGCTTGGCAAGCTTGTATAGAACTTCAATATGTATTTAATACAAATTAGACAGGAAATAGACTAAATATACTGCATTTAGGTAAAGATTGCGTACATAATTTGGTCCTTTGAAGAACATTTAAATATTGCTTTTAAAGGAAAAAACCTAATGCCAGATAACTTGACAGGAACAATAAGTTCTCCAGTTTTTCACTTACTGGCCAAGTTAAGAATCATCAAGCATTGACATCAAGATACACATTCTCTAATAAACTAGTGAAGTCAATAAACATAAACATCAAATCGTAAGAAATGAAATGAATGGAGTTTCACTTCCTACTCTTTTACACCTTATGGGCTAATGAAGACAGTCAAATCATAAGAAAAAACCTACAAACCTCATAATGGTAATTCATGCAAGTTAAATCTCTCCAACATTGATCACCTCTTATCTTGATAAGTCCCTGAAAATTCAAATACATACTTTTATTGACAAAATACATATGAGAGTCTACAATTATGTTAATTCCTGAAAAAAAAATTGGCAATGTTAATTCCTGAAAAAAAAATTCAGATGGCAATTCAAATAGATTATTTTGACTTTGAGATTGAAGGACATTCAGACAATTAAATCACTTTTAAAACCCACTGATTCAAGAAAACAAACTTACAGCCCCTAGCATAATTCTAAATATTAACCATCTATAACCATAGATTACAACTATAGATGTTGGTGTATGTTTGGGGAATTGTGATATATTCCATACAGGACAAAGAAATATTGCTAAAAATCCTGTTTCTAATAACTGAGATTCCCAGCCTGAAAAAAATAATATTTATAATTACTAAGTAGCATAAAGGCATCATAGATACAGAAAAATTATTTCATTACAATTAAAGATAACATTAAAACATATTGCTCCCTGAAAGTAGCTGCATAAATAAACTTAATGGTTGTTACAATGAAATAGACTAGTTTATGATTTGATTCAGACTTTAGGTGGCAAATGATAATAATATTGAACTTACCAAAGCTGTACCTGTAAAAAAACAAACATTATCAGCTTCAGACATAAACATATACATGAAGAATATTTCAACCATCATGATAAGCAAATATCTAAGCTAAATATCCAACAATCTTTTCAATCTTTTCACATCAAATTGTTTGTTTTCATCTTAGAAAAATGAAATTAATCATCAACACAATGATTAAGATCCTCAACAAATACTGTTTCTAAAAGCTGAAATAAAAATTTGCAATAGAATATTTGTAACTTACCAAGTTTGCCCTATGTTAACTAAGGAGTGATACAGAATCCATAAACAAGCCATGATAAGCATATTAGCTGCACCACGTACCATTAAAAATAATGATAAAAATAACCCAGTATAAGCCACAGCATCTAATAAAACGTCTAAATGTTTATCATAATCAAATAACCATAAAATTGAAGGTACATTATTAAACATCTTCCACTTGTCACCATTAGATTTCAGCTGAACATTGTTTAACATTTTATTGGCTGGTAACAAACCCTTACTGCCTAATAACTCTTTATTCTGATTTAAAGCAACAAGGAATGCTACAACTGAAATAGAAATAAGTTAGAAATTTGACTGAGCTCAAACAAAAAGCTAATGGAATTAGAATGAAATGTTTAAATTGAATGTCTTCATAGTCATTACGCATAATTTCAAAATAAAACTTTTCATAAAAAATAATTATTTTTTTAATAAAACTCTTTATACATAATGATTTTCTTTAAATGTCCATAAAACCACAAGGCTAACAGTAAATAATTTTCTACTTTTATCAGAGTTAGGGTTAGGGTTAGGGTAGGTTTAGTTAGGGTTAGGGTTAGGTAGGCTTAGGGTAGGGCTAATAAATCAAAACAACAATTTGGTGCCAAATGGAATTTAGTAAATCTAAATAGTTAGGAAGAGATCGCCATAATTGAAATAGGTCGAAGTCTGACTGCATTAAGCAATTGTTGGTTGTAACATTATGTTTAAGAAATGGTACAAAAGCAAGTATGCATTTAGGCTTAGTTTTGGGGTCAGTTTTTGGATGATTTGACATCATTACCCTAAATTTTTAATTTTTATGGGTAAACTAGAGTGACAGCAAAATTGGCAAAAACTCAAGCATATTCTGTAAATATTGTTCAAGATAATGATATTTTTTTCAGTGATATCAGTGATGATAGCAATTCTGAAATTGATATTTCAATTACTGGTATGCCACATGGTGATAATCTGTCTGAAATTTTGATTATCAACATGGAATTGACCCACCAGTGGTATACCTTGCAGGTGTTTGAATTCCTAATCAAGGTAGGCTTTTCGTTAAAGACTTGATTGCTCATGATACTTTTGTTGCAGTGCCTTCAAAAGTTTTCAAAGATTTGGGATAGACACTTTCTAAGAATCTAAGGGTCCGTTTAATTTGTCAATTCATTTCCCCCAAAACTTCCTTTGATTTAGAGTTCTACCTTGTTTGCTTAGATCTACATGAATTTTTGGACCGACCAGACAATATTCTGAAATCTACTAACAATATATAAATCCAATGTATCTTATCAGGACAATCCTTGTAAACCAATAGCTTCCCGGTGCGAGCAAGTGCTTTGAATCAACTTTTTCATCATGGATTTGACCACCAGTTTCTTCAGTTTCGATATTTTTCGTCTTTCTGATCAATGGCAACTTTCTTTGACGAATTTCTCGTACAGGAGTATTATTACTCGACATATTAGACTTAAATTATACAAGTTGTATTCCACAAAATGTGCTTTTTTCTAAAATAATAATATTGTTGTTTACGTAGCCATGATACAAAGGGTGACAACTCTCTTCATCAAAGCAAGTTATTCCCCCTATATTGGAATCGGACAACTAACACTTTTCGATGAATGCCGATTAATGTCCGAAAGTTACAGAATTGTATGGTCTCTCCAAAATCAAACCAATATAATGAAAATTTTATGACTGACTTAGTTGGTATCTTTTCTTTTTTTCTGATGATAAATATTTATGAACACGCGTTTTGAGTGTGCGATTGGTACGTTTTGAGTTTTTTTTTGAAAAAATAGGGCCAATTTTTTTTCAAACATAAAAGTGTAAAGTCTTTTGAGGTCGCTTCTATTTGTTAGTCCAAAGTGGACGTTAATGACCGTTAGTTTACTACGAATATGTTGCTGAAACTGCCAAATTTATCAAATATTTAAAATTTCACAAATGTTCGTAGGTTGGTAAAAAACTACTTGTGTCCAAATCTACTAAAATTATATCTTAAGAGTTTTTGTCAGCTAGAAATTAAAAGTGTTTTGAACATAGAGGTAAAGAAATTAAGAAGATTTATGTTTCGAATTTTAAATTAAATAATGGGTTCATTCCTCAGGTAATTATAAACCAAGTTTTGGATCTACCGACTAACGAATCGACAAAGGGTAATTACAATATATACTATGATATTTAATGCAGTTGTATCAAACAAGCAGTTGCTTTACCACGCCATGGTATACCTGGTAAAACAGATGAGATAAACATGGGCCTACATCAAAATGCGTACAAAGGTACAAGAGGCACAAGTGGCACAGAGTGGTACTGTAGATAATTTGGTCACATGTCAGAACAGTAAAAATTTGGTTAAATTTTTTTTTTGAAGGTTGTGAAACCGTAGTTGTCGGATATTACATAACATGACGGTAACGGTAGAATAGGCCTACTACCAACATATTTTTAAAAACTTTGCATCCAAAAATGCACCCTTATACTGATCATATTCATGAAAAATCCCATTCATGTTTTTGAATAAACATGGTACTGATTCTTTACAAAATATGCCGAGGCCGGGGTTCAAGGTTGTAGGCTATATAGTCTGTTCCTACTTATATTGGAAATTATCTTTTGAATTATCTTCAATGACTTTCCATGAATAACCTATTACAATACCAACAGGATTATTATTATTAAACTCAGCACTCTACTTTGAATAATGTTCAGTCTTATATTTAAATATTTTCGCCGCCCCAGACAGTCTGCTTGATTGCTTCAAATATCAACCCTAGTACACAGGGTATTAATTCTGGTTTGACCAATACTTAAACACACTAATCAGAAGTACAATATTTGAAACCCAAAAATGAAAGAATGAGATTTACGAGAATCAAACAGGCTCTCTGAACAAGAGTCTGTACAAATTGAACCCCATTCTTAAATAGTAGTCAGTATAACTGATTACTGTTTATGTCTTCTTTGTTTTAACAAATTCAAATCTTCACTAAACTTCACTGTGAGGTCACACTGGCATTTCAGATCTCCGCCATAATTTCATCTATGGAAGTTTTAGGGTAGCTTTTATTGATTTTATATAAATACATCATTTTAATTCAAATTAACTAATTCAAAATATCTCTTGTTTATTTGTGCAATACGTCACTATGTTGTTCAAAATCATACATGACTGATTTATACGATTTGGACCTGTTTATTTGACATGTACATTGGTCATCGCTAACTTTCTTGTTAGCCTGCGCATCGAATGGCTTTACTTATATTACTCAATGCACAGGAATTAGATGTCAGATTTCATTTTTAAGTACACACTCCAAATATTTTCTTTTCATGACAACGCAAATGGAGCCAACAAATATGAAGTGAATTCGGGAATACCATGAAAGATTATGGAATTCATGGAGAGACACAAAAGATGGATGAGCTACCATCAATGGGAATTGTAAGTGTGCTTTTATTTTATATTTTTATATATATATATGTCTCCCTGAAGATACTACTGAAACATGTAGGAGATAAAATTTGGTGTTATTTTGTTATTTACTGTACTTGATTTATATATATATATAGTTGTGGATAAATGATAAAAACTATATAAATCACTCTATTGAATACATATATATAACTTATCTGATGCAAAACCAAAGTACAAGAATCACTAAATAGTAACAATAGTAACCAAATTACAAATTTAGCGTAAATCCTTTCATATAGTTAGGTACAGAATAGTGGGACATAAACCTTTGTTATATAGGCACAGCTTTATGGAACAACAATCACTCTTTTCGTTAATAGAAAACAATCGCACAGTGCCAACTCGGTGTAATTGTATACCTTGTGACTTAATTACCAATTATGTTTTGGATAAAATGAACTCTTATGCAAAAGTTGAGTGTCAGTTTCTTTAAAATTACTTTAATACAAGTATTTAGTTTCTGCTATGGAATCTCCTTTGAAGACAGTGGTAGAAAATCTATGCTTTTGTGGCTGATGTTGGCCGTTAGTTTGATTGACTTACGGTGGTTGTTGAGGATTTCAAAGAAGTGCCAAAACTGTTCTATCGAGTCCAAACCATGAAAATGTCACCCAAAAAAGCATCCGTTAAAAAGGTGGGTCAAATGGACAAAGGGGTAATACCTCACCTTCCCACTCTGCCGTGAACAGTTTTGCGAACGAAGGGGCGAATCGTTTGCCCATCGCTGTACCTGAAGATTGTAGTTATGTTTTACCATTAAATTTGAAATCGCTGCGGCTAAGACAAATCTCTAAAAACTGTAGAATTGCATCGTTGGGTCCTTTTGGATCTGGGTTTCTATTAAAATCTTTGCGAACTGCCATTAGGCCAGTAGTGTTGTCGATATTGGTATAAATAGAAGTTACATCAATAGAAATTAAAATAGCATTTAAAGGAACTGAAAGAATTTTTATTTTATTGACAAAATCAATTGTGTCCTTATGGTAGTCTCGATGTTGACATGCTAGTGCATAGTAGTAAGTGATCAATATATTTTGACACTGCGTACGACTCATGCACTTCCAAAGTCAGTTGTATATTAATTTTATTACCTAGTACCAGTTTACATTATGGTATATTGATTTGTTACCTTGATACAGATTAACGGTCTTCTGATAGTTTGAGAACGATCCTATAAGCATTTCTTGATTGAAGCTGTTTGGAGTGCAAAGGATGTTACTGGGAGTTGTGGAATTATAGATACTTTTAAATGAAGTTTACATGATGTAACTGAAACCTTTGGTGTGTTTTTGTTTAAAAACGTTTTTTTAAGTGGTCAGTCATTAAAGCTCTTGTTAAATAGCTTCAGTTTCACAAAGTATCTTGTTTTTTAAAATTACATTGTCAATCAAATATTATATTCCTTGTTTATGATAAGTTCATGTATGAGAATATTCAATCAGAATGTTACCGGTACTTTCATTCTAATTGTGTGTTTAGACAATTACGTTCAGGATATACATAAGGAGGTCTGTTTCTATTAATAAGTATAGTCTACAGTGTTTGATCATGGATCAAGTTCAGGTTAGATTAGGTTTGAATTTGAATCTGCCTATCAATTTAAGTGTAGTTAGTTAAACGTGATAGATTGTAAATTGGCTGTTTTATATTATTGTTTTTGACAGTATAGGATATTTGCCTATTGCATTCGATACTTCCAATCCTAGTTGACAACAACTTATCCCGCTGTATTCGTGTCCGAAAGCTGAAAATATTATCACCAAGTTATTTTTAGAGGTTTCTTAATTGATTTCTGGAATGGAATAGACAGGACTGGCAACTTGGTTTATATCTTTACTGTCTTCCCTTCATTTGGTTACACTTACATATTCATCATTTAATTTGGCATCTTTAAAAATAACAGCTGTTAATGTATTACGATAGGGTCTGTACATTGCTTCCGTGAACGTTTAAAATATTAGTTACTACACTGACCATCTGGTGTTTTAAAGTATGTTTCTTAGAGAAATTCCGCCTCAGTAACAAAAAACCCTAATTTTAGAAACCAAATTAACTCTTAACTACAACATAAACTAAATATATTATTATGAAGGATTGGTATTTTATATTTGTTTTATGAAGTTACATCTAAGGACTGATTTCAATCTTACATGGATAGATAGATAGATTAGATAGATAGATAGATAGATAGACGACAGAAAGGGCACAGGAATGAATTATAATATATACATGTTATATTTGTGCGTTGTAATTTAGCCAAATGAAACATGTTGTTCGACTGTAGTTCAAATATAGTACCCCTTTATCTAGTATAATAATCTCACACCCGGAAGCTTTTGTTAAATATCAAAAAATAAATTTTTTTATTTGAATCCACCAAATTTGATCATCTTAAATTAGCCAAATCTTCCTATTTTATTTTGTATTATTCATTCATTCTTTCTGTTTCTCTGTCTATCTTTGAGTAGATTAAAATGGATTTTCAAATGGACGTGAGACGTCAGCTTTACAATAGAAGAATATTAGATATAAGAGTCTTTCCTTTGATGTCCACCATTAAACGTTGATATGTTTAATTTATCTTGAAAACTTAAGTTCAGTTGAATTTGAGAATTGAGTTTAAAGTTATTGGGCGAATTAAATCTTAAATTTATACTTTAAGCACTGAATTAGGTTAAGATGTAGGTTGGTATTTGGTTTAAGAGGAAAGCATTGTATAACTCTTATCTTATCACAATTCAAATAAATTATAACAAAAACAAATGTTTTCAAAATTTTCACCGCAACCAAATATTTAAAGTAAATTTAACCAATTATTACTTTTGATCATGGATCACCGAAGGTTAGAAAGTAGATTCTGGTTGAGATTAAACCAGACAGGTATGTGGACCGAAATCTAGGACAGTCTATAAGGACCATTAAAGAAAACATTTCCTATGCCTCTTTTGGACTTTATAATTAAGAAAACATGCTCCGGG
This sequence comes from Nipponacmea schrenckii, assembly GCA_030562195.1. Classification (NCBI taxonomy): domain Eukaryota; kingdom Metazoa; phylum Mollusca; class Gastropoda; family Lottiidae; genus Nipponacmea; species Nipponacmea schrenckii. The sequence goes on from JAUJPP010000007.1 coordinate 28,837, forward strand.
TCTTGGTGTCTAAAGATGGTCAATACGACCTCTTAGCCTTGATTTTTGAAGTAAGCAACATTATCAATTGCTAATAAACAAATGGGTTAACTACCTAGGACGTGGTCCTGAAAGATGTACACCTCCCTTAAGCCGTTAAGGTTCTCCTACCATGGACACAGTCCTGAAAAGTAAGCAACATTATCAAATTGTGTAATTATGAATGATTGATAATTTATAGTTGTTTTAAAGGAGTATCTCAGGACTGATTCTGGTCTGTCACTACTACTCCTTGTTATTATAATTTCTAACGTAGGATGGAACAGATTAAGAAAATGGAACAAAGAAAAGACCATTATTTAGTAGGCTTATAAAGGCGCGACACGCTTTACGGACTACCGTTAACACTAGTAAATAGATATTGTGTACACATTATTGACAATCAAAATGGTATAGGAAGAACTGTATAACTCACGACCATAGTCCAATATAATTGGAAGACATTTGCCGGATTCTTAAGGAAAATCGTATAAATTTACAATACGGGTTTGGTAGTTAGGTGGTCTTATTATTTTTGTTGAAGCTTCAAAGCTTCTTGTGTTTTTCCATTCTTGAGATTATCTTGGAATAGTTCGATGGGCGATATTGTAGATGATCAAGATTAGCAACCTCTGACCGCGGAATGAAGTTTATCCCAACAGCTAAGATTGAATGTTGATGAGTTGTAAGAATTTTATGGTTTTGGTTAACTAGTTTCTCCTAATGGCTATAGGGGTCTTTCTGAATTTCCTTCCTATTGATTAGTTTAAAGACTTACGTATTTGAAGAATGAAATACTGTATGTGTGAATTCTACTTGGTAAGGTGGTAGATTGTTGCGTATGGAATCAACCATTCAAGGATGTCATCGCCAGACAATATTAAATTTGAGTTTCAAATTAATTCAAGATCAGGCCAAAATAAAACAGGTTGATGACATGTTTAGAATATGGGGTTACTAATAGTTAAAGAGGCTTGAAAGATAGGAAGCAGACAAGTTGTTTTGAACACAAATTTCTTTCAGATATTATTTTGTTGTTGGTATACAGGTAAATACAATCTTACAATGCGGAAGGTCTTTTTTGAAGTTGTTTTGTTTTTGTTGTGATTGGATAATCAAATGATTCAGGGAGATTCCGAAAATCCTAGTCACTGGCATTAAACATGACGGAGACTAATTTCCTTCGATAAAATATGCTTCTTTATTGTGCTATCAAAAGTTTTCAGAAACTTCGACACGGTAACAATTTAAATACAAATGTTTTATACAAATATATAGGTTAACATTTTACATATAGTACAATCAAATAGTTAGAAATACAAAACGTTATGTTACAAAACATGTATACAAAAATACTGAGAGGCTGCCTTGACTTGAAAATATAATAAGGAGAGAATGTAAAACAATTTAACACAATCGTAGATCGTAATATTGTGAAGTCATGGTATAAAAGTTAAAAATAAGAAATGTTTTCTAATAATTTCTCTACAACATTGGCAATAGTTTGCACTTAAATCGACCCAAAAAGACATAAAATGAATAAATCAATACTTTAAAAACTTTAAATCGTACACTAATTATTATATTAAATTATCTTTGAAAAGCTCTTTTTAGCACGTCATTGCATCCAAGATCTAGATATCGTTACCAATTAATCAATCAAAAGTTCGAAGAAAATTTAGGGTAATATATATTTATGCTTATTAAGAATACTGGAACACTATGTTAAACGCTGAATTAGTAATTCTTTCCTAGGGTGCTGTATCCTTTCACAAAAAATGACGATCAAGGTCAGCTGGTGTAAAACAGTAGTGGAAATTTCTTAATAATTTATGGAATCACAGTGAATGTTAACTCTTGAATAATTATCTCCATTTGGCCATTTGTGCTTCAACCTGCCATGTCAATGTTTTGCCCATATAAATGAAAAATGCCTGAAAACGAAAATAAAGCTCTATTATGGAAAAACAAATTGAATAACAGACCTATGTTATGGTTTAATAAATATACGTTCTCAATTTGGAGCATTTTTATACGCCCACATGAATATGTGGACGTATATTGTCGTCGCCCCTGTCCGTCGGTCGGACACTCTAGAAGCAAAAATTTTATATGGATTTAAAAGAAACATGGTTTCAGCGTTGGGATTGATAAGACGGCGGTCAAGTTCGATTTTGACGATATTTCGATGAAAGGTTTTTGAGTTATTGCCCCTGCCTCTATAATTGTTGTAGACACAATAGAAGCTACAACGTTCATTGAATTTTAATGAAACTTGGTGTGAGCATTGGAATTGATAAGACGGCGGCCAAGTTCGAATTTGAAGATTTTTCGATGAACGGTTTTTGAGTTATTGCCCTTGACTTAGTTACATCACATCAAAATTTATTGCTGATGCAATAGAAGCTACAATTTTCAATGGATTTGAATGAAACTTGGTATGATCATTTGAATTGGTAAGGCGGTGGTCAAGTAAGAATTTGATGATTTTTTTGATGAACGGTTTTTGAGTTATAGCCCTTGACTTAGTAAGATTGCGACAAAATTTTATTGTGTGTACAATAGAGGCTACAATTTTAAATGGATTTTGATGAAACTTTGTATGAGCATTGGAATTGATAAAACGGCAATCAAATACGAAATTGATGATTTTTCGATGAACGTTTTTTTTGAGTTATTGCCCTTGACTTAGTTAAATTGCATCAAAATTTTATTGTGGGTGCAATAGAGATTATAATTTTCAATGGATTTTAATGAAACTTGGTATGAGCATTGGAATTGATAAGACGGAGGTCAAGTTTGAATTTGACAATTTTTTTTGATGAACAGTTTTTGAGTTATTGCCCTTGATAGATAAAATCTTGTCAAAATTCTATGGTTGTTGCAATAAGTAGCTTCAATTTTCAAAGGATTTTGATGCAAATTGGTGTAAGGATTAGAATGGATAAGACAGTAGTCAAGTTTGAATTTGACGATTTTTTTAATGAACAGTTTTTGAGCTATTGCCCTTAGATTTTTGTCATTAATATTTTGTGGATGCATAAGAAGCTACAATTTTTCAAAGCATTTTGATGAAATTTGGTGCAAGCATTGGCATTGAAAAAATATTCAATAAATGTTTTTAGAGTTATTGCTCAATTTATTTTTCAAATTCAATGCTGCCAGTGGGCGTATGTTACCTTGCCTGGAAAGCTATCTCTCTACGAATTCATTACATATTATGTACCTGAGGTATCAATATTCCAATAGCTACACCACCTATTATAATGGCATTATCATTTAACCATATCTCAAGACCCTTTAAACATCCGTTCGTATAGATATCTGTAGGCTGAAATATAAAACATTATTCGGATACTAATAAAGGTTTTCTTACTTTTAGCTACTTAAAAGAATACTTAAGACATTTGTATATATGCACTTCTATCGGGACAATTTTAGTTTTCATTTGGATTAAAAAAAAAAAAATACAAACAGCATAATACACGTACCTCGTTGTAGGCATTACCTCCACACTGATAGTTGATAGCCTTACCCTAGAATGAATAGTGAATTTTTTTTTTTAATTTAAAACTCTGATGCATTTTAGGTCACCAAATTGTGATAACTTATTTAAGCACTAATAAACTAACTAAGTCCAGTCCCACATAATTTTTGAACGATGACTCTGAAATTTTATTTAGAAAGAAATGTTTGATATTCTTTGAGCCTAACCCAATCTTTGTACATAATCAAAACTTACAGGTTTTAAAATACAACACGACCATGGTACGCCACATTTCTCTGTGCTAGGATTCGAGTCCGAACAATTAAAATATTGGTTTAAATTCCAATCCCTGTATCCCATTTCATCATTACTTAAACCACAGCATTTTAACTGAAACAGCAAGATACTAGTATTCAATACACTCTATTCTTCACGAATTAAATCAAGTTTATTGATTCTAATTATGATTTCCGTTTGCTGTTTATTATTTCTATTTATAATATCAAATTGGTTTCATTCTAAAATTGTCCAATTAAAAATTAAATGTGGCACAATCTCTTTTCAGTAATACGCGATTCATCATAAAGGCCCTTGTTTGGTGTCTGAAAATTAATTCATTACCTGCATTTGCATTTCATCTATAAAATTTTGCATATCTTCATCTTCCCTGTAACGTATAACTGCATCACGTAAAGTATCTTCTGGGTAGAGTTTTAGTTGTGTCCTTACTTCCGGAACACCATAAAACAAGAAGACGAACACGATACCTATTATCTCTAGTACTAGCAGTAACGTTAGTATAATGTAATACTGGAAATAAGATAAAATAGTCGTCTGAAGGAAGAATTCAACATTCACACGTAGTATACCGTTGGTTTTTACTTTGCCGATAAACAATACATTTATTTGGTCTGAGCTTTTTTAACGTTATTATCGTTCATAAATATACAGATGTAGTTTTAGTCAATCACTACCAGGAATACACGTTTAAAACGTGCAAATTTGACAATCTGAATTGTACTTACAAATTTAAGACAACACAATGTTTCTCTTAGTGATCCAACACAACCAAAGAAAGCAACAAATGTAACAATAGAGCCAATAAATACCAGCATAACAGTCGGATCAAATAAAAAATCTATTGCTGTACGTATTGTTTTTTCTTTAAAATATAGCACATAGCTACCAACACCTATTTCGGCTAAACCAATTAACTGAAAGTAGAATAATTAAATGAAAGTAAGTAGGGCAAAATTGAGGTGGGGTATAAAATTTGTACCTCAACTAAACTTTACTTATTCGTTTGTTCTTAAAGAAGTTATTATGAAATTGTTAAAATTTCGTGATCTTTGATAGTTGCACTCAACACCTCCAGAAATTAATTAAGGTTTAATCTTGTAAGTGATACAGAAATTAATGATATCAAATTTAGTTTTTGATATAGGTATGCAGTTAAGGAAAAGAAAGTGTGCAATACTATAAATAATTCATAATGTGACTTATATTATGATAATACATTCTTTATATAGTAACCCAGTCACTGTTTGTAGAAATATATTTTGACTTCAATAACACACTACATAGTAAAAGTCACGATGAAGTTTTTATCTGGCGTATGTCAAGCGAAAAACCATTTTCAAATTGTCGCTTGACTTGAAAAACATTAACTATTCAACCAAAATCATCCATATTACTTTTTCTCGTTATTTTTCATTTCGTTGAATTAGCCTTGATCGAACATGCTTGATTCGTATGCAAATAATAAAAAAAAAAATCAATTGGATGCAAGTTTGAAAAAAAAGGCCACTTAGTGAAGGAATACTTCTTGAAGGGATAGTACAAGATCAGAAGAAATCACTGACATGTTTCGCACAATTCGTTATTTGATCGATTGTTATAGTTATTTTAAACAGATATTGAGTCACAAGTTGTAAGGGTCATTGTTACGTCTTTTATGGCATTAAACCTTTACTTGTTACATGTTTGAAAGAGCAATATAAATTATTCAAGTTTAATGTATATTTTTAAAGGGGCGCCTTGTTTTCTTTTTCGTAAATTCAAAATTTGTTTTGCTCTTATTTATAACTAACTATAAACCAGAATCTATAGACATGAGTCCCTTGTGTCTGAAAGTCAAAAAATTTAGCCCAAATTTTTAACCAACAAATATTAAAAAGGTTTACGTTAAAGGTAAGTGAACTAATTTAAGATATGCTTGTTGGTATTTGTATGAAAATTACTGAACGAATATTAGCAAATTAAATGCCTAATTGTAGAGAAAAAGCATATTTTTAGAAATCGTTTCAGGCATAAAGTTTTTAATAATCCAAATTTTGCATACTGCATTCTTGAATGTTGTAAAAGTGTTTTGTAAAATTATTATACACGTTCTTTGTCTGTTGATATCATTCATTATATATACATAATATAATATGTTTATTATTTAATGAACAATGAATGAATCGTATAAAATATAATATAGGCTAATATTATAAAGTATAGGGCCTATACATGTTCATCCTAACAGTACTTCCAACAATGGGTGGTGACTTGAACATCAATAAATCATGTTTTATACCCCGTTGGCTACATTAAAGGTGAATTTGATATGATGTCTCATGTATTCAACTTTATTATCCTGTTTGTTTTAAAATAGCTGATCGTGATCTTGCCTTTCCCTATTTTACTTTTTATAAAACCCTTTTCTGAATTTAACATTAAGTGTCTTATTTCTCTCAAATATACCAGTCGCAATATATATTTTGTCATATCATTCTGTTAATACGCTTATTAAATTTTAATATACCTTGTTAATCTACAGTTTGTGTACGATACGATAAGCTAAAAAATTTCAATTTCATAAAATTCTATAAATTTGTGGAGATACCAGTCAGATTGATTGAATAGGATCAAGGGTCAAAGGGTGACCTCATCTTCACCCCTCTTGAAGCAATGGCCTATATTGTCCCCTAACAGTAAAAATAGGGCTGTTGATTTAAGGGCTTGAATAAACATTTTTTAGTTCATTTCCCTATGACAGTAAACCTAAATTTCTATTGCTTCAACATACAGATGAAAAATATAACACGGAAAAACTTACCAGAAAAATACAGTTGGCAAAGAACAAGAAATATTTAAAAAATATGTTCACTTCACTCCTCTCCCTAGGCGCCATGTTTCATATAATTGTTAATATTCGACACAGAGAACAACATTCAATGCTTTTCTACCACTCATGAACTGTAAGTATTGAGGCATGACGACACAACGTGAACTCTGAAAATATAAATAGAGTGGTGTACCTGTACATGGAGTAGGATAGCATTCATACGTATATTAAAACATGATATCTCCTTGTCCATTCTGATATTACAAAACAATCAAATATTTTTACAATATAATAAATAAATATTATAATTTCTAAATCTTGTCAGATTTTTGCCTTTTGGTTTATTCTTTTTGTAGACCGTATCTTTAAGCGTATTTTATTGAGGATGCAGACTAGGTTTTAATTAGGGGATAGTACTATTTTTCAAAATGAAACTTAGCCATGTTGTACCCCTCTAAAAATATGGAGATAGCCCTTGTGGTTATAAAAATGCTAAATTTGACCAGTTGAACAATACTATTCAGGTGTGACTATGTACCCTCTATACAATACACACTAGGCACATAAAGAAGCATATTTTGAAGCTGTATTGGGAGTCTCTGACTCTGACAAAATAACAGTTACATCAACAGAGTGGACGCTTTTAGAGTATAACAGTTGTTTTATGTCTTCTGCCAGGATTCACCAGTACGCAAGAAACTACAACAGAAGCATGGAGTGAAAATGTATGAATGGGGTTTTCTCAAAGATCAGAGATGTACTGCGGGGACTTTGTTCATCGCAAATGGATGAAAACGATGGAACGCAGGCAAAAGTACTTGAAGGCTATTGAGAAAATGAGACAAGTTGCTAAAAGAGAGATTGCGTCCGGTTGCTTCTTATGAAAACTGTGAACAGTCAGACTCAGAGAGAGGTGAACAGAGGATGGACACAGAAGGAAGTCATATGTCAGAAACACAAGCTGCAGTAGCTATCATCTCAGTTGGCAATCAGATATTTGGTAGAAAATGAAAGGCACATGATGACCCAGAAGTCATTGATCAGGAAAGAGCATTGAAGTGCTGGCACCATATGAGGTTGTCAAAGAGATCATGAATTCTGGTAAACAAGCTGTGGTCACCTATTCTGATGATGGCTCAAAGAAGCAGGGAACGGATTATTTTCTTTGCAGGGCATATTTGTATATAGCAATTTCATGACAATACCGTATGAAAGTACCAGCAATCACTCAAATCATCCAAGTGTCACTGAACAGGCCCTGGACTGGACCACACATCCCCAAAACCAAATAAGTCAGTCTCAAGGTTGAACGATTAAATCTTTTAATACAGATCTGTGCCATTTCCGTATTCCACATAGAGGATGTAGCATCCATTCTACAAAATTATGAGCATGTAAATAATCAGTTAGCATGCTTAGTAAGATGTTTCCTTGACTTGAACATCCTGAAAGTGATGTACTGCAAAATCGTCCCAGCATTTCAGCAACTACACAAGGACTGACAGCTGTGTAGATCCCTAAACCTTGTTGCAGACAGAAGAACCAGCTTTCAAATTTGCTCCACGGGAAAGGTTTCAGTACACAAAGTAAGAGAAGGAAGTTTGCAATGTTATAGTTCATGTTGCTACCATATTTCAACCTAAGTTAATTAAACTGCCGAAGATTACCCTTCCTAAGTTGGCAACTGGCTTTCGAAGCAGAAGGGTGAAATCTTTGGGGACTGTGATGAGTCTGCAGACACTATATTATTTAGATGGACACAGAGAAGTTCGCACCCATACACTCTCTGAATGCAGAGCTCAGTGTATGCTTCATCAACTATGAGTTATCAAGAAGGGGAGCCAGAGAAACAATTTTGCAGTGCATCTGCAGCGCAGGTGAAGGTCAAATCAACATTGATCGGAGAGAGCCAGGATCTTCAGGTTCTATGGTATGATTGTCAAGAAAGGAGGGAGAATACCAAAAATCTTGCTCGCCTGAAATTAAAAGCAAGATGATAATAGAAAAAGATTATAATACAAAAAGATACCCATATAGTAAAAATACTAACATAAGGCAGTTACGGCGTTCCATAGCTATGTGTCTTATACTCAAATAGGTCACAGTTTAATAGTGTTATGGGTCTTAATTTAATAATTTGATTTTCCTGAACTTTTCCTGAATATTCAGCAATTTATGATAAATCTAAAGTTATGACAGCAATTAGGTTTAATAATTAAAATATCTCCTCTTTGTCCTTTACATGCATAGTAAATAGTATTGTATTCTCTTAACACATAATAACAATGAAAATACAAAACTTTTAGGATTCAACTTATTTTTATAATTGTTCATTAAACTCAATTTGTCTCATTTATTCCAAATTATAACTTTATTTTCTAATATGTCTAATTAACCTAGAAAGTTTTTCCACATTAGCAAAGACAATAGGTTTAAATTAATTTATGACACAATATATAAGTGAAGGATTCAAAGCAAAATGATATTAGGTCAAGATATTTATTACGTCAGTATAAGAGCACTTATACGAGAATATGGATACATTTCAAAACTGATTTCGGCCAGTGCTAGTCTGCTGGAATTGGATCTGGTGATAAAAGGAACTTTGATCGACCGGTGCATCAAAGTATACCAACATTATGGGGGCGTAAAATTTACCAACCTTTATTGAATAGATTGTTATCGACATGTAGTTCGAGATCGGCGACAGGTTCCATATATTTAGAGTAGATTACGATCAACCAGGTCCACAGCTACAGTGGGACAAAGCGAGAGAAGCGTTATGCGTACACAATCTGTCAACTGAACAATTTCATTATGGCAACTATTCAGTATGCCTGCGACCAACCGCAAACAACTTACGTAAACTTGGACCATCGCCCTATAACCAGAATTAATGGAGATTCTGTTAATACATAACACAGTTTAAACTAAATCTGGTACTTACTGATGGTAAAATTCCTCATCAAAGTCTTAAAGATTCAAATGCCAACAGCCTTTCAGTTAATACTCATCCTTAAGGCATGATAAAACACATTTGCCTAAAAAGCGTTGAGTCCTGGAAGGCTGTTGATATTTGACATAACAGATATTTTAATCTTTTTCTATATTATGTACATAATGAATATTGCAAACCTTATGTCCTAATACAATCTTTCTTCATAGAGGAATTCTTCATACATTTATACAGTATATAGTACATAGTGCTATGATATACTAAAACTCTTATAATACATACGTCGTTCAAATATATATACAAACGTTCTCATACATCCACCTAGACTTGACCCCTTTATATCACTTGATACTATCAGTTACTGATTGAAGAATTTTAAAAAATACAGATCAAGCCATAGGCTGTAAATATATATCATTAACGTCAGCTCATTAACATCTCGAACCATAGTACTAAACAATACAGACCGAATCATCTCTTAGTATTTATTTAATGCAACACGATATTTACATACATTTATTTTATTCTATTTATCAAGGGCGTGCAGTGTTATTATTGTATAAACTGTAAACCATATTCATTATTAAATATAATATGAATGTAGGTTACCGTCCTAGACATAACTGTACGGTACCTTTTTCGGTATGTATTTCCAGTTTTTAGGACATGGAACACAATGTGCTTTTGCAAGACCACAGAAAACGTCGTCTTTGCAATCGTCGATGATATTTTTGGTTAAGTCATTGAGCTTAATATCGAAGATAAGTTGTTATTTTATAATTATAAGGACTGTTGTTACATTCCCCTGTTTTTGTGTTAAGTGCAATAGTGGAACTATAAATATATATATTGTAACATGCTCACCTTCTGCTAGACAAATAGATGCGAAACGATTGCTTCTATAAATAGCATCAGCAACTACGCCATTTTTCAAACACCTGTATTGTAGCACCAGATATAGTTTGTAGGAACTAAACTGTAGGTACTTTCATATCACAGAAAATAATTAAGCCTTAAAAGAACCTGCAATATTAACCAAGATAGCTATCTTGTATACGGGTGTGCTGTGGTGATTACAGAATAAACGCAAATCGATATTCTGACATACTTTACCTGACACATGGCATACAATGTTAATATAAGGTAGATCAGTAATACACGTACTTTATTTTACTCTGGTATTGATTCTTCCAATTACTGAGACGGTGTCTATCGTAAAGGTTAGTATTCTTACGCCATTTTTTAAAATAATTGATTATTTAACCATGTATTTTGGACGGGGACCATAACTGAATCTAAAATTGATGTTGATTGATTGATTGATGCACCCAAATTCAATTTTCAATCTAGGACTTAAATACGGTTCGTTTTTATACGCCCACATGGAAATGTGGACGTATATTGCCATCGCCCCTGTCCGTCCGTCGGTCCGTCGGTCCGGCCACATTTGTTGTATCCGCAATACAGGCTAGAGTTTTTATCCGATTTTAATTTAGATTGGTATACATGTATATATTGATGATATCTCGGTCAAGTTCGAAAATGGAAATTATCGAATGAACAGATTTTGAGTAATTGCCTCTGACTTAGTAAAAAACGCGTCAAATTTGGGTTGTATCCACGTTAGAGGCTACAGTTTTTATGCGATCTTAATGAAACTTGATATACATGTATATATTGATGATATCTCAGTCAAGTTCAAAAATGGAAATTATCGAATGAACGGATTTTGAGTTATTGCCCTTGACTTAGTAAAAACGCGTCAAATTTGAGTTGTATCCACGATAGAGACTAAAGTTTTTATCCAATCTTCTATGGATTTTAATGAAACTTGATATGAGCATTGGTATTGATAAGACGGCGGTCAAGTTCGATAAACGGTTTTTGAGTTATTGTCCTTGACTTAGTAAGATTGCGTCAAAATTTTATTGTGGGTTCAATAGAAGCTACAATTTTCAATGGATTTTGATGAAACTTGGTGTGAGCTTTGGAATTGATAAGACAACAGTGGAGTTCGAATTTGGCATTTTTTCTTTGATGAACAGTTTTTGAGTTATTGCCCTTGACGTAGTAAAATCTTGTCAAAATTTTAGCTTCGATGCAATAAATCCTCCAATTTTCAGAGGATTTTCATGAAACTTGGTGTGAGCATTGGAATTGATTAGACCTCAGTCAAGTTTGAATTTGACAGTTTTTCAATGAACTGTTTTGAATTATTGCCCTTGACTTCATGAAATTGCGTCAAGATTCTATTGTGGTTTCAATAAGAAGCTTTAATTTTCAAAAGATTTTGATGGAACTTGGTGTAAGCATCAGAATAGAAGGCATTAGTCAAGTTTGAATTTCCGACTTTTTTAACGAATGGTTTTTGATTTATTGCCCTTGACTTAGTAATATTGCGTCAAAAATATTTGTGGGTGCAAAATAAGCTACAATTTTTTAATAGATTTGGTGAAACTTGGTATGAGTATTGAAATAGATAAGATGGTGGTCAAGTTTTAATTTTACGATTTTCCATGAACGTTTTTTGAGTATTTGCCCTTGACTTCAATATCCATTTAGTGAATGTTTTTGAGTCATTGCTCAATTTATTTTTCAAATTCAATGCTGCCAGTGGGCGTATGTTACCTTGCCTGGCAAGCTATCTTTCATTTGTCATCCTGTTCTCTCTGCATTCAGAAGATGTAGTATTACCAATCGTCCGAAACTGGGGTCAGTTGCATATTATAATTGAGAGGGTTAGGATCACTAACTGTGTGTCTTCTTCCTAACAATAAGCTTAATAATCTCAAAGGTTTATAACTTCCGTCTGTAACGTATATAGAAGAAAAAATCCGTTATACATGAAAGGGTTGTATTTTTGTATTTTTTGCATTGCTTTGATTATGTTTCAATTTCAGTATCCCACGGTAAATTGTTCTTATGCAGCTTACACTTATTTCAAATACTTTAACCAGGTCGTTAATTTTTTAAACGTTTTCGAACAGTTTTTCGTTCTTCAATTAAGTAAGATATATTTAGTTAAGTAGGGAGCAAATTTCATTAAATTCTTGCTGCATTGTAAATATCACACGTTTGACATAATTCATACAATGAAATAAAGTTGGCATTATACCATCTTTTAATCGAACATTTCTATAAGTATTGTTCACATAACAAAACTATTCACCCATTCAAACTTTTTGAACTAATAGCTTTTGAAACTCAAAAGATATAAAAAGAAAACTGGATTATAATAGTCATATGATTTTAGAGGCCTATTTGTGTGTTATTTGCTTGGTTTGAGTAAGATTTTTTACAATTGCTTCAGGATCCTTAATATACCTTATAGTGAAATCAAACATGCAAACAAATTTTTTGTTGACACCCTTTCAGATGGGGAACAGATAACTCCTATGAATTACACATACATTATTTTCTTTTTAGGAACATTTCCCCATTCATCTGAGAAGGACAGCATTAATCTCAACGATTCAATTAATTGATTAATTGTTCAAAGATGAAATACTAAAAACTTTAAAACATATTTTATTACTAAAATGATAGATTATATTTTAACATTTCACATTTATTATATAAAACTCTTAACAAATATAAATATGTAATTATGATCGTTCAAAAAAATCTAAATCATTCATTCCCATAATCTTTCGAAGCATTTTATATTGTAAGACTGGAAAGTTCTAAGCCTAAGTGGGATATTTCTATCTGACTGAAACAGCTTTTACCAACAACGGGTATACTCATTTAATAAATAACAAACCTGACAACTGCATCTGTAGTGTTATTGTCTTTATACATCATCAACTTGTTAAAATAACCCATGATGAGTGCCTAAGCCTTGAACAGCGAATCAGAAACATGTCACTTTTTATGGCTTGATTTGACCCCTCAAACTTCCGATAATGAAAAAAAAATTATCCATTTGTTTAGTAATGATGACGTTATTTATGTTGTAAATGACTCTTCAGGATAATAAGATAATCTTGCAGCAATGGTCAACCTGGAAGGGCACTAAAGAAAAATCATTGCCCTGGTATCACTCTTCAAAGTTAGACTTAGTACTTTTCAGCTAACCCTCGTATTATAGGCGTCCAGATATAGTTTACATTCATTCAAAGAATAGCATTATCTCCAATAAACTATTGTATTTATCACAATAAGGCACGTAAGTTATATTAATATTTTTTAACTTTAACAGTAATACTGATTGCTAGCATGGTGTAGTACATTCGAAATAACTTCACTTCCTCGAGCGATAATAGTTGTAAGTTTCCTATGGCGCAGAACAGTTATTCCATTAAAATTAAGAATAATCACGATTTGGTAGTTAAAATCTATAGTTTATAAACGGAATGATGTTAAAGCCATTTCGCTCTTTGTGCTTTTACTTGGTCTATTAAATTTCGGGACATACAAATGATGAAAATCTGGAAAAGCAAAGGCAAAAATAAAAAAAAAATGAAGACGCTATGCAGTGTGCAATGAGGAAATCATTACATGAACACTTCTGACTGACCGTAAAGGCAAAAGCAAATAATATTACGGCTTAAAGATCGTGCCATTTGCGTGGTAAATTTTAAGAGTATGCCTAAGTCGACAGCAACAGGTCATTTTAAATACCTTACCATCATAAGCATTACTGTTCTATAAAAAAGATTATATTTGTGATGGGTGCAATTGAGTAGGACATGTTTATCCCGAAATTGTTAAATTACAAATGTAGTTTTAAGAGACGAAACCGAAAGGAAATGATATTGAAACATCAAGTTATGAAAATAATGTTGATTTACCTGAGGTAATAATATGCCCAATGCTACTCCACCTATCACTAAGGAATGCGTATTTATCCAATCACCGACTGCTTTTAAACAACCTTTAGTATATATTCGACTTAAATCGTTCTCTAAAATATTGCCTTTCTGAAAAGCAAAAATTGTTGATTTCATATAAGTAATGAAATTAGAATGAATTTAAATTCCCGGATATAGGTTTGCAAATGATAACAGAAAACGTCTTAAATGTGGCCTTCATCATCAAATGGCATCGGTTTTTTAGTTTATTAGTTGTCTCCCCTGAACAACTACTACTGTATACCTTGTTGACTTGTACATGTAACAACATCGATAATAGTTTATCTAAAACTTACTTCATCTATTTTGTAAACATTCCCACCACATAATAAATTGATATTTTCACCCTGAAATAAATAATTATTGTATCCTTATTATTTCAGATGCCTCACTTAAATAATACGTAATAGACGACACTGTTTTGTCTATGGCCATTAGAGGTATTTCTTAAAGGGAGATTCAAGGTAGAGCTTAACTTGGAGTGACTTCTTTAACTTCTGAGAAGCGATGAATGTAGAAATTTCGATTCTATGCATATATGAAGTTGTTCTTACCGGTTTAAGATTACAACAGGAGGGTGGGACCGAACATTTTTCGGGACTTTTATTTTCCTCTGTGCAATTAAAATATAAATTTTTAAACCAATCTTTATATCCATCATCTGTATTGGATAATCCACAACATCCTAACTGTAAAAACAAATCATCATTATAAAATAGAATTATCAAAGTGTGACGGTTTTAATTTATATCCCCTAATGTCCAAAAAAAAAACCCCCCAAAAACGTAAATACATATTATGTGATTTAGAACGTTCTTGACATGGATATAGAGTGGATCAACACTGGAATGGGTAACTCGTGATAGGAATCTTTGAGTACATTTCTCTTTTGATATTCTCTTACAAAATAAAAAATATGTGTTACTTTTCTCAGACATTAATAGGCTTGGAATCAAGAATCAAAAGATCCAGATTATAAAATAAATTTTCTAAATTTAAATAATTTATGCAATTTTATAACATTTATAGAGACGACATTAACGAAAATTGATACGTTCACAATCCCTTACGGAAGAAAATAATACAAACAGTAAAACAATCAATTTTATACAGGAACTTACAGATTGTTGAAAACTGTCAATTAAATTCTGCATGTCCGGATCATCTCGGTATTTTACAATAGCCTCGTTAAAAGTCTTTTCGGGAAAGAGATTCATTTGATCTCGAACGTCAGGTGCGTAATAAAATATGAAGGCCAATATTGCTAATACTATTTCTCCAACCAAACATAGCATCGTCACATAATAAAACTGAAATAAGAAAAGATCCACGTGTACATGGTTATGTAAGGGAATACACTGCTTTTAAAATGTATATTTTGATATTCCTGTTGCTTGGAGTAACATTGTTTTTTTTTATGATAATAATAACAAGGTAAAACATCATCATTACCATTGGTAAATTATACTTGTGTTAAGTAATTAGTGAAATTTGTGAGGAAACAAACTTACAATTTTTAGAAATAGTGTGTTTTCTCTCAGAGCTCCCATACACCCGAAGAAAGCCAGACAAAAGATAATAGCACCGGAAACAGTTAATATACAGGCTGGATCAAGCAAGAAATCTATGGCATCTCGTACTACTTTCTCTTTCAATACTAATATATAGGTACCAAGTGCAGTGAATGCTATTCCAATTAACTGAAAAAAAATTACATTATATTTTATTACAGATAAATAGATATTATCAGTTTTTTTTGCATCATTTGTTTAATGGTACTCTCTATTTGTACTTCCTATGGATCAAAGACAGTTATCTCCCATATCCGACTAATAATCATAATAATCAAATCGTTTTCGAAAGTTCAGCCTAAAAACAGTCCAATAGTCATTGTTTTCAAACCAGTTTTGCCTTAACGCTTTTTAAGGTTTCATTACGATCATTCCTAATCTCGACCTTTTGTAAATATAACTTTTATGATAAATACTGGGGTCGAAATTTGACCTAAATTGTGTAGATATTACACTTTGCAAAAAAAAAAAAAAAAAAAAAAATCATATTCATAAGATAAATTGAAAATTACTTTGAAACATGCTTGCGACTACCAGAGGAACGACAACTTTTACAAATACACTAAATACAATAAGTTGATGATGGGAAGAAACCACGTCTCATATTCTTGGACAAATTAGTTTTGTAAAAGATAAAATTAATCAGGTAGAAATATTCACAATCATGACAGATGTCGATTAATCCCCTATTACTTTTTCACCAGGATATATTTATAGGGTCAAGCATCTTCTTTCCATGGAACACGGTTGTCACTCTTGAATAAATAGATAATTTTTTTTACACATTATAAACAATACAAGTCAGTTATAGTTTTGGTTTTAAAGTCATAAACATATCTTTATTAAAGCAAACATCTAAACTGCACCAAATTTTCCCTATGTTATTGTTAACTGTACAGTATAATCGGCCAACGCCCTACCAAGTCCTAAACGTGGCTAAAAACAAGTTATGATCGTGATAATATTTTCAGAAATAGACCTGAATGATATCTTTGTCATTGTTTACTTTAAGTTATCTTATCAAATACTAACAATAACCCTCTTCCTGGTTATAACTAAACTTTCTACTTATTTTTATAGTTCGAATTTCACAAAATCTTAACCACGAGTGTCACTGAATCAAGACGGTTTGAACACATACAGAGTAACGCAAACATTATTTGCCCTTGGTAATTCTTGAAAACATAACATCGTGTATGAGGTATCTGAGGATCAAAGCTTCAATGTAAGATATGTAAACCATCAATAAAATAATTTGATATCAAATTCATGAGACAATATGTGACTTTAACAATGAACCTTTAAAGTTTTGACTCGTTTTGTGAAAATTTGACCTTTTGTCCTCTTATGAAATTTAGGGCCTGATTGACATAGAGTTTCTAATTTATCCTTTATCTGCTATTTGAACTTTATTGTTTAATTTCTATAGACCCGTTTCTTAAAGTAGATTTTGATAAGTTAACCAAATAGACAACTACTCATGAGTAACTTATGTTAGATTGTTTGGTAAGCTAAGAGTTGGTGATTTTCGTATCTTGAAAATAACAATATTTAAAACTCATAATTTCGTATGTGCAAAAAGACTACCCCATCCAAACAACTTCATACTCATCTTTTTTAAGGAACGACAAAGATTCATGGACAAAAACTCTAAATTTCATTTTAAATCAATTTCGAAAAGAGCAGGACCAAAAATTTCTTAAAACTTCGTCTATTAGATGTCTTATACAAATTTGATGACAGATTTCACGACAATGAAATTCGTGGAGAAAATAATGCGTAGTTCTAAATTTCTCTCATTACAAACTTAGACGTTAAAGTTTCATTACAATTGAAACAGAAAGTAGGAAAAAATGCCATTCAATTTTATTTTATTACCTTTCAGATTTTTAAATTCAAATAAAGAGTCAGAATCATTACAAAATCTTATAAAATAACTATAAAATACAACATTAACTTGTTTAATTTTACAACAAAAATTTATAGACTGTTTTCAATTTTTAAATAGATATATATTTAAAATGTAGATCGAACTTACTGACCATATGTATTATATAACATATGTCTCTTTATAATCCTCTTATTATCAACTATAATGTATGATAACTATATTATTGATTGACCATAGATGCCGGGGAGTTCAAGGAGTGCAATGCACTATGTGTTATGGAGTGTTATTTTAGGGAATTTGAGCTACGGTCGACATGACTTTTTTAACAACATCCTGTTAGTGTGCATTTATGCTTAGTCTATTAGCTGTATTCAGTTTGTCTAGTGAATGTAATTGTGGTTTGTTTTGCTAGTCATATGCATAACACCATGAACAAACAATGGCGAGCTAACTGTCATACGAGAACATGATTGGAATTTTTAAAGAGGAAAAGATTTGCATTAAATGTGATATCGCCTACACTACAGTCGAATAATTTTTCATATTTAACATAATATTAGCGACAAAATATAAAGCAATCTTTTGTTACAGCTACATATATTTAAAGAAATCCTTAAAAATTTACGTTATTTTATTTATTCATTTCAGATTTATTTATTTGAATGGGAAGTCAAAACCATAGTTCAAAGGTTTTAGTCGTATAATATTCATTAAACAAAATTGACAAAGAGAATCAGATACAATCATACACAAGGCTCGGTGAAAGTACAATAATGAAAATTTAATAATTTCATTGCAAGCTTATCCAAATTCATGCTCTCAAAAGGATATTTTAAAAATTTAGACCTTAATCAGTGTCCGAGTCTTACTGTCTACGAGTAGTTTCACCTTGTTAAATCATATTCGCAATACAGAATCTGGATTAAGTAACATTGAAAACAAGGTCCGTGAACATGTAAAGTAACTGCTGGTTACTTAGGTACATGTAGTTAGTTGTATACTCCTCTGAGTTTAGTAAACGACATGCCCTATGCTTAGTAGTCCGAATCTTTGCTTCTTCAGATCGTGACAAGATGTTTATTTTTGAGATAATAAGCTTATCAATCATTGTCTAGAATGACTAATTATCATCATGAATAGAACTTTATCATTTTGTCACCCAGTAAAAATAATATCGATTAACATGGCTCTTCTTTTACTGACACACATTTTATTCCAAGAGTGTTCGATAACGAAAAACAAAGGAAAGGAGGTTAAAGCTATCAATGCATGTTCAAATTTTTACTTCGTTTTTGCTTTTATTCTTAATAAGTTTTTCTGAAATATTCTAACATAAAACAAATATTACCAAAACTATCCATATCAGAGACATGTCAATTGGTTTGTCATTTAAATGTACATGCATTTATTTTTGTTGATTTACAAGTATTCAAATAAAATCGCCTTTGTTATCCACATCATTCGGATTAAATACGTTCGTTTGTCTGATCCTCAGACACCAAGGGGTACGAGAAGCTTGATACTTCACTGTTATAGTTACTTGGGTCGATAACACAGTGTATATTTGTATTAGAACCCTTTCCTTTTCAATCCCCTCTTTTTTCAGTTTGGTTGTTAATGAGCCTTGAATCGTGTTATGTGTTCTACAGGTCAGGTTTATTAATACGTATCCAAAAACGCCATTATATCTGTAAACAAGTGTACATTCTATTGATATTGTCTAGTATTGTCTTACAAGTATTGGTTGTTATATAATTTAACGATACTCTATCTTTTATCAGGGGTGTCAATTTCATTTATCGAGTTTTAGCAACCTAAATATCTTGTCCTATATAGCCTCCAGTCATGGTTAGGACCAACTCTTTTTTTACGACTGCAAACCATTGTTCATAATTATTGACTCGTGTGCTTTCATTTCACACCAAATACTTCTAAAAGCATGTCATGTTTTCATTGATACTCTTGATTTGATTGTAATTTGATATAACTTAGTCTGAAAAAAAAAACCACCAAGCATACTACATGTAACGAGTTTTCATTTCTTAATTGATCTTTCAACTAGGTGTCCTAAATTAATGGATATACGGTTTGCTGAGGAGTAAACCATGTTTACCAACTATAAGTATGTACTGAAATATGATTCACCTAGATAAGGGTAGTTATCTTCAACTTGGCCTATTTCAACAATTTTTATTTTGTTTAAAATCCATGCTTATCAAGGCACTCAATGACTCATTTCACTGCTACTCATAGAAGATTTTAGTGAATTTTCTAACATATATCTTGTACATACCAAGATGCCAATAATCCTGTTTATTATTAATGACAACATGTTTGATAGTGTTCGACTCTGATTTATCTAAAACACGAATGAGTATGAGTAATAGTTTATCATGGTATAGTTCTGTAATAAAGTCATTATTAACACATTATATTATTGATCTATCTTATTCTTAACAAATATAACGCCTACTAACAGCACCTGTTTGTATTCTTAAAGTCTTCCTTAATCATAAACTCGTTTAACTGAATTACAATTATGACATATATGTCAATTATTTTAATTGCTTTGTTATTGTCTATTCAAAAGCAAACTGTGCAAATCTCAATTGTCAAAATAACTCCATATAGATTTAACTTAACAGATATAACTACCGTACCTTAAACCTACATATTACAATTGGTCACAAGTTAAACTGTAGTTACATAATTGTCGTAAGTATTCAAAACAACATTTTGCTTAAAAGAAATCTTCACAGTGCAAAGTACTTACCCATGCCAGAAAATTTTCAAAAAAGAGAATGTATTTAATACAGATATTAATTTCACTTCGATCCCTTCGAAATCGGCGTACTTCAGTCATTCTGTCCGCCTCTCGATTTCCTAAAAGTATGTCGACCCTTTAACTAATCATTCCTTTTCAGTCCAATACGAATGTAAAGCATAAAAATAAATCACATCACATTAACAACATAACCAAATCACACAGTATTGAAATTCATCAACAGTCTTCTCTCTTATGAGTCCTTGGCCTTACTGTAAAGTTGTCTGTTTATTAAGTTGAGCAGGACAGGTGATAGATAAAGGGCTGTAACGTCACTGGTCAAAGTTGATAAAAGCAGACGACACAAAACATAAAGCGGAAATGAACGATATAGTGCGCGAACACAAAGACTTGAAATAAACAAGTACATTGCGTGGAGTAAAATCTTCAATGATGAACGAGACTATTGAAGGATGCAAACACTCACGCGTATTTAGCTCTGTGTAGACAGACCTATTGCGTCACTGAATTTGGGTTAGGCTAATTGTTATTCAACGAAAATTTGACAAATTGATAACCAGTACGAAGTTTTCATTGTCTCTCAAAGATTTAGACGAAATGATTTTAATCGATTTTATAATCAAGTCAAATGAAACATTGATCATTTGACGAGTGTTTAATGCTGAACATTTTTTATACGACTGACTCACAGTTCTAATGATGACTGGAATAAAATTTATCATGACTTGAATTTGTAATCAGCTTGGGGCTGGAGGACATTTAGTCGTTGGTCTTTGGTGCAAGATACGTGTATTGCAACAATTTCATGTCCACTGATTATTGATGACAATGTATTCTGTTCACTGTCTACTGTTATGTATTATGTCAATGTTGAAATAACAATTCTCTGTTCACTAGTTTTTTACAACTCAAGTATAATACATGTATATACATTGCTTATACATTGCTTATATTGTCAAAATCGATTAGCTACTCGTCAAAATTAAGATAATCGCGTAATCTTATAATGTACGTGTATGTGCATAATTGATCTAGACTGTAGCAATAATTAAATTTTCTCTAAAGTTTGAGAAGAATTTGACATTATTTGAAAATATTATCAATTCTCATTGATAACATATAGGACTCACTCCATCACATATTGCAAATGATGGTATACGAAAGTGTTATTATTATTTCATTGAACAGTAACTTGTTATTAACTTGTTACTTTCAATCACCCTAATCTCCGAATCCTCGTTCTCCTTCCCATTTGGGGTTTTATAATGCCTAAATTTCTAAAATTAAAGGGGCCCAGGCTTGGTTTTTAGGGGTCGTTTTGGGCCTTTGTTACATTTAAACAGTCCTCAGAAATACTCAAGTTCTAAGAAAATCGCAAAATACCTTGAAATATACCTCAAACAAAAAATTTCACTTTTCATTTTTTTTCGTGCTGTACGCGTCTGGTCTCCAGTCAGTCTGAAAATTGTGTGTCCTGTTGACAAAGTCTACAATTGAAAATGCGTTGTAGTCTATTTATATCGATGACCGCTATTGCACGACCGGAAGGATAACTGTTTGATTATCAAGACGAACCGTTTTCCAATATGGCGGGACGTTCGTAATTTCTTAAGGCATTATGATTTTTCAAACACGGATAATTATGGATACACATGGATTTGAAGGCTCAAATTTCAAAGGTAAGCTCTGTAGACTATTTCTAATTAGCTAAGCAAAAGATTTCATTTGTTTGAGGCTGTCGGATGATTGTCCGAAACAAATGAAGCCTGGGCCGCTTTAAGTGTATGCAGTGACAGGCAAACGTAAATGTAGTGATCTACTTTCAGTTTGAATAGCTCAAGATTTTCATGGTCATGATATACATGATATTTATATTTGTCCAGAAACTACAATTCCGCTGGATTTTCATGTGACAAAATTATGGATAAAGATAAAGAAGGTTGAATTTTATGATTTAATATGTAACAAGATAGAAAATGAGAGTCAATCTATATATATATATATATATGCTATGTTGTGAAGAGTTACATCCCTTAATGCTTCTCACTGCGTTGATCCCTCGCTAACCTTATTATTGCATTTCAAACATGTGACCTCTGGTTGCAATATAACAGAAATACACAGTCGTTTCTTAGGACAGAATCAAGCATTTCAACACTTTTTGACTTTTCTTTGATAGAAAATCTCATAGATGTCGATCAGCTGTGAAAAAATCCACAAACTGCAAGTTAAAGCTAGTTAAAGACTACGATATCATTCAGATTTTATAACGGGAATAGACAATTACTAAATAATTTGTAAACACTGAAATTTTTCTTATAATACTTTGTAAAGGCGGATAATTATTCGAAGAACTTGACTAGATTTGCTGTTGTATATAACGAATGGTATATCATTTGAAAATTAACTTGAATATTCATTCCAAAGGGATGCAATATTTGTAATTTTTGTTAATCCAGTAATTTGCACGAGGTAAACGATTCTCTTTTCATCTTCACTCATAATTCCATTCCACCCAGCTGTAAATGGGTACGGATAATCCGTGAAAGATAAATGCCAAGAGGTTTGGCCATGGACCAGCTGGAAGAAAGGATCCCTGTCACGGCGGGCTTGTGAACCTAAGTTGTTATCCTTGTAAAATGTAGTTGTTTCTTTCTTTCTTTTTTTCTTTCTTGGATTGATACCTGTTTTTTCATATACATGTTGAATGGGGATTATTTTGAGGTCTGTTAATTGGTGATTATGTTGATTGAAGTGGTTTGTTTTATTACTTTTTAGGTTGATGTGGTGGCTAAAGCGAACCCTGAATGAATTAATTGTTTCATTAACATATTGTTGGTGACACCTTGAACAAGATATCAAGTAGATTATATTGCTGCTGGTACAACTTATGTTTTCATTGACTTGAAAGATAGAATGGGTTCGCGTGTTTCCAAATGAAGTAGTTTGTAAGATGAAGGTACATATAACGATTAGGGCTAGTGTTCCTGATTACAATCAGAGCTAGCGTTTCTGATATAAAATTTAAGCTAGTGTTCCTGATATAAGAATGAAGCCAGTGTTCCTGATATAAAAATGAAGCTAGTGTTCCTGATATACGATTAAAGCTGGGTTCCTGATTTACAGTGAAAATTTCTTAGATCCTTAACCAAAATACATTTTTTCTGAACATTTAAAAATGTCCATATGCGATAGTTAAATTGATTAATATCTACATGTATAAGCCAGATTTGACTAGTACTAAATCAAGGGCAATAACTCAACCACCTCCTATCCGATAATTCGGAACATCGAACTTGTCTAAGATCTATCTCATCAATATGTACATACTGAAGTGTCAAGTTTCATTCAGATCGAAATAAAATTACAGCTTCCATTTCGTTTAACAGAAAAGTGAACGGATCGACGGACAGATACGTAAATTTTCATGTAGGCATATACAAAATATGCCCAATCCTTAATTATATGTTTGTTTCTCACTCTGTCCTATCATGGCTGTAGTGAACGGCTGTCATAACAATAATTACTTCCTTAATATTTATTGAAACAAAAGGGAGCCATGCTGCTTGAGATCTTCATCATCGGCACATGAATTGGTTTACGGATTTTACGGACAGTTTATAAGGAATTCCAGGATTGACACATGCAAGCTTACAAATGGATCGAAGTACAAAAGGGTTCATGCTGCTAAATAAAGAAACAAAAAGAAGTTCTTTTTCAAAATACTTTAATAAAAGAGTAAATCTATAATTCTTGAAGCAAAGCAACACAACATTTAGGTACAGTAATAAAGTTGTTTTTAAACAAGAAGCATTTGTCTATCTCAAGGGGAGATATGTTGAATTAAAATAGGACATTATTAAAAAATGTAAATAATACTATTGATAATGATTTGTCTTACCAACAGTTTGCTCGTGTGAAAATACTATGACACGTGTAATAAATATATAACATTACGTTAATCAATAACAAACCGAAATTTAAAAAAAAAAATCTTGCAAATTATAATAAGAAAAAAATGTAATATCGTATATATAAAATAGTTGAAAATATATAAAATACAAAATGTAGATGAACAAAAATTAAAGCTGATATTGAACTTTGGACGAAGTAGTAGGCCTGTACTATTTTGAATAAGATTGTAGAAAAATGCTACAATGCTCATTATTTCTAATAGCCTATTTGGTTCAGATTTTTTTTTGGTAATATTTGATGTCAAATTTTGGGCTATTTAAATAGGTATAATTTTGAAATATGTATGTGTAAATCATTTTGAAGTAGTCAAACACAATAGCTATGTGACCTCAAACTGTCGTAGGCTTAACGACATGTAAACAATATGAAATAGTGAAAATGAAATACAAATTTTGAAATATAACTTAAAAATGTGAAACGAACTAACTTATGTTAACGATTCTTAAGTAGGAGTTGACTAGATAGTAATAAACATTCTTAACTAAGGTTTATTCAAATAGTATGTCATGACGTCATGCTGACCTATTATTATCATCTTTGGTAGTTATAACCCATTTGAAACGGAAAATTAGTGTCTATTAATAGAAACATATCTCAAACGTTTTCTTTGAATTTATAAAAAAATTTCCATTGAAATATACATTAATATATGTCATAGATTGACGTAGTACATCTTGCGAAAATAATTTTAAAATTCCTGATTGATATAAATATATCTTACCAATTGGAAATACCGTAAAGCGTAGAGGTTTAAATAAATCAGTTTTCTGTCATGACTTGCTGTCATACTATTGTACTATTGTATCAAGGATCTCGCGGTCGCTCTAGTGATATATTCTTTGGCGGTGTAGAAAATGCATTTGGGATAATCAGATGTGTTATTTTAAGAAATGCAAAATTCAGTCGCTATAATAACATTTTCTATTGTCAGTGTGGGAAATGCATCGGACGTTAACTTCAAGAATTGCAAAATTGCAAAAATGAGCTAATAGGGGAATGTCAAAATATGATAAAATTGATATGGTTAGTAATCAGATATCTGCACAGGAAATTTCCTCGTTAATTTTCTTCTCCTTGTACAGTAATGAGATGACAGAATGATTCATGATGGCATGTCGGAATGGTGGCGATTATTTAGAGTCATGTGAATGACTTGAAACGATATTTTAAAATATGATAGTAAAATATTTAAATTGTAAAACAATAACAAGATCTTAAAAATCAGTAAATACTGAAAAGAGACTTATTATAATGATATATAATAATTTGGTCTCGACTCGACTGTTTCCCTCTTCATGAAACTGCTTCCTTCTCGTTTCTTCATTTTAACATCGATCCATGTCGGTCACTCAAGCAACACTTTGGTGGGTCACTGAGGTTAAAGTCATGTCTCCTCAAAACAAACATAGACATCCAGCTATGTTCTCTTGTAAAATTAACTCCATGAAATATTTCATCAAACATGTCCAAGCACATCTGTATAAATAAATCAAACTGCATTGCAGATACATTTACATACAAAGCTTGAACAATACAGAAAAGAACACGGCACATTAAAAACAGCACTCTGTGACGATGCCAGGGAGCAACACAATATGGTTATCACTGTTATAGTAGAGAGTTGTCACTAAGAAGGGTGTTTCAAACAATATTCATAAGAGGGTGGTAATTGTAAGTTGTCACGATATAGCATCCAATCGCAATGCGGTAGATATGGTGCTGATGGTTCGATTTTGTAGTTTAATGTAGTTTCATTATTATGTAGGGTTGTTGGTAGCCTCCAATGAGAACATATGCGATTGCACTGGTGACTCTTTAAAACTTTTGTGACACCCAATACACCAAAATCACTTTCACCATAGGATTCATCAACTGAGTGGATTGTTGGAGTTTTCAACCTAAAGGCACCACTATCTTCCTGGATTCCATCAAGATTGCTAATAACCAGTCTACCATTAGTGACAGAGTATGACCAATGAACGAATGCTTCCAAAAGTTCACATCCTCCGAAATCATTCCGTCCAATGTTATTGATAAACTCAAAACAATCTTTTCCAATCCGCTCTTCAATTAACACCCAATCTTTGGGAAGAACGTCCTTGGAGGATAGACAGGAAATATCGTCCATTAAAGCCTTCCAGGAATCTGTAAATTGGATCAGGTGTGAATCTATACTTAGGTAACTTATAAAACTGTTCGACAGTTCATGGGCTTTTCTATTCTTAGATATTTCCGTGTCACACCATTTTTCACTATCATCGCGTGTCTTTGGAATTTTCACAAAAGCAAATTCCCCTTGGTGAGGTCCTGGACCATTAAATTTTCCTTTATACCCATTTAAACGTTTTCCACAATATTTGCGATTAAAATCAAAACTAATCCAATAACAGTGACCACGTCGTCCAGGATAAGAGTTTAGGGTTGTATGTGATATAGATGGCATCGTAATTGTCTAACGGAAAATAATCTGAAAAGAGATAGATTTAATGCATAAATTGACAAGATTTAGTTAAGAATCCCCTTGTTATTACTCTAACCAGACAACTATAGTTTTATCTAAACGGTTAAAATATTCGACTACAGAGACAAAAGCGAGGAAGTATTTTTCTAATTGCATAACTTAGTTTCGCGTTCTCATAATTCTCAATATTTTCCTTTTTCAATAAGTCATAATTTTCAATGTTTATAGTCAGAACACGAAACCTGAATTTCAAGTCAGACGTTTAAAATCACTTGTGTTGAAATTATCTTTAAAATTCCATAATGCCATTGTAAAGAATAACAATGCCATAGAATGACATGTCCTAAAATGAAATAGAGACAACAATACCTTCTTTTATAGTTATCCAATGCTAGTTGTCTAATGAACACATTATTTCCTTCTCACTATGGTTGAATATTTTACACTACTTTCAATTTGTTATGAGTACTGAGCTATTAATAGCTTTATACTATTGTTAACTTGTATACCGATGTAATTGTTCAGTTCACGAATGAAATAATCATTTTAATTCGAGTCAAAAGAAGAAGATTTTATATGGAATCATTCAATGTCTCCACTAAGTAGAACAGAAGTCGAAAATTTGTCGGTCGTCATAGTAACGAGAAGGCACGTGATAGAAATCAATAAAATTTACCGTTAGTATGTATCAGAGCGTGAAGTGTGTCAATTGTTTTAATTAGGCCTCAAGTCTGACGGAGTTCATTATTACACTTTTAATGTCTTAATTAACAAATATAATCTTTTATTTCTGGTTTTAATCTAGATAATCATCATTTGAATATCATTTAATTTTCAGCTATTTTCTCTTTAGAATATTTATATCATATTCAATAAAAAAAAACCGTCAAATTTAATGATTATAGAAAAAGCTTCAGTTTAGCTAAAAGTAATGATCATTAGATAATAGGCGTTCCATTTATGTAATGTGCCGTTGAATAAGTATAATAAAATGCATATTGATTAAGTAATATAATTTTATATCGTGTTTTATATTTATTTAAAGTATACCAAACCAATTATAACCTTTTAATAAGCACTAGACCGGTAAGTAAAATAATTAAAATATGTAAATTGAATTGATATCATATTTGATGAAAGATATGGATTGTCGGTGGATTCCCGCATATTTATTTTCAGAAACAACTAATGATGTATAATGAAATTCATAGTATAGTCTCTACTTGTGACCTAAGCCAGTGCTTCTATAGGAGAGCATCTACACTATACTACAGTTGAGAAAGTGGTTTTTCGGATATTTACAGACTTCCTCACCACATTGCTTGCAAGAAATGTAATTTCTAAAGCCAAAATTACAGGATTCCACGCGCACCTATTGGGTTTCTTACCCTCTTCCCATTTTGTCAGTATTTTAATTATAAGGGGGTCGTAAGGGATTGATAAGAGAAAACAATCTTCAAATTTTCACTATTTTTTCAGATGAAAGATTATATTTTCCTTCTCGTTCAAGGAGGAAGAAGTTACCAAAACACTGTATCCGACTTATTAAATCTTATCCAAAAAACGCAGTTTTTCAGTTGTAATTATTAGTGCAACACGTGTGGCTCATTTGTTTTTTAGTGCAATTGTATGTATGGAACAAAAGAAGAGAAGTGCTCCTGAAATGATTCTTTACTCTAACATAAAGTATTCAACGTGAACTGTTCCGTAGCATATTTATGTCTTAAAAGGCAAGGTTTTTTGTGTGAGGTCTACATTGAAATAGATTCGCGACACTTGCAATATTTTGGATTTAAAATTCCACGCATTGAAGTCAAATTCCAAATGGAACACATCACCTTTGGCCAATCTAAACACGATGCAATAGGCGAAGTATTCGAACTGAGACGAATCTCAATGAAAAAAACATGTGTTAGAGTGAAATGAAAAAATAAATAAAAAAGCAAAGTATTCGAACTGAAAATATTAATGCCAGAATATTCTTGGTCTGAAAGAACAATCAGGAGCGGCAATGTTTAAAGTCGGATTGTGACGTCCCCTAAATATTACAAATAGTCCACCTACTAATATCTAACAGGCACGAAAACCCCGCTATTCTTTGCTCTCAGCATGTTTAAACAAATCGAATTGATTTAATCTTATAAGTTTAATTGAGACTTACAGTAATATTATAAGATTATTTACCGATAATTAATTTAATCCGTGTTAAAACACCACCGCTGTTTCCTAAGCACCGAGCTATTCACTCAATATTAATACAAAGTAATTTATCAACATATAATATAAATTTTCACATGCAACAAGTTCCCATTTTATGAGATATTTTCAGTTATATGTTAGAGATGTATGTGAAATTGAAGAAGATGGAATATTCACCTGTCAAAAATTGGCATAAGCTTTCGTTGTTTATAGTGAAATCTTGATCGATACTAACATACTGGCATGTTTTTAAATAATGGTGACGTCTATGTGAGCCTAAAAAATTAAAGTTCACTTACTGTAAATAAGAGCTTCTGTTGAAGGTGTTGTTAGATATGGTTTTGAAGAAACAAAACGTGTGCGCAACTTTTATATCATCAGAAGGGTAATTTAAATATAGCGCTCTATTCTGATATGAGGGTTTACCTAGCCTAATGTTATGATTCAGCGTGGAAAATCCAGTAGTTCACGTGGTCAATAATGATGTTAGAAATAGGCTGGGGATAAGAAAAAATACAATTGCACAACGAAATGTAATCACAACCATTCCCCAGCCTTAAAAATTAACAGTGAGATAGAATTCGGGAATTAGTATTTTCAATGTATAATTATGATATACTTTTTACATCTGAAAAAGTTCATTCACACATTTAACAAAATACACTTTGCACTTTACTTTGTAGTGTCATTGTATAGAAGTTGAGATTTCGAAGCATAGAATTAGAAGGACAAATTCAGTTTATTTTTGTGACGTAGTATATTCATACATGCTAAATGGTGCAAAATTGGACCCCTCTTGGAGAAACTAACAAATGATATTGTTGTAAATACGTTAAGGCTACAGCCCTTGATAGTGCAAAATTTCATAAAACTATTAATAGCAGAGTCAAATACGGATGTAATTAGAGGGAGTGTTGTTTATGAAACTTCTAATCTCCGGAAATGTTCAATTGATTTATGACAAAACCATTGAAAAATAATTCCCAGCTTATCTTAATATGATGAAATAGGAGCATATTTAAAGGGATAATGGGTCATGGAATGAACATAAACTTAGAGCTCTTATTGGCCAAGTTTTAAATTTTCAGATTATTTAAAAAACGCTTAATAAATTGATTAAGCGTTTTTTTTAAAAATGACTTTTGTTACTTTATGACACCAGTTAAGTTCACTGATAAATATATACTCATATTTCTTGAGAACTAAAATGTAATGTTCACGTTAAGACGCAGCATCCCTTTAAATGGCATGTATCCATTATTATACGTTTTTGAAAGTCAAAGTGGCGTTCAGTTTTTGTTTTTTTTTGTTCGAGTTCGTGAAAACTATGCACCAAAATCTGAAGAAATGCGTCCCTTTACATATCTTAAAGTTTGAAATAAAAGAATCCAGTCATTATTTTTAGACGGCAAAACTTTAAAGAAAAGTTTAAGTAAGTTTTCCATAACTTTTTAACGTTATGCTTTTTGTTAGATGTATTATAAACTATTGTACGGATTTTTAGCGAAATAACAGCCTTATTGTATAGAAATATGTCTTCCACAAACTATTGAATGAAAAATAAGGTGAAACAGTTTACGATATTCTATTGAAATTATAAATTTTGTACGCTACCCCTTTTAATTTGGCGAGTATCTTTTTCAAGATACTTCGCTCTTATAGAACATGATCATGACACATTTGGTTTCATAATTCACGTGCAATACTCAGTCATGTGAAACTGTAAGGTATAAATAGAAAGTGAAATTTCTAGTTTATGGTATATGGATAATCATTTCGAGCACTTGTGAAGACTATTTATTTTTTCTCAAATCTAAAAGTGCTCAGAAATGCCGATTGTTGCACCTTAAATATACTTACTACTCACTTAATACTTATCGCAGCGGCTTTAATTATCCAGTTTAGTGTAGGTTGAAATGGTCTAATGAAGACAGGCAACGCCATGCAGTGTATTAACCAGGACAGCCTATTCGTTTTGTGATTTCTTAAACAAGCACAGTCTGTAGCACAAGGGGCCTCAGTTTATTGTCCCGTCCGAACGACTAGATGCTTTTTCCATGTCAGTCCGTCCGACCAGCATCACTGATAAGGGGAAACCGTCTTACTTATTTTAAGGGTTTCAACTAATAATAATGATCAATAATACAGGTTAACCTAATTAATTAAAAGTTTTTCAAATCCCCTTGAAAACAAATTCAGTTTAGCTGTAACGTACCAAGCATCCACAACTACTTGTCTATAAAGGTTAGCAATACAATACTATCCCATTCCATCATAATCTACTTGTAGCCTAATGCTTTTAACAACTGGATTATACTATTACATGTAAACTATATATGCATGGCATTTTTACAAGGATCTCACAGCCAGATAGATATTGGGAATTGATATGAGTGAGTTACGAGTTCATACCGGGGTCTTTTATTTGCACACTCGACAAACTCTACACACTACACACTTTGAGGCAATTCGCCTACTTTTTACCACCAATAATATATCGTACAAATTTGAAAATCATGTCTTGAAATAAAAAACGAAATTATACTGAACTTTTTTTTTTATGTAAACCCTTTCTAAACATTAGTCGTACATATTAATTTCTCTACGAGTCCATGAGTCAAATAGCAAATATTAACTTTTTGTTATTTCAATGATTCCAATTTTCACATGGGCGGATAAGACTATACCGGTACTGTCAAAGTGTAGACATAGGCCTAACGTAACACACATGGAGAGATATACCATTCCTTTTCATATTACCGGTGCTTGAATTAGATCTATGTCAAATTAAAAATATAGCCTAACCTTCAAGTCTTCAAGAATTCTGTAGCATTAAAAAAGTCATCTAATACCATACCTAAATACATTAAAACGTCAAGAAAAACGCGCTCATAAATTAATACTGAATACTAATAACTATATCTCTAACAATTATAAAAATCAGCTTAGATCCATGAATATTATTGACTATACTATACGCCATAATTTTAATTCTGTTGTATTTATATTTAAGATACGTAATAATTTATGTCCGAGATACCTTTCTAATATGTTTTTATCCTACAAAACATCTTATTCGTCCATTAATAAAAAGTTAACGTTTACTAAACCTAGAATAGATCTTTATAAACACAGTTTAAAATATAAAGGTGTAAAATTGTGGAATAATCTATCAGTTAAAATAAGAGAAGCCAAATCACTCCATTCTTTCAAGAAATTGTCTAAACTCCATTTTTATGGAGATTTAAAATGAGCATAATCATTTTCATTTTAACTGTGTATACAGCACTATATTATACAATTCTCCCACTCCATTTCTACAGTAATTATAGGCTGATTATAAACTGTACGTATGTTTTTTTTTTATCGCCTTGTATAAGTGTTATTTGTAGTTTGTTTTTTTTTTTGTATTTTTTTACGGGCTCGATGTTAGAAAGGCTTAGTCCTAATTGATAACCCAATAAAGAAATTATTATTATTATTATTATAAAGTTACTGTATTTCCTCCATTCATTGAAAGGGAAACACCGACCTTCTTCACTGACTTCACCTCTGAAATCGTTCTCCTCACACTTGTCAAGTCCGCCAAATTTGAATTAGTCTGGCTACCGCCACCGGTACGGTGGAATATAAGTTTCATTTTCATCTTTGACTTTTAAACCATTTATTTCTTTTGTGGTGATGCTGCGTTCTTTAATGTCTCCACTTTCTTCAATTGGAAATAGTCTTAGCTTACAATTTCTATTGTGCCACGTGCTTGACAGTAGAACTAGAAAATGGCCTTTTCTACAGTACAGTCCTACACACAAGTCGGCAGGTTCAGTTTGGTCTTACATGGTCACTGAGTTTGATAGTTGTATAATAAGATGATAATTAGTTTACTGTCATCATTTAAATTGAAAAGTAAACATTCAATACTGGGGAGAAATGAAACTTGATACTTTTATTGTCATGAAAAGAAATGCCCTAGTACAAGAAGTATAAGAATTTGGTCAATGTGATCAGAACTGAGTTTAAGACAATACTGTGAACTTGAAGACAAAATTCTGTTGTGTAGAAAATACTTGACTAATATATAAAAATCAAGCTTAAGTTAAATTTCATCTGAATCCCTTTTGGAATAGTCCTAGTCCTTTTGGAATTATATATTTATTCTTAATACCAATACAATTAAAAACACTTAAGTATATTATGCATTTCAACAAATTGATGCATGATTCGATGCGTTATTCAAACTTAAAGTATTTTGTGCTTCAAATTAGGTTATGAACTGATTGGTTAAACTGAATCTTTTGCTTGATATATTGTTAAAGATTGTTGTCCATGAATATATTTTGTGGTCTGATAATTAAAAGTGATTTGTTAATCAATCTGAATATGTTTTGTGGTTCTATATATAGAATGGATTTGTTAGTCAATCAGAATGTGTTTTGTGGTTCGATATACAAATGATTTGTTAATCAATCAGAATGTGTTTTGTGGTTCGAAATAGAATTGATTTGTTAGTCAATCAGAATGTGTTTTGTAGTTTGATATAGAATTGTTTTGTTAGTCAATATGGAAGTAGCAATGCAAACCTCGAAATGTAGGTTTTCTGTTACAAAAATAATTTTATTTATCGAAAATAAGCCAAATTAAAGTTGACATCGCCGAAAACTTGGTTAAAGATTTAATTTCAAATTTGATACCCCACTTGAAATATAGTTCAGGTTTTTATCTTTCATTTCAATTAAAAATTTCGACTTTTCAACTTAGCCAAGAAGGTGAAATATAGATTTTATCGCATATAACGACGGTATAGGCGGCTATATTAGAAGATTATTTATCAAAATATTTAATTAAATGAAGTCTTATGATCAATTTTGATTGAAAAATAAATGTAGGCATGAGAAATCGGCAATTACAATTAAAACATATTTTGAGAGGAATATTTCATATTATTGGTGACTAAAAGTTCAGTAGCCACTGCACAGCTGTAGGCCTACAAGTAACTAATTTCCCAATTTTGATTTGTAGTAGACATCATTGAATATCTCAAAGACTATTAAAGATATTTTAATTCTGTAAAATTAACCAAAGAGAGCAGATATTAATCTCATAGCATGCCAAATTTCAAGAAGTTATCTTAAAAAATGATCAAGTAATGCTATCAGGTTGTGACCCCAGTTTCAGAACAACGCTACAATGGAGCAAGACTCAGCTGAATCCAGAATTCTTTCGAATTTATTGACGCAAATACAGACTTTTTCAAATCAGCCTGCTGGCCAAGTCAACTCAGCATCTGTAAAGTTACCAGAATTTTGGATTAAATCTCCAGAGGTATGGTTTGCCAGAATTGAATCCCAGTTTGGAACCAAAAACATCACGCAAGACCAAACTAAATATGACTACGTCGTTAGTGCACTTGATATCAATACAGCAGAAGAGATACAATCAGTTTTACTCAACCCACCGGATATAAATAAATACGGCACTTTAAAGAAGGCTCTCATCACAACGTTTGGAAAATCACAGAAAGATGCTGAACTTTTAAACTTAAATGGTCTTGGGGACAGACGACCTACAGCCCTCATGCGTAAAATCAATGCTCTCAATGATGACCCACAAACCCTGAAACGTGCCTTATTTCTATCGAATCTTCCATAATATATTCGAAGCATACTTGCAGGCCATCACAATTCTGATATGGATGAGCTTGCTGAAACCGCAGATCGTATCTGGGAAACGCACAAGGCTTGGGTTGAACACATCTTACCGGCGTCAAACGACACGTATGGTGGAGCCATGAATCCATCTGTGGAAGCTGTGTATCCGGCTAAAAGATCTCAACGAAACCCCCGCAAACAACTACATGGTCACTCACATTCAGATTCGCCATCAAGAGCGCAGTCTTTTGTGTGCCCCTATCACACAAAGTTTGGACCAGATGCCCGCCATTGTCAACCCGGATGCAAGTTTTCCTCACTTGTAAAGAGCGGACAACACACATCGGCAATGGGAAACGACAAGGCCGGTCACTAAACGTGGTAGTGACCGGCATTTCGAGCTCAAACACGTTTTCTGTTTTAAATCGGCGCACCAATCAGTACTTCTTGATCGACACGGATGCTGACGTGTCAGTGTATCCTGCATCTTTACAAGACCGCAAGAATAACTTACCATCCACATCCCTTTGTGCTGCAAATGGAACTTCAATTAAAACATGGGGCAAGAGCAATATCACTTTGGAACTTAGTTCAAAGAAACTGTATTCCCATGAATTCCATTTGGCTAATGTTACACGTCCAATCCTTGGTGCTGATTTCTTCATCGCTCACTCAATAATAATCGATCTCAAGGGAAAACGTCTCTTTTCTCTTGATAATGCGTCTGTGTTTCTCAAAAGTACAAGTCCAGCGTTGACTGTGGCAGGACTATCCTGTTCTCAACACAACACATATTCTGATCTTCTACAACAGCACCCGGAATTGCCCACACCTCATTTTGATTCTGCTCTCAACAAACATGGCGTTGAACATCACATCATAACAAATGGGTCACCAGTTCATGCTCGTGCCCGACGCTTACATCCAGAAAAGCTTACAGCGGCGAAAGATGAATTCCTAAAAATGGAGCAGATGGGAATTATTCGACGATCAAACTCACCTTGGTCTTCACCACTTCACGTGGTTCCCAAGTCAAATGGACAGTGGCGACCTTGTGGTGATTACCGACATCTCAACGCTTCTACCAAAGATGATCGCTATCCTTTGCCACACATCCAAGATTTCAACAATCATCTGGCAGGCTGCAACATCTTCTCGAAAATTGATTTGGTCAGAGGTTATCATCAGGTTCCTATGGCACAATCATCCATTGCTAAGACTGCCATCATCACACCCTTTGGCTTGTGGGAATTTTTACGCATGCCTTTCGGTCTTAAGAATGCAGCCCAAGTTTTTCAACGCCTGATTGACGGGATTCTGCGCGACATGCGACATTCCATTCGCTTTTGTTTATATTGATGACATTCTCTTAGCCAGTAAATCACACAGAGAACACTTCGAGCATCTGAAATAGCTTTTACAACTCCTTTCAGCAAATGGGCTGGTCATTAACAAAGCCAAGTGTGTCTTTGGTGCCAGTGAGCTTGATTTCCTTGGACATCGTGTAACTGCTCAAGGAATACGCCCAATTCCTGACCGGGTAGATGCTCTTCGTGATTGTGCTCGACCTGACAACCGCACCAGCTTGCAAAGGTTTTTGGGAATGATGAATTATTATCATCGTTTCATTCCACATGTTTCTGACATTTTAGCCCCACTACACACACAAGCAAGTGGGAAGGGACAAACCATTGAGTGGTCTGCTGGCTGCCAAACTGCATTTTAAAAAAGCCAAGGAAGCCCTCAACGAAGCGGTTCTGTTACATCATCCTCAACCAGACACACAAACAAGCATCACTGTGATGCGTCCAATACCGCTGTCGGTGCACAACTCGAACAGCGACAGAACCACTCCCTCGCGTTCTTTTCAAGAAAACTTTCACAAGCAGAAAAGAAGTATAGTGCTTTCGATCGTGAACTTCTTGCAGCCTATTCGGCTATCAAACACTTTAAGCATTTTTTGGAAGGTCGACCCTTTACTCTCCACACAGACCACAAACCTTTGGTGTCAGCTCTCACTAGTCAAACTGATCGTTACCCTCGACAAACGCGACATCTCTCCTATATTGCTGAATTCACAACTGACATCCAGTACATCCAAGGCAAATTCAACGTAGTAGCTGATGCCCTTTCGCGTTTCAGTACAAACTCCATTGAATATTCCATTTCCTCTGTTGGCAATTATCATGCCCTTGCTGAAGATCAGGTTAAGTCTGGTGAAATGGAGTATTATCGATCAGCCACCACCGGCCTCCAATTACAAGATATTCAACTGGGAACATCGACACTTCTCTGTGATACATCTACTGGAGTCCAGAGACCAGTATTACCAACAACTTGGACGCGAAAAGTTTTTGACCAGATGCACGGACTGTCACATGCAGGAGCACGTCCAACTCAACGAGCCATCAGTCAACGTTTTGTCTGGAATAGTATGAAGCGTGACATCCGCCAATGGTGTAAAGAGTGCCATGATTGCCAGGCTTCTAAAATTAACCGACATACAAAAGCACCACTTGTTGAGCGTTCATTACCAAATGCGCGTTTCTGCAGTCTCCATGTAGACCTTGTTGGTCCTCTACCAACAAGCCAAGGCATGACTTACCTCTTCACTATTATTGACCGTTTCACCAGATGGCCAGAAGCCATTCCTTTACCAGATGCACATGCATCTACCTGTGCAGAAGCTCTCATTCATCATTGGATCTCTAGGTTTGGGGTTCCAGAAGACATAACCTCCGATCGTGGCAGACAGTTTACCTCAACACTTTGGACTGAGTTAAGTAATATTTTGGGCATTGAAACTCATACAACCACAGCGTACCACCCCCAAGCAAACGGAATGGTTGAGCGTTTCCACCGTCAACTTAAAGCAGCACTTAAAGCACGCACCATTGGTCCTGACTGGGTTGCAGAGTTGCCCATGGTTTTGTTGGGAATCCGTTCTTCATGGCGAGTGGACCCTGATTGTTCGCCAGCCAAGCTTGTTTATGGTTCACCTCTTCGCCTTCCTGGAGAATTTCTTCAGCCACATGATGCCCGCTCTATTGAACCTAACTCAATTTTTCTGAAAAATCTTCAAAACACAATGAGATCAGTGCAACCTACAGCACCCAAATTCCATGGACAACAGCCATCATATGTGCCTTCTACTGGTTACGTCTATGTCAGGATCGACTCCCATCGTCATCCACTTCAACGACCTTACAGTGTTCCTTATCGCATAGACTCAAAGCTGCTTTTGTCACACCGATCACTACTGCAGATGGCAGAAGACTGGATTCGTCTGGTGAAACACCATCATCTTCCACAGGCTCAACTACGTTTCCACCTTCACCCGCTGCGACGCCTTGTCCAGAAACTTTAACCCGATCAGGTCGTACTTCACGT
This sequence comes from Nipponacmea schrenckii, assembly GCA_030562195.1. NCBI lineage: Eukaryota > Metazoa > Mollusca > Gastropoda > Lottiidae > Nipponacmea > Nipponacmea schrenckii. The sequence continues at coordinate 67,177 of JAUJPP010000007.1, forward strand.
TTACCAACAAGATATCGTTGACATTTATTTTTGTTTTTTGTTAATTTTTCCCACAGACAATTCGCTACGTATATGTACTCCGCTGGGAAGGGGGTAATGTAGCGCCTCATATCTAAAGTGATTAACTTTCCTTGTTTTGTATATGATCGAGTTATTTCCTTTTATATTGTTTACTTGTACTGTACTTCCGTTTTAGTTACTGATCGAAGATAGATCTAAATAAAGTGTGATACCTATTCAAGGGATTTCTCTCTTTATATATATATTGTTGCAGTACTTAAACTGTTTTCACATTGTCCAACTACAAGGACACTACAACCCATCTACAAGAAAAAAATATTTTGATTTCATTATTTCTATTTTCCGTTTGCATTGCAAAAGGGCGACTACTCTTCCTTAGTCTCAGACTAAAACGAATGCATCTAAACGGAAATGTGAAATTTGGAATCATTGAAATAAAAAAAAAGTTAAAATTTGTTATTAGACTCATATAGAAATTAATATGTACGACTAATGTTTAGAAAAAAAAGTTCAGTATAACTTCTTTTTTTTTAAAGATGAGATTCTTAAATTTCAACGAATATCGTATTGGCGGTAAAAGTTTACGAATCATAAATATATAGGATGTCTATGGTACGAATGGTCTCGGATAGCTTCGTTTTTTATTTCAAAAAGACATGATTTTCAAATTTGTACGAACTTTTATTGGCGGTAAAAAGAGGGCGAATCGTCTCAAAGTGTAGAGTGTGTCGAGTGTGCAAATAAAAGACACCGAGTTCATACCTATACTTGAATTGATAGAAAGGACTAGTAGACCTCACAGTGCTTAAATTAAAATTTATCGTTCATACCTATATTTTACTTTTACTAGTATAAAAATTAGCCTACTTGTAACCTGTGCTAAAGTGAAAAAGTGTCGCTTCAATTCCGGTTCATTCCTTTTTGTTTAAAATATTGTTTAAGGAGGGTAAATGAAAATATAGACTCAGTCCACCAAAACATTTTATGCTAATGATTGTGGAATGTAGTTCGTATTATTTTTGGAAATACTTTTTTCCCTCCCTTTTGGGGTTTTCGCATTGGAATTTTTGTGACTAATTTTTGGCCTAGTTTTGATGTTTGATATTGCACTCTCTTTCAGAGTTTGTGAGATGGTGAGAGATAACCTGTAGAGGAAAATTTTATGTGTATCGTGGACGCCCTGAAATAGTTTTAGTGGAATTACAGGAACCGACCAAAATGGTACAAATTGACACTATCAGTTTCCTCGACACACATACATATTTAGTAAACCTCGTTTAAAAACAACCTTTAATATTAGTAATCCTGTGCTGTCTCTTCTATTATTTCTTCTGTAGAGATTCTGTCAGTTTCTGTTTTTGTTTTGTTTTGCGTTTACATCTTTGATTGTTCTTGACTATATGCTAAAAGCCTTTTAATTTGATGTAATATTTTATGTTATCATGCCTGATTCCATTCCTCAACGCTCGGCTACTTCTTTAAATTTCTGTCGCTTGATCAAAAATAGACAAAATGCGATCACGGTGGACCGTGTGGCCTTATTCATGTAATAAACCGTCTGTACATAAGATTATATACATACAGCCTAGCTACAGCATTGGACAGGGTGTAATTCAGTTAATTCATTGCCTTCTGTCAGTTAGTTTTTCGACGTGGATTTATAGATGTCTGCGATTGAGCTTTACCACACAGGGTCGACGCTTCAAAGTTTTGATTTCTAAATGTCTCACGGACATGTATAACTTTTAAAGTTGGGTTCCTTCATTAATAAGAGCCAAAGTAAGCTTACTAATTGATTAATTGGGGTTACTAATGTGTATTCTCAAGTTCAAAAGACCTACGTGGACGTAGAAATTCTTGTGGAATCCATTTGACTCTGATCTGCTTTGAAAAGCTAAATTTAGACTCCCATGTTTGTTCACGTGTGTTGAAGCGAATTTTTATTATTGCGCAGTATGCTAGGTTTTCCCACCAGTAATTAGCATATGACGTCATTCCCACTCCTTATATGGAAGTGCAGTATCCTACTAGGCAATGTTATGTTATTTTAAGTAAAAAATTTATGTTAGAAATTGAATGTTTCAAATAAAACCTTTATTAAGCCTGATTTAAGCACCATTAATTGTAAGAAAGCTTTTATATTGTTCTTTTAGATCATGTTTACAAACATTATTTGTAGAATTAAGAAAGTATATTGTTTAAAACGATCGTAAATAATTGTTGAGTCGATAAAACGTAAGGGAGATAATTTATTAGTGCATTGTTCCTACAGAAATTACTGACTGGAATTGTATTTAGACCAAAATGGTTTCTTTGTTTACTTATCATTGTTCTAAGAGTTTGAATCTTTATATTTTCAGTGAATCTCTCCATATACATACACTCTCTCCATCTTTATAATATATCATGCTTGAATATTGGAATATGTTGGAATATTAGTACCAATAGAAAATCTTATGAATGATAGAATCTTATTAAAATTGACGGACATATAATTTGTCGAAAAAACATCGAAATATTGTCTTGGAAGAATTGGTGGAAGATTGAGAATTGATTGAAAATAAATAGTATATTAATGTAGTGATCTCTTATTTTGGTGCACAGCGTCTCATATTGGGCTATTGTCGAGGACAATTTGTATTTTATTATTAGTGAGTTAAAACTTATTTAAATTAATTCATAATGTTTTTACAAAGTAGTATTTAAACGTTTTATTGCCTTTTGTAGAGATAATAAATGGAATACCAAAAATGCCATTGTTGTTGTGGAAAATATTAAGGAATGTGGGCAAGTACGCACAGCGTCTGGTTATGTACCGAATTAACAGACTGGATGATCAAAAGAAAAAGATCAACGACATTTGAGACTTGACGTACATACCTATGGTAGTACCCTACCGAGGGAAATCCCGTCATAATTAGCCTAATTACCAGTTAATTACTATGGGATTATTCAAGTAAAAATGTTCAATTCTTTTTTGTTCCTGGCGTAAAGCTGTAAGGAAAATTGACAGCTCCAAACCGTACCCATTGTTCTCTTTTAACTCTTATCTGTGATGATGTGTCAATTGAAGCCCTACTACATAAACGTTTTTTAAAATTTTCTCTTGGAATTGTAAATAGTAGAAATATATGTACAAATATTTGCGCGAAATTATCTCTATACGGTAGTCAGTCTTCTATCTGTAATAGCATAAATTATATATGTCATAGGTATAAAATTTGTAAATACGATATATGTAAGTATTCATGCGATCAATTGTTAAGAAAAGTTGATGAAATGGATTTTAAAATTATATACCAACACGAACGATAAAATAACTGCCAGTACCATCAAAGAATTTGTGTTTTTCAAAGAATTTCTATTCTTCACACAAAACAATTCCGATATTGTAAATATCAATGAAATTATAAATCATTTATGTGTATCATAACTATAGTTTGTGTATGTTTTTGTGTTGTATTTCTGTTTTGTATTTTTGTATTGTATTTATGCTATTTGTAAAAATAATTGTGCACCTAAAGTGCGAATGAATTATTTATTATTATTATTATTATTACGGACTTGTGCGACCATCTAATCTGGTATTGTTCCCAGTCATTAGAACACCTCTACTTTCTATTGATATAAGTATTACCGGTCCAATTATGGTATATACATATATGTATATATACTCAGTCTTGTTTAAGAGATTTATACACTATAATTGGTCACAATTTCTTTTTATCATCTTTACGCTTCGCGGATAAACATACTTTCTTCGTGAGTTGACGAAGAAATGTTCAATTCCTCAATTTCCCTTATTGGACAATTATGGCGCTCCTCATTAGCCTAATGGGATGTTGAAGAAAAGAACATAAGTCTACATTCAATTTATTTTTTGATGATGTAGGATACGAATTATTCTATTCCGCGAAGTATATACAATCCGCGGAGCAAAATAAATCAACGAAGTACACCTCTCCGCGAAGTGTATATGAGCTGAAAATGTTATTGGCTGATAACTTGTGACGTATTATTCATACTGCTATATAAAAGCTACTACCCCGCATAGAAGTATATAGTCTTTGTTATCAGCTTAAGCTGTCAAGGACGTTAACTAGTCATTTACTACTACTTCTACTACATTGAAGTATTCTATCAACTACCAAACCAACAACACAACAACCAATCGACCAACTATTTCCTATTGTTTGAATCAACTATTTCGACAGTTAGATTGCTATTCCAGAATTTATCTTTGTAGGTGACCCATATTAATCTCTTTGAAATATTTAACTGCAGAGACTATTGAATATACACAAGTTAACCGTAAGAGATCGATGCAATACTTTACAATACTTACCTTAATGAACATCGACGCAATACTTTACAATTCCTTCGTCTTTCTCACACGTATCTTTTCTTTTTTAGATTAATCCCGAAAATGTTACCACCAGGGGGATTAATGGAGATTGTTTTCTCTTTTGATACAACTGGATCCATGGGACAGTGTCTTATTGAGGCTACAAACAATATCCAGACTATTGTGAAGCGACTTCAAGCTGACATACCTGGTATAAGAATGGCAGTGTTTGCTCATGCTGATTACTGCAACCATAGGGACTATGTAACAAAATACATTGATTTTACAACTGACATTACAAAAATCACCGATTTTGTCAAGGAAGCAGCACAGCCTACAAATGGTGGTGATTTGGACGAGTGTTATGAATTAGTTTTAAGACAAGTGAGAGAAGAATTATCATGGACGCCGGGTTCTAGAAGATCGCTTGTCTTAATTGGTGATGCCAATCCCCACGAACCATATTATTCAGATAACACTCTTAATATAAACTGGAGGGATGAAGCTGATCTTCTTGGCAAAATGGTATGTTGTGTTTGTGTCGGAGACTGTCAATGCATTACAGTGGCGTTTGACTAAGGTCAATGTCGAGTTTGCTTCCCATGGAACATGGTGCGAAAACCCTGATATACGTCCACTGGCAGCATAAACGATATTACCTCGCCTGGCAATCTATCTTTGAATTCTCGGTTAGGCTATATAATTATAAATATGTTGAATAATAAAAGGACTGGTGAATCAAAACCATTATCATCATTAAATTGATTATTATTTGTTTCCATGAAACATGACTTATTTATTTTTTCAGGGAGTAAAGATATATGCAACAGAATGTCCAAACACTTTTAACAAATCTTCCAAGTTCTATCAAACTCTAGCGGAAAAAACTGGTGGCCACCATTTACAAATACACGATTTCTCCAACATTTTTGATTTTTTGATGGCAGTTGCATATAGAGAAGAAGGAGATGACCTGTTTCTTAATTATGAAAGTGAAGTGAGAGCACGACGTGGTGCTATATTAGATACTGATTTAGACACATTATTTACAAAATTAAGACGTGATGACACTTTTACCTTAGCCGATAGTACCGAGACATCCTGTGAAGTAGGGAAAGCGCTGAAAAGAAAAGCCGATACAACTACAGGGAAGGTGAAAACGGTTAAAAAAGTGAAACTGGCGGCTATAGCACCATATGCAAAATCAACAGCAAAAACTCGTAGAAATATGAAAAAGGTAAATATTTTAATTTCATATTAATTGGGAGTTTGAAGGTATCAATTTTGCATAACTCTTTATCAATTTTATCCCTGTTAGATTTCATTATTGGAATAATAACTGATTATTTCCTTTTTGTATTTACAGAACAAAGCTAACAGAACTCTTTTGAGACGAGAAATGGTTCCTGAAAATAATTTTGTCCTCAACGACAAGAACTGGTCACAATGGCAAAAGATCATTTGTAAAGACAATTCTTTATCCAGTGATAACAACTGGTCGTTTAATGGGGAACACTTTAGGAAGAAAATTGTTTTTCCCGCGCAACAAGAGAAACCCGCCATGTTTGAATTTGCAGTGCAGACGAAGCCAAGTGCAAGACGGTATGTGGTGTACAATAAAATGGCACATCGTATAACAGGAAGGTGGTGGAATAGATTGTTGTGTCAAAAGGATATTAAATCACAAATTCGTAGTATTACTAATAGAGGTTACTCTCTTTTTATAAGAAGACTATTGTTAGAATCCAATAAAAAACAAAAAGAAACATTACAAGCTTTAAGACGTTATGATTATTCTTGGAGAAGAGTACGGAATCAAAGAGTTCACCATAGACATGTTGCAATCGGATCACAAATCATTTCAGACGGCTCTTTGTGAACTGTGGTAATTTGTGGTTAGTGATTAAGGATAATTGAATATATATCAAATTGGTATAAAGTTATTGATATTTTGTTCCCAATTTTGACAATCATACAATGATATACCTGTCGTTAAAATTATTTGTCGATGTGCACTCAATTTGTGATTTGAAATGTGTTATAATATATGTCTTGAAAAGTCCCATGATGGATGAAAGTGCTAGACTTTCTTTATAATATGACACTTATTGTGTTAAATTGTTTTTATATTAGTGAATATATATAATAAATATATATTGAATAAACCTATTTTTGAATATGCTGCCTCATCTTAGCAGCCGATCATGGCAGAGCAATATGTGTCACCCTTTCACCGAAGAAAAATCTGGGTCAACTGAAGTTCTTATACTGCTATTTACGAAATATTCAAGACCATTTGGTAAAATCCCAATCATAATTTCCCCGTTGATTAAAAAATTCTTAAACGCCGGGCAAAATGATTTTCTTTTTGGAAGAAATATTCTAGTGGCAAAGGTATTCACTTATACCCACGAAGAAACACATTTTATCACCATTAATAAATTTATACACATGATTTTATTACCAACATACATCAGATATCAAAAATGACAATAATAATACAATAGACTAAATCTTATATAAAATACGTTATAATATAACGCTATCATAAATATTATATGGTAAGTGAGAAGAGAATAAACGAAAGAACAGTTACGATATATTAAAATTTACATATGGAATTGATAGGTATTTGTATCCATCTTGTTATGTACCTTCATTGTAACGAGGACGAATGGACGTAAGTGTAAGTATATACATGTATATATTGTTCAAGGTATCTCCTATTACAAAGGCGAACTTCTTAATGGACAAGAATAAACACAATTTTCGTTAAACCATCAATAAAATACAGTTTAATCAACTTCAAAATCATTTATAAACCCAAATACTTCAGAGATAGATTGCCAATTTGTCTATACAATCACAGAATATTAAGATAGAATACAAAACTATTTAAGTACTAAAACAGACGATATTTCTCAAAATCACTAAACCGAGTTTTTGGGCTTCAAGTATATCATACAAAACGATAATCGAATTCACAGTGAAATAAAAAATCAATCTAAATATAAATAAATGGAAACAGAAAATAAAAATTATCTCAGCTCATTAAAAGCTTAAAAATAAACAATTAAGTAAATCAAATATCATTTTAAAAAAAACAACAATTTGATATAAACAAAATATAAAATTGAAACATAAACTATGCTTTTGAAATTGATATGATGCCAAAATGAAAAAAAATATATGAATGAAAGGTATGGTAACTAACATAATCTAAAAACGGGATAAACTTTCCCAAACGATAAATCACATGGAAAAATTAAGTACATGTTGGGTATTGTGGAAGCCCTAAGGCTTTAATGTGGCATAGTTCAATAACAACCGAAATCAGTCACTTATGATGTTTTTACTTACTGATTACTTCAACGACTTCTTTCTTGTGACCCTTAGGTGGGAAATCCATCTATCCGTTTACTGAGGTTACAATTATAAATCAGTTGATCTAATATTGGTACCGTCACCCCCATCTTCAGTTAGTTCGGGAGGTAATTCTGGCTTTCTAGCTAGTGGTGAACTAGGTAAGTTAAGTGGAGGTGGGGGTTGTGGCAAAGGTGGGGGTGGTGGCGGTAATGAATCATTGTCGTCATCTAAAAGATCGTAAGAACCTTCACGTTGAAAACTGTCTGTATCACTATCAGTCAACACCTCTTCTGGTCCCTCCTCTTGGGAGGCTGAGTGTGGAAGTTTTGGGGGAAGGTGGCGCCGCCGTAATTGAAACGAGTCATCAGTTGGAGGGGAAAGAAGTTTTGAAGCGGTTCTTGCATCTGCAGGGCGCCTTAATATCATTGGTACGTCCCGTGAAGCACTAGGTTCTCGTGAAAGTCTATCATCGCTTATAGCATGAGGAATTAACGGTTGTGTTTCATCATATTCCTGATTATAACCGAAGAAATTACGACGATGTTTCTCCTGCCATCTCTTCTGTTTTAATTTTTCTACTTTCCTCTTTTTCTCTGCTTCCTACAATGAAAAGTGTGCAATATGTAAAAAGAACATTCAAATCTGAACAATAAAATTAAACGAAAGAGGAGAGGTGCACATAGTTGCATATATATGCTCCTGGGCTTCTTACAGGAATCTCTATCAAAAAACAACACGAAGTAATGTTGAAATGTAATGGTTAAAAATCCGTTTATATACTTAATTTTTCTTTTCACGATAAAATGTAATCTATCTCTATTTCAAATAATGTGATAAATCATTAAATTTGAATGCTAATTCTGTCGACTTACATCTTCTTTTTGTTTCTTAGCTATAGCAGTAACTTGATTTAACAAATCATCTATTTTAGTTTCCGTAGAGTCTATATCAATTGATGTTAAACATAAAGCTTGATTTAGAGGGAAAAAATCATAACTTTCGTTCTCTACCTGTAAACAAAATTTAAACTACATGTATAAAGCATTTATTACATTTCAGTCAAGACAAGTGAACTTACTGGTCTTTAATACAAAATAATTCCACGCTTGATTTGCACTTTAGGAATGAAATGTTTAAACTTTCAATTGCTATAATAATTTAAAGTAAAATGTACTTACATGTTTACTGACATATAATTCCAAAGCTGTGTAATCACTTTCTTTTATATCATCCAAATGTATAATAAAATACACATAACTCCACATATTATGTTCATTTTTAACGTGATAATCAAAACCCTGGAAAAAAAACAAAAAAATAACCTTAAAGAAAAACAATATTCAACTTTAATACAATTCGCATTGAAGATTTAAATTATAGTCAACATGATACCTTACAAGATTAATGATAGTATCCAATCAAATGATTACAGACCATTTGTGCACATATGGTGCATCAATAAGAGAAACCTATCTAAGGCACTGTAATTTTAGGATTTTTGGTATTATAAATTTCAATTTTAAGCCTTACCCTGCCATGATGTTCAAAATCGTAACTATTTCTACTACAAATAAAACATGTATCTTTCATGTCCGACTCGGCTCTCCACTGAAAATACGAAATCATACATAAAGACATTGATTAATTAATATTACATAATCTTTATCAGGGTTCAATTTACACATCCAATTTGCACTTTTTGCAAATGATATAAATTTCAAAAGGAAGAATGCAGACACATGGGCGAGGAAGATTAAAGGTAGTATGAGAAGAGTATGAAGAAGTCATGGTTCAAAGAATTATATTGATTCCGAAATTCCCATACCACGTAAATCGAGCAATTAAGTTGGCATTTGATTCCTTGCATTTACAACAAAATATAGCTACAATAATTTAAATGGCATTAGAAATGTAGTGGATACAGCCACGGCAAAAAATATCATGTTCCGAATTTCTACCTAATCCTAAACTGAAATATAAAATAGTATCTTACCTTTAAGTCTCGCATTTCCGAGAAAGTATCAACAATAATACCAAATATAATATTTAAACCAATAGTTGTTATGAATATAAAGAATGTCACATGATATATAACTAATGGCCAAAAACTTCCAAACGAGCTGCCCTGTGGATTCTGCTTTATTTCCTAAAATACAGACAAAGCATGACAATTTCAGATGTTCATGGAGTAATAGTATAAAAATGAAATGAAATCGAGTTTAGCTTTCCAGCTGTATATTGAAGATGGCTAATGATGACGATTCAGTGAGGATTTTTTTAAGGTATGCATCCCGAGGTATTCCATGCGAAAAAACAAATGATGTTTTTCATTTTAGTCACTATCAATTTTTATGTGAATGGATTTCACTTTTACTAAATAATTGTAATTCCTTACTCTCCTGGACAAAAGTAGGTCCCAAAGAAACAAATGTGTCAGGACTTACTTCAAACATGTCTCCTATGAGACCATATCTTATTACTGTTACTGTACATTCCCACAATGTTGAACAATAAAGATAGTCACTGGCAGAAAAATAACTTCGTAACAGAGCAAATCCCACCAGAGAATAAATATATATAACAACAAAACCAAGAACTGCTACCCATAGTAACGACATACCTATAAACAGAAGAAATATTTGACATTGTCTTTTACATTGATCAGTTAATCAGACGAACCATTCTTAATTATTTAGTCAACGTTCATCAAAAACAACTTCTAGTCACGTCGCTTTTTTGTTATAATCTTTACAACCTTTAAAACATTTCTTCTCACATTCCCGTGACTTTCTAAGATAGCTTTATGCAGAAAATTTTATATAAATATTTATATTTGCTTACCATTAACTGTTACAGCCTTTATAACCCCACTCAGAAGCTGGTTATTATTGACAATATTTAATAAATGGAAAGCAAAGAAGTAACCATGGAATAGAGTTCCTGCTATAGACATACCAAGAAAAAGCTGGAAGGGAAATAAAATGATCGCATGTTGTTGCAAGTATGAAGCATAATTCAAAGCTGAATTTTCTATTGCTCAATCCATTAGATTACATAACCGGATACCAGGACCAGAAAATGCGTCAAAGTAGTTGTCCAGCAGGTCGGGTTGATTCAATTTTCAAATTACGAAAAGGCTATAAAATACCAGAAACGCATCTGTACCAAAAAGCCAAACAAAAGTTTTTTCATAAAAAGAAAGTGCTTTGCAATTGTTCTCAGAACTTACCAGATAGTAGAATGTGGTGAAACTAAATAAATTAACATTGAGGTTAGAAACTTTTTCTGATTTCTTCATCAGCTCTTCATCATCGGGATAAGATCGACCACAGAGTTTCCTTAAAAAAAACATTCATATCATTACAATACAGGAAGTTATACTTGAGAAGGTCAATTTACGTCAAATTTTACCCACAGAGAAACCATCAAAGGTACATGGGAATTGTATGTTTGGCGCGTTCACAGAGCTGCCGCCTTTTGATTCTCAAACTAGAAAGTTGCCCCATTTCCGAATCGCATAAAGCTGGTATGACCCTTTTTGCATTCCCAATTATGAGAGTATAGCACCGTCAATACAACTACCACTTCCTTCATCACAAGGTAATATATCCATAAAAATGGTCTTATTTATCATTTCAAATTTCCTACCTGGCTCCAGCCTTTATTTCAGCAATATTTGGCATTCGAGGATGATTGGACAGAAAATAACTGATGAGTACAAATAGAGAAAACAGATTATGGACACCTCCTAAAGCCCATAACGTTATTATGTACCGGTTTTGTGGTATACCAATTATTGCAGGTACTGGACTGAAACAGATGAAAATATTCTAACAGGTTAAACAATTACAATTTGTTGAAGCAATAGATTTGTGACAAATCGTTGTTTGACATTTCATTTTTAGACAAATAAAGTACCATAGATTCACAGAATGTTTATTTTATACTTACTCATAAATACCAGGGCAAAGGATCGAAGCATTGGCAGCATCGTTCTCAAAAATTGCAGCACAGTCCTCCATTGAAGCTTTAGCATTCCATGTAACCAACATAATAATGTTGATAGCTAAACTGAGAAGAATAGATCCATAGTTCCAAACTAGCCTGAAACAGAAAAGCCCTCATGTTTTGTCGTATATTTGAGTATTTTCACCGTTGGGTTTGTCCTATTATAAAGATATCATGTCCAATTCAAAAGCATTACAAATTCCATTAAAGGTTTATTACCTCAAAGGATGACCAAAATTTGAAATCTTTAAAACTAAGTAATTCATGTAATCCATTAAACTAGTTCAACTTATTAATACGTGTACATATACACGTACATATACATCGACCAGGCCTGAGACTTAAATTTTAAGCCCATTCTAATCAATGTTCTGCGACTACCTACCATCCTTTAGTAAACATCTTAGCAATGGGATTATCGAGAATCTTCTTCTGATAGGTTATATCTTTCATAATATCATGTGTCCACTGCATCAGATCACGTATTTTATTACTTGGTGATGTTCTGTCAACATTCCATTTCAATTTTTCTTTTACTTCATCTCTTACTACGCTCTATTATAACATAAACAAAACAAAAATAAAAATATAATACGGTCATGAATTTTGTCTATTAATTTAATTTCACCCCAAACAAACTACACGGATTTAAAAATTAAATCTATTACTTTTCTGGCTCTCATTTGATTAACTGCATAGATATAGACCTAAGATTTTGTACAACTAACTTACCTTATTCTTAACTCGAAAATTGACCTTCTGTAGAACGTCTTCTTTCACTATCTCAATGGAACAAGAATTTTTCTTGTAGTAATCGAAAGCCTTGAGATTTTCTGGGGACAAATTCAATTCTACAACCAAAAAAAAAGAAATAGATTTATTGACCAGGGAGTTATGATGTTAAAATTCAACTGGCATAGTTTCACTCAAAATCTTTTTGAAAGATATTAAATCGTATTGTGATAAACATTGAATACTTACGCAAATTTAAGAGTGGATCAATATCTATCATTCTAGCTAAAATCATATAAAATCCAAATCCAACTTCCATTACGGTTTCTTTTAAGGCACTTCTCTTCTTCCCTTTCTAAAAAAAACCAAAAGGCCATATAAAACACAAGAATAAATCATGTTTATTGACTTTAGGAAGCAATAACCACCAACCAGTATTCATAATAATATTTTCTCATTATAGTTGCCGAGATCGATTCGTATTTAAAGCAGTACAACTGTTTTTAGAAGAGCAGTGCAGCCAACACTTACCACAACTCCCTGAATTAAACTTCCACCAAAAGCAGCGATTGATTTAGCTGATTGTAGATAACTACCAGCTTCAGCCCCTTTCATCAAACCTTCCAGTTTAGGTTTTTCAGACTGATGCATCTCATAACATGCTGTCATACATCTATAAACAGCTTCTTTATCTAGGGCATCCTTGACAGCTTTAGCAACCTGTGATGCACCAGGTCCATTTTCTTCTATTAATGATGTGATTAGAGATGAAATTATCTGCTGGAGCTCAATAACCTATCAAATATATACCTCTCAATTATGAAACAAACATACATAAAGCCAGTAATAATTTGATAAGATGGTTAAACTCCTCTCGAGGTTTAAACATCATCTGTTGACTTCATGACAATCAACACTGAAATCATTACTCCAAGCTTAAAATGAAATCTTGCAAGAATGTTACAATGAATATCTATTGTCCGAGTAGCTCACCTATCTTAGTAATACAGACAATAGTATAATATAATATATAGTATACAAGTATATTTTTAGTGGTATTCCGTGCTTAGCCTACTGTACATTATCAAAGACAAACCTTGTCAACAGGACAATCAGCTATTTCTCCAGCACGTAATATGAAATTAATATAATCTATCACTTTTTTATCATATATCACAGCACGGTTTTCTTGATTACCCTGAAATTGAAATGCAATTCCTCATATTCATAACAAGTATTTGAATCTTTTAATTATATTATACATAAAATATTAGATTGATTTCAATTGCTAAAGCAGTTCTGTTTTGTTTAAGAATGATTTGCTATTCTACCTTTATCTCGCCTTAGAATCAAAATTTGATTCTCATTTACACTGTGCTGAATGACAGGAATGACTAATGCTAATAAACATGTGTACTTACAGAGCAGAATTCGTTGAGCGTACTAAAAGTTTGTATCACTAAGTCTATAGTTTTATTATTAATAGTAGTATATACAACATTGAGGAACTGTGATGTGTCCCCAACAATATTAAATGATTTGACATTATCAGGTTGTTCTCTTAAATAATCCTGAAATACATTAATCATCAAAATAATTTCACAGGAATTTATATATGAACCCATCGCACAGTCCATACCGTATCTCGTCGCTATTCTCTGTGTCGTTAATACGACTGTTCACATTCTTACACTCTTCCTTCAGGGTAAATTTAAAGATTCTTTTCATTCCTGGTTTGTGAGGTCGGTTTGCACCATGCGAAATGATAACTATCGACTATCGTTATGATTGGTTGCACCATGCGAAATGAAACTATCGACTATCGTTATGATTGGAATATGTTTAAAAAGTTTAGAATTAAACAGGCACAATCTCTTGATCAATATAGAGATTTAGGCTGATTTAATTTTTGGTATGTTTCAAGATAAAGGACGTAATGTATATTACTATATAAAATAATAAATGTATTCTGTTACTTTAGCTTGTTATCCAATAACACATATTCCAACAATTACCTGTAATCCAGTGTTTTGACCATCACATATCCTGGCCATTAATTTTAATACTAATTCAATATAACCATCATCCTTATACTCTAACATATCTTTTACACCTTCATCCATTGATGCTACTACTTCTTCTTCGGGTTTAGCTTCCTAAATACCGATTTCGAATACAATTAGTTTTGTATGTTGTTTTTAACTAATTACATGAACATGACTAATATGATTTATTATAGAAGACTGGATTTTTTAAAAATAATTTAATACGTTATAGAGGATCTGAGTTTATTATATTGTTTAACCAAGAAGACCGTTTTACCACACTAGCACATTACTAAAAACTACATCTGAATACTAAGACAAAGATTAGGAATAAAAGGTAGACATTAAGACGAAATGGAATATTAAACAGTATACCACCACAAACAAACAGGGTTTCGAGAGAGTGCACAATTTTGTGAAGAGGAAAGTGTAATTAGGTGAAATCCATGCGTAGTTCGTCATGCTCGATGTTCCAAAAAAATATCATATCTAAAACAATTAAAATTCATTTTTTACAACAAACACTGACAGCGGATCCTAGTTTCTCTATCTAATTATCACTTAAAAACTGAGCTCTGATTTCTACAATGATACTTTATCATGCTATTTTATCAGCGGACTATAACCCAAACTCGCTACATGGATTTAGGAAAGAGTATTGACAATATCAAAAGACGGGACTGGTTTGTAAAGAACTTATATCATTCTGATCATTTTCAACTAGCTGATATTCCTTCAGAATTTAAAGCATGTGGTATTAAGATCATGAATTGCGTTTTATTAGTTATGAGATTGAAATTCAAACCCAAGAGATTTGTTTAAACTATATCAAATTGTAAGATAAAGCAATCAGCATTAGTCTATGAACTATAAGCTTTAACTAATAATGATGAGAAAATGCTCATGATTCTAAAGCAGACGACTTTCATTCCGGAGCCATGTCAATATATTCAAACAAATCAGGCCATGGCAACGAAGGTTTGTTACTATTAAGAGGCACATGCGTAATGACCCATAGTTTCTACTTCCGTTTACCTCAACTTTAACGTCGGCTAGTTCGAGTTCAGATTGTTCATTCATCAAAGCCTCGCTATCTTTAGGACAGCCATTACTCAGTTTCTTAGGCTTTTGCTTTGGCTGTGGTTTTTTATCACGACTGCTCTTGCGTTTCCATGTCAGTTTTCTTTTTAAGCCTTTTTCATCTTTAGGTTCAATAGCTCTACATAGGGCACGCTTAGAAAATGAAATAATAAGTTCATCATACACCAAGTTCAATTTTCCTGTCGGACAAGTTGTGCCCATATAAAAAATTCAGTACAATAACAATTTTGCGAGCAAGATAACTTGGCATGGAACAAATATATAAAAGGGGTGGGTATTTGATTATATTTGGTGATTATATACATCACACTAGACACTATAGGTTGTAAAAGATAAAATATTTGATAAGAAACATCTAGCTATAATATCATAGTTACTAGTAATTTCCACTTTCTCTTCTTAATATCAATAAATCAAACGCATTTCAATTGAAAATATGGAAAACATCTCAATAAAATATCTAGCAATTGTGAAATGTGTAGCTAAAGCTTAATATGAATAGTGTCTGAAATTCTAAGCATGTACTAACAAAATTTGCCAAAAATACCAAACTATAAAGGGAGACTGTAATTGACCAATAAATCCAACAAATTAATGCCCGGATACCCATTTTATGATTTATCTAAAAGAAGTGTAATGGAAGTTAAACCTAACTTACCCAACCTCCTAGTCTTTCAACTCTCATCTTCTGTTCATAAACTTGTATTTGCTAAAAATGCGAAAAGGCCAGAATTTGAGAAAAAGAATTGTTCTGTATATTCAAATCCAGATAAAAAGGGGCTTACTCTAGAATTTGTTATTCCTTAAAGGTTATGGAAGTTTTTTTTTAAATATCTGGTAAACAGGTTACTTATTACCTGTAGAGCTTTTCTTCCAACAGTCAGTGTAGTACTGTAATTAGTCATATTAGCAAGTGCTTCCTTGACCCGAGCTTCGTGTTGAGCGAGTAGAGAACGCCTGGAAATAATACAACAGAATATTTTTTCAGAACCATTTACTTCCGTAATTGCTGTTGTTAAGTTCTAAATGATTAAAGATATATACAGTTATATTTAGTGATTCAAAGCTATCTTAACAGTGTGCAGGTCGTGAGAATTTAGAAAAGAAGTAGAATATGTAATGTTTTATCACGAGCGAAGCAATTTGTTTGTACTATCTAAAATGAATAAGAATCTTACAATTCAGATGCAAAAAAAAACAAAGTATATTTGAAAATAGAAACCCACAACATGAAACTTCCTTAAACTATCAAAACATATTTGCAAAATTTTACATTTCACTGGACCTGTGTTTCTTCTACAAGCAAACGATCATCCACAATAACACAACGTTAAATCTTACTATCAAAATAATAACAAATTTATGTTCACTAGAACTGTGCTTCTTCTACAAGCACATTAAAAAGAAAATTTAAAAAAAAAAAACATTTTTCGTAAAAACGAAATCCACTCTATAAACGTTTTCTCTGGACGCTTTTATTCTAGAATTGAAAGAAAAAGGACGTGCTTAAAGAGAACACTACCATGCAAAACAGACGTGACTAACTCTGAAATCTAAGTATATAATGTGTTCAATTGAAAAAAAAAAACAAGAGGAAAATATTGATATCATGAAGACAAAAAGCAGCTCCAAATCACACAATAATCAAAGTAAAACATTGTGATGCCCCATGTGGTATTCCTCATGCTATATACTGCTATTTACCCTGTCTTACGACGTGTCTTTTTCAGCAACAAATATCTACAGGAAGAAATAAAGTGAAGAAAATGGCTTAATCTAGACGTAAAAACGACATCATTGCAATAAATCACTTCTGCGTTAACTCCTTTGTAATTGTCTTACGTCTATCTAATTGTAAAATACGTTTAAGTGTTTTGACAAAGAAAGAGGTGGACATTTAGTAAGCAACATTCTAGAGTTTTAACATATGGAGACTTCATGGCTAGCAAGCATTTTAAAACTCTACAGGATCACATGAAAGTTTAAAATATTTGTTTTGATTGATCTTTTTAGACGAGAAATATCAAGATTTCATCAATTCAAAAGATCAATCTATTGATGCCGAAATATACTCTTGCTGCACTTAAGGACTCCAAATAGAAGTTTGGAAGATAAAGTATGTTTATAGAAAAGAAAGAGGTAGAATGAAACATTTAAATTCAAGCTTTATTATAATAATTATTGTCAGTATTATTAACAATAAAAGCATTAAATTGGACCTTTAACATTTATTTGTAATAATACTAAAGATGAAAATATTACTATTATTCATTTTACGTTAATATTATTATTTACTCAATTATCAAATGTTTATTAATTATTTTCAAAAATAAAAATTAGTGCCTCTATAGAAACTAGCTTACTTTTCTTTGATAGCGTTAGTTGAAATTTGCATTCGATCTCGTACAGCCATAAAGAAAACCTCTTCTCTGGTTGAAAGGAAATAATCCAACATTGATTTCTGTAAAATAAATATCACACACTTAAAGGCGCAGAGAAATAGGGAAAGTTTTGATTAAGTTATTAATCTTTCTTACAGTAGAGTAATAGTGAGTTATCTTATTTGCAATTTTTTTCCAATACAAGGTCCTCTTGAAAAAAAAAATGCCAGTGCCTTTCAAATCACCTTAAGACTTGAGTAATGTATTTTATCATAAATAAAACTTGTTGAGTCTATCTATACTTTGAAATTACTAGAGATAAAACTGATAATATTCTACCATGGTTTCTTCTCATCTATTGAGTAAACCATCATCTTACCTGGACATCTCTATTAGCATTAAATAACATTATACAGATAAAGGCCAGGACCTCTCTGGCTATTTCATCATTACGTCGAGCTAAATGAGGCAATACTCGATTTATCACATTATGATTATTAATAGCTATCTGTACATCTTTTATATGGTTCATTTGTCTGTAACAAGTTAAAAAATATTAATCAAAATCAGTTAATGGTATTATCAAACCTCTATTTCAAGTCATAATTTTTTAAAATATGAGAACAAATCACTAAGAAATCCATCTTATTGGTAACAGAATCTGAAACAGAAATCTTGCTCAAGTGTTATGTTCTACGTGTATATTATAATAAATAAATGTATTTTCTGATTTGATGAGTAGATTTACAACATTAGTGGTTATTTGTTCGACTTTATCAATAATGAAACCCAATTTTACATTCATCTGAAGATTATTTCACATACTTCTTGATTTTCGATTCTGATGTTCTTGAACACCAATCTTCTGGCAGTTTTCTCTCTTCATTGTGAATCAGGGCTCGTAATAATTGAAGACATCTTATATCTAAATCTTCATGACAAGAAAATGAAGGATGAACCAATTTCACTTGTGTTGCAGATATTCTGAAACAAAGCACGAACACAAATTAAAGAGGTGTACAAACTGTTTATTTTCTTTTGCTTCCATGTTCAATAAACAGTGGAGGCAGTTATTACAGTTATAAATTGCTAACAAATAACAAAGAATAACTGGTTGGTATAGTCCTAAAGTGTCTGATGAATAAGAAAGAGGTTACGTACTCCAATTGTTCCACTAACTTTACAGCTATGGCATATTTCTTCTTAGGTTTTTTTTCTTGATGTAAGACAAAACATTTGACTAAACTCTGGAACTCGTCACCCAGCGGCAATTCTTCATTACTACCGATGGATGTATATTCTACAAAAAGATGAGATGTTTTCGTGATTCACAGACAATTCCGTACAATAGTACAATAAAATACATTACTACAATAAAAGAAGTAACAACTGTTGTGTGCATTAAATAGTTCGTCTTGTTTATGTCAAAATGATAAAGAAAGTAATCAGTGCTTGTTACTGATGTACAAACCTCTTTTTGATTTGATTTTAAGTTGAGCATTAACTGTATTATGACCACTATGTACACGACTGCAGTTTACAGTAAATGTAAAAAACTTGGCATTTAATTCTAGTTCAGATGCATAGTACTCCATATTGCCCTGTAATAAATTAAAATTGATATAAAATTCGTCGCTAACTAATCTCCCTCAGATTATTACATTGAGCACTTTTCTCCCTGACATCAATCTGTGTTTATTATCATAATGTAAGATCGTTTGCTTACCTTTCTAACAGCACTAACATTATCTGAAAATTTCATATCAGCAGTAAATTTCTCCAACACACTCATCAAAAGCTGTAAAGAGCCCAAAACTTCAGCATAATAAAAAGGCAGTACATCATAAATATAAATGTTTTGGATCAACTGGTCAGGACGTCGTAATTCTACGTGATTTTTAAAATCTTCTGTAGAATTACTTTACTACGGTTAATATGCTAAAGCAGAAAATACTCCCCGAATATTATGTTCGATATCAACTGATATAATAGGCTTACCGTCTTGGATGCATTACCAACAGTAACAATCGTAGTTAAACACATCACCATGTTTTTCATATGAGCAGGGTTGATTATCTTTGGGCCAAGAATATCACAAAGAGCCTGAAATAAAATACAATACAATAATTGTTACTTGAAAGTGGTTCTTGTGCAGTTTCATATTTACCAATCCTTTTTTTTGAAAATTATGTTGAACTAAAATCAATTTTTGCTATCATCATAGAAAACAGACTTTTAATCATTTAAACCAGCTACTTACTACTAAACCATTAGCGATACTGTCTGTTGTATTTACTTCATTTGGGTTGACATCTTTATCTGGTTGATAAAATACCGTATAAAATATCTATAATTACAAGAACACAAATTACGAAACTGTTCGACAGAACGGAGAAGTTTACAATTACAAAGATAACACTTTGCACTTAATAGTGCTTAACATATATATTAATATTTTCGAATTTTGTTATTGGATCTTTAGTGATATACTGTATATTAAGCTATGGATGTTTGTTACGAATACAAGTGTCTTATGTACATACATGTAAAAATGGCATGAGAGCTTCAAGAACATAGAATAAACTACCATGCATCACAGATCTAGTATCATGGTTCTCAGCAACTTCACTGGAATTTGAAAAAAAAAGAAATCTTTTAATAAATGTTAAAACAGATGTCTTTATTAAGACTTTATGAAAAAAGAGCTTACTGCCAAGATGTAAATATGTATCGAGAATCATTTACATTTAGTAATATTTGCGCTTTCAATGCGTTAAGGGAATGCAAAAAGTTTATTCAAAAATTCAATCATCAATCTCCTTTGCATAATAAATTGGTATGAAAATGTTTTCATTACCTTTTAGCAGGCGGTGCTTTAAACAAATATGATGATCGCTCGGGGTATCGAGACAGATAGTCAGTAAGTTGGTTTATTTCACCAGCAGCAGAATTTATGAAATCCCACATTAGCCTTAAAATATAAAATGTTCCAAACCTGTATTACAAAATTCTCAAGTATCTCAAATATCTGTGAATAATTATATGCATTTATAAAGACCTATACTTATACAATTCAACAGACAGTTTGTTTACATTGAATGAAGTTTCGTCCCTTCAAAACTTGGTTTCTTTATGTACTGTTGAGGTGCAGGGCAAAATATCACAATGAAACAAATACAGAGTGCACAATTTCCATCACCAGTTACGGTACTTACTTATCATGCTGTAAATCAGCAGCACCACTTTCAATTAAATTACCAGAGGTCTTCATATAAACCCAAAGCATAAATTTGATGAATGGTTTCTTCAAATTATTGTCAATCTGTCCATGTGTTATCACCCATAATATTTCTTCAACTGGTAAAATTGTTTGGCATAATGATTCAATAAATTTATTTTCACCCTAAAATAATAGAAATTCTATTGTGTGAAATAAGAAAAATGAACCTTACGTAGAAAGTAAAAATAAAGAAGTGTGCAACAGTGTGCAATTTACTAGAACAGCGGCTGCAGTCTACTTCAATTCAAATTTACCAAGCGTGTTCCACATTGGTTATTGGCTCACCGAATGCCTAGAAGCAGACCGAGGAACCATATGAGGATGATAAATGCATATTAGAAAAAAATTATAAGAGTGACAATAGCATTTCGTGTCTGAAAAATGAAATAACAGATCTACAATCCTACACAGTAACGGTTCCCACAATAAAACTTAACGAAATTAACAATACTAACGATCAAAAAACAAATGTTCAACAAAATGAAAAAGACATACCTCAGCACAAGTTGCTAGAAGATCTACCAAGCTGATAAAATATGTGAGATGACCCCTTTCTGTTTTATTTGTAAGAATTCTCTCTCTGTAATAATCAAAGGATAAAAGATAATATTTGACAAATATGTATCGGGAATTAGATGTATTCATGTGCATTTCCTTGTGCAAAATAATCCTTACAAGCTATATTACTCACAATATTCTGGCGTCACGTTTAACTCCTCTAAAACAATTTCTTGTTTCATTTGTGTTCGATGATTTGTTTTTATTATTTGATTTCTATTACAAAGAACGCTTACTTCATTTCTCGTGGTTGATCTAAAACATAAGCTGCCTTCTTAAATGTCTGCATAATATATTTCATTACTAAAGCTTGATTTCGTTTAATTGTCAAATCCAAACCCTCAACTTTCACCAGTGCTTTTAACAAGTCAAGAAACTCGGGAGCATTATGTTGACATTCAGCTGCTAAGTAAACTATTCTTTGCATTTGTCGTGAATGTACTTTTAAACAGGTACCCTGATTTCCAATAAATATCTAAAAAAGGAATATTGGAACATTATCACTGGAAGATAATTTACTAACCTTGATTTATCTTAAATTCAAACATTATAGTAGCAAAGTTTTAGTGGAAGAATTTGCTAAAATCTAATATTTTAGTTTCCCGTACTATTTTACCATGTATACATTTCCACACGAAAATGTTATATTATATGTATTAACATCAAATTAATGTAAGTGTAATGCACAAGAAATAAGACTTACCTCTTGAAGTGCAAGAGCTAGATGTGATCTTACTATCTGTACATCTAGAAGCTGATCTAAGTGCTCAAACATCTTTTCCTGAACTTTGTGGTTTTCACGGATCAATAATTGTAATAAATATAGAGTTTTCTTAAACACACTTTCCATTCCCTTATATTGTTCCTAGTAAAAAAAAACAAAAACAATGAAACAATGCAAAAGGCATATCAATTACCAGTTGAGGTTGTAAAGAAAAAGGTGATACTAAACGATTCTGTATAGACTTTCCGTACAAATATGCCCAAATCGAAACTGGAACACCTGAAGTAATTTTGCGCAACGTTGTAACATGACTTCAATTGAAAATTTTACATTTTAAAAGTTTTATTGACCTACAGTTTGGATAAAAATGTAGTTTCATTACTTACTATGAGACGGGCGTCTATTTCCTGAGACAATATTTCCAACACAATTGTAAGTAGACCTGAAATGACATACGTGAAATCATGTTAGTTCGTTAATGTCCTGTTAGGCATAGCTAAGATAATATTACAATAGGCTATAATAAGGGCTACAAAATTACATACCATGACTGATCATAATATTCTGATTCATGTGATGAGGTTCTTCTGGTGTTTTTGGCAAATGACAAAATCTGAAATGATAAAGATAGAAATATTTTGACGATTGTCTAATCATCTACCGTCCCTTTTCATGTTTAACACAGATGACAAAGATAACTTTAAGTACTGATTAAGCAATGCAAAGTTAAGGAAATAAAAATACATACTCTGCTAATTCATCTAAAACTTCATTCATCAGCTGTACTTGTTGATCGTTTAACTTCTGTCTCGCTAATCGTCTTAGTGTTGGTAGACTTCTTTGTACTTCTCTATGTACCCTAGCTGAATCATGGGTTTGTAAAACCTAAATATTACAGAAAAATGTATTGATGTTCTTTAATTTTATCAGTTGAATGTTAGAATTCCTGGGTGAATATCATAATCATCAGACATTACTGTTACTTACCAAAGCTTTCTTTGACAGTCTGAACATATCATTTTCAGATGAATACATCTTGTTCAATATATCTAGTGATTTGACAACCATTTTATCATATTTATAATTTGATAAATCCTAGAAAAATATCAAGAATAATTAATCATGTTATACCTCTCTTTTGTTTCTGCTAAGTGTTTTATAATAGCTGTAGCTATACCTGCTGCGAGATTAAGTCGGATAATAAAAATAGCGATGACAATCGTAATACGCCCACATTTATAATGGCAGCAGGTTGGATAAGGGTTCATTCTAGGGTGGTTACAAACACTCAAGCTAACTGTAGTGACAATCCACCAGGAAACAAGCTCTCTGTCTTGTCCACAAAGAATTCTGGAACAAGGGCAATAACTTGTAGTAAATGTTTTTCGATTGATCTGATTTTCAATAGTGTTCATAACAGACACTCACACCACGTTTATTAAAAATCCAACAAGCAACCAATTTTCTATCGTGACAAAAAAGAATTCAAGAACAAAGGCAGACGCTTTTTCAAGAAGAAGGGCAATAATTCATAATAATTATTTTTCGATCAGTCTGATTTTCAGTAGGGTTTATTCTCATTTATAACAAAACACTCACACCAAGTTTCATCAAAAACCATCGAGAAACCAGCTTTCCCTCGTGTCCACAAAGAAAAAAAAAACAAGGTTAATAACTCATAGTAAATATTCTTCTATTAGTCTGATTTGAAATAGGGTTCATCGGTGGATGATAACAAAGTCTCACACCTAGCGACTGCTATATACGCCCACACTAATGTGTTGGTATTTAAAAAAGGGGGTATAAAACATACATAACGAAAAACATATTTATCACCTACCATTAAAATAGCAGTAGTTGATTCTATGGTAAATATTGCTGAACCATGGAACATTTCTCTCAATTCTCTCAAAACTACTCTCTGTTTCTTCAGAGCTTTTCTAAAAAACATAAATATTTCATATAAGCTATAGTAAAAGATGAACACAACATCTATGTATCCTCAGCATGTCTGAGGCCGTAATATAATTATTTGAGTAAATTCAAACTTACTTGGTTTGCTCACTCGGATCATACGTTTCATATAACAATGGTTCTAATACTGTTCCTGATTTCTTTTTTATTGCTGCTTGTTCAGTAAATTTGAATCTTGTTACGAAAACCTGAAAATATGTTATTATCAATATACAAGTAGTTATATACTAAAGTATAACAATGTGAAATCACAGAGGGAAATCCAAATTGATTGTGTTTCAAAAAGGACGAAATAAAATCTATAAATTAGTCATTTTGTTACCTTTAGACGCAAATTTCTCTGAAAAGTCAGCAGTAGGTCTAACACCTCCATAGCTCTGAAATAAACATTCATTTTATCACCTAAATTCAAAAGCTTACAATAAAGAAGTTGACATAATATATGGTGTAACAAATAATAATGTGAATAGAGGGGTATGGTAATATGCAAGAGATGTACAACATCCTCTATACCTCAGTTAAAGCATTTATTTGTATGATTAAAGAAATCATTGTAGCATACTTACTGAAACTTTGCATCGACTATTGCTTCTGTTTCTGGATTCTTCTCAAAACGACCATTGTTTTTATAATGTTGAACTGCTTTATTACCTTCTTTAGAGTATCCTTAAATTAGTAAAAGAAATTCGTTAAACAACACTACTGATGTCAAGAGTCAAAGCATTAAGTAATACATAATGTAACCGATTATATATTAGAGTCGTTGAAAATTGGAAAAGTTGCATACCTTTTCCTTTATCTTTCGGAAATGGCACATCGTGTCTTCCATCTAATAAGCTTAACAGTGGTGGAAGTAGTTTTCTAACATCATCTAAGTCCATATAATAACCAAATTTAACTAGATGATGAAGAAGTCGTAAAACCTATTGGGTTGAAAATAATTGTTCTAGAAGTTACAATGAGATGGTGAATTGATAATGCAGTACAAATGAATATTTTGTTGCCGTAAGAGTATCTCGGTTTATATTTAAGGTACTGTTGCAAAATGTACAGAGCCGAACCAATCTCCTTCTTTGGAAAACAGCTCCAATCTAAAGATCACAAAGTCAATTAATTGGAGAATGTACTGAGAAAGAGCATGTTTGTAATCTTCATTTTGGATTATGTCAATGCCCCAAATATATAAGCATTTTTTTCTGTCTCTGGCATTGTACAAGTTGATAGGTAAAATACCTGTTCGATGAGTAAGTTGTGACCAATCATTGAAGCTGTCATTGTACAATTCTGACTGAGGAAGTCAGACATCCAGTCACGTAGTACGGGGAAGATAGTTACCAAATCCTTGACTACCTAAAACAAGACAGTTCCACTTATTACAACCAAATATTTTACAAAGATTCTACTTATTTCTACATAACGCATCCAGCACCCAAACTTCAAATGACACAAAACCATCATGCAGTTTCAGATTAGTATACAATGGTCAATGACGTTAGAATACAATAATGAACAAGCTTCTAATCAATATTGTGCAATGTAATTCACAATTTATATTCAGGTAATAAGATGTATATTAATTTATCATTATTTAATAATGAATATTATCATACCTCTCCGTCGACAGTTGCAGTCCCGGGTTTTTCCTGGATTTGAAGACGTGAAAGCAAAATAAGGTAACATTAGCGTGCAGCTAAAAGCTGGGTTTTAACCACAATTTTAACACATTTCAAAACAAAATTGACAAAACAGTTTAATTTGGTGTCATTTATTTAATCGAATTTTCATGTCATAGTAACATTTACAAAACTTTATAAGATATCCAAAAAATCATTGAAATTTATTTCCTAACCCGGAACTGAACCCTAGGAAATATCAACTTTTGATCCAAAGGGGAAGGAAAGAGACATGTTAGAAAATCGAAACGTGACGTGCAGTGCTCAGAATTATAATGTGATATGTTATGTTGTTTCGTAACTAAAACAATTTTGCGACACAAACATTCAAAACAATAAATCACACCAAATTAATTTCACATTCATTTACTTTCTCTAAAAAATTATATTCAAAATCTTACAATTGAGAAAATCATATTCTAGAAAACTGTTCTAAGATAAATCATTTATCCTATGAAAATCTAAAATTGTTGAAAAAATCACTGCATGCTTGGCCATGCTTTCTATCAGGGTGGCATATGTCAATTGTCAGACTAGGTTCTAATCAAAGCCATGCATTTATTTCGGTA
Source organism: Nipponacmea schrenckii (assembly GCA_030562195.1). Classification (NCBI taxonomy): domain Eukaryota; kingdom Metazoa; phylum Mollusca; class Gastropoda; family Lottiidae; genus Nipponacmea; species Nipponacmea schrenckii. The sequence continues at coordinate 93,954 of JAUJPP010000007.1, forward strand.
TAGGAACTCGAATATATATGATAAAAGCAACAGTAATAAGTCAAAGATAAAAGTGAGGAGAAGTGTTTTTTTTTAGTAAGTGGAACACTGCTGAAATCGTCAATCAAATATCATTAGCTTTAGTTGATTCTGATGCCAGATTTTGTTTAATTTTGTATGGTAAACAATTTTGAAATCGTATTGTTATCTTCAGCATCTAAATTATGGAATGTCAATGGTGTAATTGTTATAAAGTGTATATTGTAATATGTTCTTGATTGTCTATATTTACAGTATTGGAAGAAACGTAAGAATGTGAAATGTAAATTGAAGTATAAATAAAGGAATATATAAGGGGGTGAGAAAGGTTGCCTTATTCCCTATAAACAATATTATAATCAAGGGGAAACTTGAACTAAAATATACCATGGTAAATAAGAGGTCGGGGTAGGGTTTCCTTATGTCCTGCGTTATTCTGTTATTATACTTACATATTGACTCTGTTCTCTATCTGAATCTTTTGATCCAACATAATCATACACAAAACAGATATTAGGGTTATCTAATACTGAATAATTGTTACCGACATCAACAAACAATCCTGAAACAACACATCGGGTTATTGATCAATTTACTGACACACATAAATAGAGGAAGGACGAAAAATATACTTCATCCATCTATTTATTATTTTTCTTACATTTTTTTAAATTACAAACAGCCTGTTTAAGTAGATGTTAAATTTTGTGAGTATGTGCGACCAGTCTCTTGTACTCGGTTGTCAAAGAAATATAGTTCCTTATATTGGTCTTACCGATAATCAGTTCTGTAAATCGAGCTCTAATAGCATCTGGTAATAAATCAGACTGGATACAAAGAAATGCATCTTCCCACGTAACATATCCAAATTCTCTGGTTATCACATGAATAGCAAAATCATTTCGACCCTGAAACACAGAATCATTACAAAATATATACAATGTGTATTTTAACTATTTTGGAAATTACACCGATTCGAGATCTATTATTTTGAGAAATAGAATAGGAAATTATAGTATACTTACAAAGCAAAACGCTTTCAGTAATTCAAGTTGATGTAACAAAAAGTTGTATTTGTCTTCATCATATTCCGCACACATCGGCTGTTAAGAAATATAAACACACAATTCTAAATATATTATTTATATATCCACATATCAACAATATAATCAGGTACATGTACACAGAAAACAAGAACAAATACCCCTTAGAAATCACTTATTTCTGTAAATGCAAATTACTATATAGAATTTGTAATCAGCGATATTTATTTGTTTGCAGTTTTCTCGTTGGTTAGATATATTTCAAAGAATGTTGATAATCTAATAGATACACTCACGTCAACAAATAAATGTAAGGCTGTCCATGATGTACCACCATCAGTTGATGTATAAACTATATTAGGTCTTTTATTTATGTTCTGCCCTCTATCCATCAAATATACACTATCCTGTAATTTAAACAAATTGAGTTGAGAAAATCATGTTTAATTAAAGAACAAAATATTCACCAATGCTGACAGACGACCAAAATCAAATGATATGTCTTCTTGACTCCAGATTGTCGGTGATCATCTACTTCCCATCGATTTTCTAACATGTCATTAAAGTGACATTGTTAACTTGTTCTTGATTCAGTGCAAAAGTTAAATAGCAGATCAACAACATCGTTCATTGAATCAAAAAAAAAAGTAAATATTACCTTGTAAGAACGTAGCCATTGTTGAACAATATATGTTTGATTATTAGGTATAGCCACACCATCACATACACACAACACTTGTAGTAAATCCAGAAACCGGTAATTCTAAAATCCACGAAAAAAAAAATATCTTTTAAAATATACATTTGTTCTGTCGACCTTTAGTAAAAAAGAATTGGTTAATTGCAGTCTCCTGTTAAAATGAGATGGGAGTTCTTGTTTTTAATACAATTTTCCATCTGGAATCTAATATTTCTTTTTCTTGCAAATCTGAAATTCTTATTTCAATGAGGTGACATTTAGATTTCACGTCACTTACCTGATTTTGTCGAAGTAATTTGATAAAAATATCAATATGACTTTTGGTTATTCTGTCGACTATTTTTCTTTTATCACGAATTAATTCAACAATCATCTGAGCAACATTCAACCCAATACCACCCTGAAATTTGGTTCCATATCATCGGATATTAATCTGAATGCATCTTAGACTAATGAAGTCCTAATTAGAATATATTTGAAATTATAAATCCCGACATCGGAAAGTAATATTATATATAATAATGTAATGAATCAATATAGCTTATGATTTCTCAATTTATCTGAATTTATCAAATTGTAAACCAACATAAATGCTTTTCATTCACTGATTTATAGTTTCTACCAAATGCGCTGATTATGGATATAAATACCTTTTGAGTAAATTGTGTTTGAAAGAAATCTATATATTTAGCAAAATATAATGCATTTTTTCGACTTTTTCCAATCATATAGGCATGTAATACGTCATAAGCTTCCTTGAAGATCCTGATTAGATGTGATTCTTCTTCACCAGAGGATAAAGGGCATTGTAGTAATTTGACAAGCAAATCAATCACCTGAAAAAGACAACTGCATTATACAAAGTTGACTTAGTCCAAACAAGACTTGAATCCAGTTCTTAACCCACATTTATTTTGTAACAGACTGACTGCGTATTCATTGGTTATGAAAATGAAATTCAAACTGGAATTCGGGTTTTGCTTTCCTCATCGGATCATTAGAACTCAGTTTCCTTATTCATATGTAATATTCTTACCCTCAAATTCCTCATCAATTTCTGCCTGTCTTTATCTGGTAAATTATCAGGCAACATGAAATCTTTTAATTCTCGTAATGACTGAAATATACAATATTGCAAGATCCATTTGCTTTAAAAACATCTCCAATATTGTGTGTGTGGGTGCGTCATGAACGTGTCATTGACTTAACTATGCTCTTTCATATCTGCCCTATTGTCTATGTTCTCAGATGTAAATGCCATTTATAGTTCCATTTTGAAAATGAAATACTATGCATTGCATGTCAAGTCTCCTGTCGTTAATACTGTAGCGATTACCTTACGGTTTAACAATTTTCATCAAATCTGCTTACCGTTATGATGCTGTGAGTTTTCCTTGCATTTAACTGAGCAGCGGATCGTCTCTGAAACAAGAAAGGCAAACCACGCATCAAATTGATGAAAATAAAACTATAATACAAATATAATACAAATTCGAATTATGTTTTAATATATTGTCCACAACTTATCTGCTAATCAAAATTAGAATATAAAAAAAAAAACTTACATCTTGAATGAGGTTAAAAAGAAAAGGAACCATTCCCGCCACATAATTAAAATTATCAATATCTCTGTCTTCTACACGCTGTATTGTATAGGCATCATCGTATATACTTTCATTGGAAGCTGATACCTGAATGAAATGTTGACAACGTCTCATAACACAATTCATTTTTTAATCAACCTGCAATGAATTGCCTTTAGGGGATATGACAAAACTTTGAAATATGGAAACTTTGTGAGGTGAAGCATGTCTGGACGCATTTGACTAGAAATAATGTAGTTAGTCAGAATCGCAAATATTGTAATTTTGATATTGCTGATAGCTTTTTTTTTTCAAATTCATGGTTTAATCTATTAACACAGACCTTTCTGACTTCTGCTCCGTCCCAGCGCAGGCCTTGCATTGATTTTTCATTGTCCCCATCTTCATATTGGTGTTTCTTGTAGTCTTCATCTGAAAAACGAATGGCCGAAATCAAAAAGTATTTTCTCTTTCAAACGTTAGTTGAAATCTAGTCACTTCGCTTTAACATCTGATACACTATTTTTTCAGTTTCTGAATTGGGTCTCTCATATATCAAAGCGAAAAACTAGAATGTTTGATACCTTCAAATGTGCAATATTGTTGAATCCATCACCCACTGTCTACAGTGTAAAATATAATAGGCTACCGTGCGATATATCTACATACTCTAACGTGCGATATATACATTATATGATATTCTAGGACACAATTTACACTGTCGTCGACATCGCCAGGCCTTCAATATGTATTTGGAGATGTAATGATTTATTACAAGAACGGTTTTGAATTAAAGCTCGGATAACATATCGCTTAAATAGAGCAACAACTAATTCCAGGTCGAGTTATTTGTCGGAAACAATATTAATTGTGTTTGTCTATGATGGATATTGCCTCTATACTCTATTAAGGCTTACATGACTTTTTCCCTTTTCGTAAAGCTTGTTTGATAAATTCTTCAACGTCATCTACAAAACAATCGTAATTTCTTAAATACGGGTATATAGTTGTGCAAGTAAAAAAAACATAAGACTTTGCATTAATATGATAGAAATGAACATAATTGTATATCCTACAAAACATAAGCAATACTCACCTTTTAGTGCATGTAGCCAACAACCAGTTAACATGTGTTCAATTCTAGCGTAACTTTCATATTGAATTTCGTCTCTTTCCTAAAACATATTTGATATTAATCAAACAGTATAAAATTTTGTTATACTAGAAAGGCATTAGGCAATTTCTTTTGTAGTCCATGGTTTTAAATTGAACGTTTTAGGCTTTGAGCAGCCTCGAACCTACACCAAGAGGGTCAATTTTTAATCAATTATGCTTAAAAAAAATTTTTTGTAAACAGTATTTTATTCATAAATATACAAATATACATTATGAAAAGGATTGTGGAACAGGCTAGGCCTATATTACCCCTCTCCTACAAACGTTTAAATATATACAGCTTATATATAAAAGATGGTAACTTATTTAAAATAAATACATAATATGTACATTATATACAATTTGCTACACGAAATTTATAGAACATTCATGAAGTGATATTGAAAAGAAACTTGGGTTGAAAATAGTTTGCATATGTTGAATGTTTGGCTAAAATCGTTTTGATAGTTCAAAAAAAGTATGGACTGTATTGAATATATAAGAAGACTGATCAGGACAATCAGTGCCAAAAAGTAAGATAGAGGTTCGAATATAGGATGGTGGCAAAAGAGAAATTGAACGGTTTCGTGCATCTAAATGTAATGGACAATAGATAAAATAATGTTCTGAATCTTTAAACCGATGACCACAAATGCAAGATGAGTCTTCTGAGACGTGACGCGAAAACTTATCTCCGTTTAAATCACTACAGGCGGGACGGAGGCTGCTTAAATGTATCGCAAAATGACCTTAAATGAAGACATCTTTATTACCTTAAGTACCGAATGCAGTCTGAATACAGTTCTGGGATCGGTAGAATCCGGAAGTAGAGAAACCTCCATCTTGGAATCAATACACAAATACTGGCGAGTAAGTCCATGGCGTAATCTAATCTGTTGCTCCCAGCGCAACACATCGCCTAGAAAGAAAATTGAGGAAAATCTGGATTCTTCGTTATCACAAAATCTCAAAGTTGTTTTAAAATTTCGATTCATTGGTTTTTAGCTCCTATTTTCGTAAAGGTGATGATATTGAGAAATTGAAAAAAAAAATGAAATAAAATAAACCATACCGTCAAGAATACTGTGTTCGGCCTCAATCTGCCAATATGTCAGACCAGACGTGGACGGAGAAAGAGACTTTGGCCGGTGTTGGTCAATCGCTCTAAGACGGAAGTGAACTGAAAAAGGTAAAAAGTTATTTATCATTTTTAAATCGAAACTGTGTGTTTAAGTTCAACTTATATTAACCTTCAGTCAGACATAAAGCATCGTAATAGCAATAAGTGTCTTCACATGAAAGAAGACATGAAATGAGATCAATAGGCATGCTGGATTATTCAAGATTTATATGACTGACAAAGCCAAATCTCTTATTCTTCCAAGAAGGCATCCTGACACAAAAGAAACATTTTTTTAAACTCTACAAAACGAATCAAAATCTTAATTATTACTTACTATCTTCTGTTACCACTTCATCAAACAAACCCTCTCCTACTAAATAGGCTTCTAATTCTTTATGAAATAATCTTATAAATGACCCACCCTAAAACAGATTATAAGACACCGAAGTAAGAATAGGTCATCCAAACATTTTGAAAAGCTTGTTCTTTGGTTCCATTCAAAGATGATCATCACTTGGTTTCACAACCAATTCACAGTTGGGTAGACCAGGATCGGCGAAAAATAAAGAAGATTGTTTTCTTTACGAATTTTATTGTATGGAATAAAATTATACATTACGATAAACAAAATTACATATTATTTTTGAGAAAGATAATTTTGATTTTAAGATGCTTACCCTAACAAATTTTTCTTGGTCAACAGTATCTCTAAAGCTACCAATTAATGTAAAACTAGATCTTTCTACACCAAGATTAACTTCAGCTCTGAAAAAGTGAAAGTAGGTAAACAGATGGAAAATTAAGAATGATCTACTTCTAATTTTGATGTTATTCATTTCATCTTTCGAGGAGACTGTCCTAAAACCCCTTCAATGGCTCAAGTACAAAGTGTTAGGGTTAACGCAGCTGTATACCTGAAAAAGTCCGAAGAGAAAATTAATAATTCTAACACTAAAAAAGGTTATAAAATATATCAGCTGACGATTCATTGTAAAGATTGGTGAATAAGAGTTGGTATTTCACCTATGAATTGTAATGTAAATTATGAACTGGGTTTTATTAAGTATAGGTAAATATTTAGACTTGAGTAGGAATTCAATGTTAGAACAACTTGTGTAGGATTTCGTGTAAGATAAACTATTATTAAACAATGCCAAATCATCACCATCTTTGTTTGGGGCGATCGTCAATAATAGTGCAAAGCCTCGATCTTGTTATGATGATATAAACTCATTCATTTATCTGTTTTCTTATCATTATAGTATCTTAATAAAAAAAAATCTGATGATATACTAATTGTTTAAAGTTTGTGTAACAGTAAACTGGGGGAAAAATACACCGATCTGTTTCCGTAGAGCTCATATTACTATCATGCTAATTAGTCTTAAACTTGAAATAACATTCCAGATATGAACGTAGCCGAATGAAGAATGTAAAGACTTAAAGCTTATATGATGCAAGGGTTTATATATTCCAATTCTGACGACAATTGTTAACTATGCATTAAATTGAGAAAGATCGTTTAATTACAGACGGCAGAGTGTTTCGTGATATATCCCTAATGTTTTAGATATACTGACGTGGTTGATTTGAATCGTTAATGAAACATGAATTTCACTGGCAACGATTCATCTTAATATTTGACGTGTACATAAAATAGTTAACTAAAAGCCAATTCTACCGGAATCAAAACTACTTGCCAATGAAAGTCAGAAAAGTTAAATTTGATAGATATCAAATAAAATAAAAACAAGATAACCTTTGAACCTTTCAAATAATTGATCCAAGGCGGATGTTTTACATGTTTTACTTTCTTGTATATCTTTGTTCATAATTAACAAGATTTATTTGTTCCAATTAAATTCAAAGACAAACAAGTAAAGGTGAATAATAGATTTTGTGTAACCTACCCAACGGAAAAGTGATCTATTTGGTATGGTTCACTAGAATGAAAATAGTGACCTGGTGATTTCACACTTTCAAATACTATCTGATCATATAGTTGTACCTAAAATAAATCATAATAAAATAAGTATCGCCTTCCACTTCCGTTACAATTCAGTTTTGAATATGGATATTATGTGTTGTTTCACTCCAATGCTTTAACGTACATGTACGAATATGAAAATCTGATTTGTTGCAGCTATAAAGTAGTTGTTCATTTCTTAAAGATTTATAATACCCATGACATACTAATCTTGTTATTCCGAGATTTTATACAACCTATAATGTAGTTGTATCAGAGATATTTATATGAAGAGGCCCACAAACTTACCACTTCGCCTTCAGATTTGACTTTGTATCGTGGTAAAATACGGAATTGAGCATTTTTGGCGTTGAATTCATGTAACGACACCTGCAGATAATGAAAGAATTTAACGATAATAGCATGTGAGCTTTCTGTAATTTGTTTGACATTGTAAATTACAGTTGAACTATATACAATGTTATCTCGTAAAACACAGGGTTTGATAATAAACAGTCATTATGGTTTTGAAGTGCAATATCTCTATAACTATTTCTTGAACCATAAATTACCAAGGCAAAAAACACAAAAGTAACTTCAACAGTGAATGTACTTCAAACATGTTTCTAAGACAAAGATGATCACTGTGGTATATTGTTTTTCTACTGAAACGCACATTTTCATTATCATACAAACTAAATGAACGATGTATACCAACTACCAGGGTAAAACAAATTTAGAGAAAATAGAAAATAAACCATTTGTCAAGGTATAGATTGTATTGATTCGTTTAAATGTGGTATTAAGGTGACTATGTAATCTCTGCGGTTTTAAGTTAATTTAGATACCAATGAACCAAAATGACTGATATTGTTGATATATATTCAATTGTGAAACAGCATGTGTCAACCTATCTTATTCTTGAAACAATAACCGTGTTTCATTGTATCTAATCCAAAAATATCTTTAAGTAAGTACAACAATATTGTTTATATATCATATGACTTACTCTCATATTATTTTTGTCTTTTTTACTGGTATGGGTTGTACTCATATGCACATATTTCTTCGTAAACAGATGTTTCAACTGAAATAAAACACATATTATTGTTTAACAGAAATCGAAAATCTTTTATCGAAGGAAGAATGTATTTTGATTAACATGGTTATCGGGGATAAATATTTTGTCTAATAATAGATGGAAACGTTCTTATTGACTGGTAAATACATGCATGTACATGTACACAATTTTGTAAAAGATAATATATTGTCTACCCGACAATTCTCTATCAAAGAAGACGTGGTTAAGAAAGTTAATACAAAATACCTGTACTATCTCTCCATACCGAACCCGTTTCCCATGTTGTCGTTTTTGTTCTGCCAGATTATCTTTGTTTTCTGCAGCTGCTGCCAACTGAAAAACAATACCAATGTTATTTTATTTTCCTGGTATCTGGTCTGTGACACACTATAATATCATTTTATCAGTCATACAAAAAAAAACAGAAATACCCTTTGTGTAATGTTAGTATTACAATACTTTACTGCATGTCGTGATTGATGGTAAGTTAAGTTATAATATAACTATTATGATATCAGTACAATAAGTCAGAAATTGACTTACAAAAAACAACAAACCTTTGCCTGGTTGAGCATGACTTTGATATCGGACTCGGAGCCCTCTGACGTTGACAGGGCTTGCCATTTCCGATATTTTTTGTTTAACTTGTATCTGTTCTGTATACATACTTGGAAAACAACAGCTAAAAAGGGATAACAAAATGTATTTAATCACAATTGCCAGGACACTTAGACGAAACTAATAGCAATTCTTTTGCCATTTACAAAAACAATTTTATTGTACGACAAAGTCAGCCTGGGTTTCGCTTTAAGATAAAATGATCTGCACTGATTCTGTGTTTTCGATTTTAACAATATATCACTAAAGACTAATTAATATTACTAACCATGGGCATTAGGAATGTTTAAAGGTCTGTTACGATCTTGGTTCGTATAAATACACAACCCATTGTTCGCTGAACTGAAATGAAAATAATAAAATATTTTCTTCATTAACCTAATCATTTAATAATGCATGAAATCAATCGCCTATGAAGGAAGAAGCCATCTTAATGTTCAAAACAATGCTCAAAACAAACGCCAGGGTTCGGCGATCTGTTCCTAACAGCGTTGATAGTTATGGAGAATTCAATTCCAATGCTTACACCAAGTTTCATCAAAATCCTGTGAAAAATGAAGTGTCGTATTGCAACCACAATAGAATTTTGACGCAATTTAACTAAGTCAAGGGCAATAACTCAAAACCGTTCATTAAAAAATTGTCAAAATCAAACTTGACTGAGGTCAAATAAATTCCAATGCTCACACCAAGTTTCATCAAAATCCATTGAAAATTGTCAACAATAAAAGTCAAGTGCAATAACTCAAAAACCGTTCATCGAAAAATCGTCAAAGTTGAGCTTGACCATCGCCTTATCAATTCCAATGCCCACACCAAGTTTTATTAAAATCCATTGATAATTGTAGCTTCTATTGAGTCTACAACAAATATAAAGGCAGGGCAATAACTAAAAAACCGTTCGACGGAAGATCGTCAAAATCGAACTTGACCGCCGTCTTAACAATTTCAATGCTAATACCAAGTTTCATTAAAGTCCATATAAAATTGTAGCTTCTAAAGTGTCTACAACAAATGTTGACAGACCGACGGACAGGAGCGACGACACATATTCATGTGGGCGTATAAAAACGTCGTGATAAACAGTCATGAAGAATAGGACATAAGAAACGTAACATGTGGTCGTTTTTATTTTATCTTGCTTCTTCTTCACGTTCGCATAATATGTGTCAAAATTTATAATCGCCATAAGATTGCAAATTGTTGTATTTCCTTGTGACGGGGGAATTTAAGTTCTTTGAAAATAATCAATAAACATCAAACATCAAACATTAAGATTTTATCAGATCTTGTTGAAAATCAGTAACCTTCAGAAAACCAACCACACCAGTAGAATGTTATTTATGTTTACCTCCACACACTTTTACTACAGAACCTTAAGTAAGCAACCATCAGTTTTGAAAGAATAAATGGAAATCTACTTTTAATTCCAAAAACAAAATTTATTGACGAATTGAGTAATGTAGACTCGCATCAGATATTTAAACACTACGCCCAATCTCTATGGTATCATAATTTTCTTTAAAGTATTGTAACAATTTATATGTTAGTATATGATAAGGTGCCAGGTTAATTTAACCCATATGATATTTTCATTTCCGAATCCCATTCACAAATCGACGAGTGGTAACGGGTTATGAGTAAACTATCACAGCCAAAATATGACAATGGATATCAGCTTGCAAGCTAATCTAACGAACTGTCTGAGGATTAGTATTTGTCCTTTACTTTATGTTAGACACTTACACTGATTTGTTGTTAGGTTCGGGTTCTAAGGCTCTATATGAATTTCGTTTTAGTACTGATTAGTGAGTGGCGTCATCGATGTGTGTACTCAATTAGTGGGATGGTATGATACAGACGATTGAAAAAGATTTCCCAAAAATGCTGATCAGCTGGGTATGATAAAAAACAAGTTCCGATAAATACCACATGTTGCTCACAATCTGTTATTTCTCGAAAATGTGGGTAGTTAGTCTATTTGCTACTAACAACCTCCTCTCAAATATATCGTTTAAAAGCAATAACTACATCTAGTGGGGATTAGAATAGTAACAACATTTCAAGTTGGTATTCATTACAAATATGTTAGTATATATTTCTTTTAGGTAACTAAGTTCCAAATAAACTTCAGTAATTGACTATTTGCTTTAATAACATATATTATTATTAGGCAGTCTGTAAACCTTCAACACAAGTCAACATAACTCTTGACATAAAAGACAGGTAATGGCTCATAAAACGTTTATGTCAGTAGTAGTTTGACATCCTAATAATGAACACTAGCCTTCAAGCTGGGTCAAGATTTCTATCTAATGCTCATTGAGGATGTTTTAATCTTTCCGTGGATTAACGTACACCTAACTAATGGGATGATGGCTTTTCCACGTTTTAAGTACATTGGAAACTGATTATGCCGCTTTATAACCCTTATCCCAATCCGTTTCTCCTTTACCCATGTCAACGATCAAAAACAAGACCAATTTCTGTAATACGTTTCTTGAAATATATCTTGAAAATAATAGCTATGGGATATGGCTTGGCTAGAGTCATTTTACAAGGAGGTAATAGCGTGTCTTTAATACAATGAGAATTTTAGTAATCCACCATAGAAAATAAGGTAAATTGCTTAACACGGCCATTATACGGATGTGAGTAAATGCCTATCAGATATCTATATGGGTCACTTGGTCAAACAAATCATTACATAAAAATCACAAGTAGTGTCAACCAATATATGTTATATTGGTTTACTGTTTAAAATCAAACAAAAACTGTAGTTAAATAAATATGTACAGGTCGATCAATATACCTAATAAATACGCCCAATTTCAAGCTTTGTGCACCCACACATTATGTGCATCTAAGCATTCCATTCATATTCATCTTAAATTTTAACAATGTCTAATGTAAACTATATTACGTGATTGCCTCAATGATTCTACTCAAACTAAATTAACAATCTACTTAAAGTACAGAACTAAGTATTCAATATACTATATAAAAAAAGACTATATTTCATTGCTTATACTTTAATAATTTAGAGCTCTAGTAATAAGCAACTTGTTGGGGCAACGTGAACGTCCCCTGTTGTTATTGTAAAAAATTTGAAGCAAGAACTCATCCAATATAAAAAAAATGTATTAATTCATAGCACAGATCAGTAAGATATGTGCTATCAATTGCCTATTAAGTGCAATTATTCATCTAGTTCGCATGCAACCTAATTTCCACAATTTAAAGGTCAGATCGTTTATACCAATAACTATACCCCTGGATGTGCTTTGATAAACATCAGTTTTGCTCACGATGTAAAAGTAATTTTGTATTCATGGATTCTTATGATCTCTGATATCAAGGTCTGTATTATATTTATACAAAGCTGAATATTGTTGACATTATGTAATGTGAGATTGTGGTTTCTCAGAAGGAATGTAATCACTATAGGAATTCGTCTTCATATAAAAACATAAATTGAAATAAATTTGTTTAATAGCCCTGTATGGACAGGAAACAACGAAACAGTGTCTTCTCGGCACATCGTTCTGTGTTTTGGAATCCTTCAAGTTACTTTATTATTTCCGTGGCCTGTATTCCCTTGAGTCACTTGATATACAGGTTAACAAAATATCTCAACGAATATCATCCGATTCTCACAGGTAAATCAAAAGACTACCTTGTTATTGTTCTGTAATATAAGATTATTTAAGCACACCTTGGATTTAATTTGGTGCCAAATATCAACCAATTACCAACTAAAGATCGTCAGGTAGTGCACAAAAAATAGCAGGTAACGGTAGAAAAATAAAGTGTTGTTTGATATCAATACATATCTTTGGTATTTATTTTATTTACTTGTTTGAAAATAATTACAGAAGGTATTTATGGTCTTTCAAGTTTTTGTCATTTTCCATCAGCTTTTAGTTAAATGCTGTTTTCTTACTGAATAATTGTCATTCCTACGAACACAATATTAGATTTCTCGGTGCTATGTACTTTTTGAGCTAATAAGAGGTGATTGATATATCGTGTTTGATGGTCAATATAATGAAATTATATTCCTGAAACATTTTAATTTTTAAACAAATGATGAGGAAAATAAATAAGTCAATGACATCCAGACCTAAGTAAGAATCTTTTTTCATTCATTACTCTGAATAAAATAAAGTTATTTTGCTTTGTTTCAGACTGTTATAGCCCTTTCACAAGTCCTTAAAATTTTAGTTTCACGAAAGGTCGAAGCTTTAAGCCAAAAATATGTCCTTTTGTTTTAATTTTTGGGAAGTGACCTTATTAGGAAACATCCAACCTTCATTTCTACAAAAGGTTCTTCATATGTATTAATGTTTCAACCATATAATTCACATCAATGGTGTCCTTGACCTATCGAGATAGGTTTCACAGCTTCAAATAAAAGAGTGGTTTTGTTACATTTGATGGCGTCTTGGATTCCACATCGACATTAAACAACTGACGAAATGTTGTTTTCTCCACTGTAAACGTGTTGGGCTGTTAATATCATTGTTAACAAAAACTATCTTTTAACCTTACTTTTGTTATACATTTGGTGCATCTCAGTTTTACTCAAATCGTTTGATTTCTAAAACGTACAGCAAAAATGAAAGGTATGCATCCATACTAAGTTGATAAAGTACTGTTATAATCTGTCAACGATGTATTGTCTCCCCTTTAAAGACATATGGACTTATTCTAATGCTAATTATTGTATGAATTTAGTCCGTTCTATTTTGAGAAAACCTCTTTCCCCCTTCCTTTGGGGGTTTTTGCATGCCAATTTTTTGACTAATTTTTGGTCTAAATTTGATATTTGATGTTTGAAATTGCATTTTCTTTCAGAATTTCTGAGATAGTGAGAAGTAATTGGCTGAAGGTTATTTCTAAAAATAGTGGTTTTGTGTGCAGTGACAGTCAACGGATTTTGATAAAATGTAGTGGTTTACTTTCATTTGACTGGAAAAGGTAATAGAAGGTTGAATTTCTTGATTTAACATGGAAATAGATGGCCAAAGAATTGGTGGACCGAGTCCAAATTTGTCAATCGTGGTCTCGACTATTCAGGTCGATGAATAAATCATATAGGAATAATCGTTATTGGGAACAAGATGTGATATATTTGAGAATACACCAAAGTTTAGTTTCATCCAGAAATTAGATATGTGCCATTCGTCTTCATTAGATCGAATGGTTGAACGTTTGATCTGATATGGATTATTACTAAAAACGTTTTGTCCAAAGGTTTAATTTCTCAGCCCACCTATATCCACCCCGACTAATCAATCATACACTTCTAACATTAAACATAGAAGGATAATAATGCTATCAAATTATGTTGATTATCAACAATCGTGTACTGTACCCGCAAGCTATATTGTGTTATTTGCCTGCATAGTTTGTGGTTATGTTGTAGTATTCTTTTATTTAAAAGAATGAATTCATTAGTACTAATTGTATTATACTAAAGCTATTCGTCTGTATAGTATCCTCTATGGTGTATGTTGAATAGAATGAACTAAATCAAGAGGTCCACACACAAAATGATAAAATATATAGAAATCCCCCGATATCGTGAATATTGAAAGTAGAAAAACAGAAATCAAAAGATATTATATCATAAAAGGTCGCAATATTTGTATGCCTATTCACCATAATCCCAAAAGCTTTCCGACTCATTATTGATAACATACAGTACTTGTCACGTGCTCGTGTATGATTAGAACCCTGGATTCTCAATGTCTGAATTATGAACCGTTATACAAAGAGGTTGTCAGTAATGAACTCTATAAAATCAAACAAATACACATAACAACAATAGTATCAAGCTATTCCACCAAAGGCATATACATACATTAGATAATGTTGTTTCTGGAGGAACTCCTCAGGTGAATACGCCTATACAGCCTTACTCATTTAATCCTGTTAATGTATTATAACACACTCCAACGATTTTCGCTTATTGTGAAGGCAATATGAAAGGGTTTATATATTTTAAACAGACGCCCAGATGCAAACTGGATTGATACAAGACGATGCAAACAGATATGAAAAATATTCCCATATTGAAAAAAGAAATTCTACAAGACCTCAACGGTCACAGTAACCTGAGTATCAGACTAATACCTTCAAATAACGTGACATGATTTACTGTGCCTGATGAACTGAATTACCCAGTTACTTGCATTAACATATGAACAATGTTCTGTTTTATGTAAGTTTACAAATATGTTTATTTGAACGACTGAACAAAAGGAAAAACTCAACTACTGCACCGATTTGAAACAACTGCTAGAAGTAACATCATGTCAATTCTCTCAATTTAAATATAGTACTAAAACGTGAAATGTCAACGTATGTACCTTCTATTTTAAGGCAAATACGCATAGCAAATGTACTTTAAACTCATTGAAATGATCTACATGTTGTGACACAAATGGATTCTGATCAACGTTAAAACGGCTTTTTGCATTATTAAAACATCTCTTAATGGTAAACAATGTTTCGATGGAAACACCAAGACCTTAGCTGTAAAGTTTTTGCTTTTGCGCTTATTTCTTTTACAACTTTACTCATTTGTGGACATTTTGGAACAATAGAATGTAATATGAGGCTTTGTAGGTAACACTGTTTTTCTCTCCTAAAACCAACCCCATCGGAAAAAAATAATTAAATAAAAAAAAAATCCATTTTCCGTCTGATGCACTGGTACTTTTTTTTTTCTAGATATATAGCAGCAGCCGAGTCTGTGTCTTTTCAAGTATAACATGATATGAGTCCGTTGACAATTTCCTTGATAAATTCTACATACTGGTAGTTTACACGTAGACTAGTATTTATATAGGTAGGTATGTGTGATAGGTCAATATTGGTATAAACTTTTATAATGGTTTTCTAAAAAGATGACCAACTAGAATGGCATAATATAATAGTAACTTGAAACAAGTAATTGTCACTTGATATTATCATTATAATTCTAACTATTATATCGGTGAACTTATTTTGTTGAAAGAAAACTGTTGTTTACCTTTGTGAGTGTCATTTGAGCCCTACTTATCATCAATGCATATTATCAATGGTGACCGTTGGTTCTGCCGACCTTACGCGTAGATCTGTATGAGTCCAAGAATGTACCCGAAATGACTGGAGTGCAAGTTTTAAAAAGTTAAAAAATATGAATACGAACTCTCAGTACAACATACATTCAGGTAACAGGAACTTCTAGAGCAGAAAGATCTGTCAATCTATCATCCCGTAGTGCGTAACTGAAAATTATCCCATGACATAACTGAATCAAAATTTATCATCATCGCAAATTTAAAGCGCTGTGGCACATTGAACGCTTTATACGTTTCGGCCCTGGTGTCGGTGCATATTCAGCGCATGTTATTTATATATTGAGTTCTCTCTAGAGTTTAATTATCTGGGAGCTATGGGCAACATTGCAATTTAAAAGCCAATTTATTCTTTGCCATAATTTTATATAGATTGAATTTGAATTGATTTCATAATCGTATGTAATAAAAAAAAAAAAAAAAATTGAACATCATATGGTTTTCTATTTAACCCAGTAATTAACGAGTAATGGGACTCTTGAATTACCTCTCAAAAATAAAGAGTATAAGAAGGCTATCATCATTAATAACAAATAACTTTAAGGTGTAAAGCTAGATAGACTAATTAGATTTAATACTCTATTACCTATTTATTTCATACGATATAAGTTACCTGTTAATCAACCTCCTTAGTATGTTAGAAGATAATAAAAGAAGTTGCAGTTGCAGTAATAAGACTCGAAGACAGCTCATAGAGTAAAAGGTTTAGTCACAAGATGTGTTCTTACTCATTTTATTACAGAACTTAAATTGATAACGGAATTATATCCAATTCATAGCAAATTCGTTTTCCTGCTTGCTTCAATGGAGGCGTTATGGATATAAAAAAAACATTTGACCAGGTGAAGATCGTATGAACGATTTCAAATTATTTAGATAAAAAAGTGAATGACTTCTTAAGTATGTAGACTGATCAATGACATAAAATTGCAACATATCAGAATCAGAATCGAAATTGACTACAGATGATCGCCAGATTTAAATATCTTGATGGTCAATAAGAGTTCTGAAAAACTTTTTTCTAAACTATATTACAACAGTAAACTACCGTGTAACATCTTGTTTCCGTTAAGGCAGCTTGTAAATTGATTATCAGACGAGGATCGAAGCAACCAAAATATTTGACATATACCGCCTACTACCAATAAGTTAAAGTGGGATTATACTGAATACCGGGGTTTTCCAAACACTTGAGAATATTTAAAGATAAAAACATTATTTTTAAAAGGATTAATAAACGTAACTTGATAACTTATTTCTAATAGAAAGTCAACTGTTTGATTTGTCTCTAAGTACCACTGTAGCTATTGTTAACGATAAGAGGTCAAGTCAACGCCTTTAATCTGGATCTTAAGGCTATGTTGATGATTGCAACAGGTTCAATGTTCCATTCCAACATTTCGAAACCATCATACATTTTTACAGTGTTAACAATAAGAATAGGGTACGTTTATAATCATTTGGGCAGATATATCAAAGGTACAGACGGCACAGCTTATGCATTGGGTTGGCAAATTCCAAAGGACTGTCTTGAAATATTTCAAACTACCGATCAATTTGTTGGGGCGGAAACTTTCAAGTAGAAAACTTGATTGAAGATCAGGAAAGGCACTTTAAAAGACAAGTTAGACTGATCTTAAATACAAACAAAACTTTTTAAATTAGATATCTAAATAAAAGACGTTCCATGTTATCTTAAACTTGTAAATGAAGAGAACAAATAAATTAAGTAAACGATAAGACAGAAGAGGGAGTTGAATTTCTTGTTTTAATGAATTAAACTGTTGAACAATTTCAAGTCATGACCTCAAAAACCTTCATTAAAAAAAACGACAACACAATAACGAAAACAATGGATCTGTTATCAAAATTGTGATTGTATTTAATTGGAATAAATTGCAATTTGTAATTTAAAAACTAAAAAATGTAAAAATTATAATGATGTAAAAGTTGTATGAGCTGATAAATTGGGATTATGATTGTTCCCATGAATAATCAATGGATTTCTGTGCTTAAGCACAGCGGTTTGAGCGTTAGTTCCATAGATATCGTCTATTGTATGATATCTATGGTTAGTTCTTTACGTCATGACGTCATTGGCTTGGATATGTTGAAAATGTCGGACGTGAGTCCTAATCTCGATCGGCATGTGAAAGTCCGATGACCTTGAATAAGTCATCTCCACTCATATTTCCAGCCCACCCAGCTGCAACTGGGTACAAATTATCCGATCCAAGTCAAGGGGTGTTTGGCCAAGGACCAACTGGTAGAAAGATCCCTGGGGCTGAAACTAAGTTGTATCCTTGTAAAATATAGTTGTTTCTTTCCTTCTTTTTTTACCTTCAGTTGTCCTTGAGAGAGCATTGTAAGATTGGGATCAAACTTATGGGGTCTGATAGCACCTAAGCGATGGAACAATTAGTTACCACCGAGTTAAATTTCTTTATAAAACTTGGATCTCGTAGTCGACCTGAACAATCCTATTTTTTTCGAGATACCGTTAAAACAGTTTGTGAGGTCGAGCTCACATTTACGTTTATGGAAATAACGTATGTGTACTCTTATACATCTCGAATAACTTGTGGTGCCTCTGGGCCACTTAAATAATAAAATATGCAGAAAAATTTGGCATGTTATGTATTTTATTCAATGACATGTTTATCTTAGAATATTTTGCCAGACATTTCAATAAACTATCACGTGATTCAACACAACAAATCCAGAGGGTCTGCTGAGCTTAAATGGCTTTATATAGTTGAACAATTTAACTTAGGTGAAGTTTAATCAATTTGATAAAAAAAAATTTTGCTAAGTTATTTTTTGCATCATTTATTTAATAATGTAAATGGCGAAAAGTATCACTATGAGTGCACAGCGTTAATTATACATGGAGCTACATGAATTCGAGTGGTATTTGCGCATATGGACTGAGACATAAGATCTAAGTCCTAAGATATTAGTGAGATTACCTACCTGATGTGATGAAATGTTCAAATTCTGTAAGATGTACCTATACTCTCGTCAGAAGACAATTTTTACAACGGTTGCCGGTTACATGTTTTGCTTCTTGCTTTGTATGCAATAAAACAACACAGTCCGTATAACAGGTAGTTTAACAAAAAGAGCCATTTGTTTAAATTTACGTTAACAACAAGAAACAAAACTAAGAATTATCAATTTTTAGCTTATGCTTGATATTGTCTTAATATATTTTAGATTACCTGTACCGGGTACAAAGAAATATTATGATATAAAAGTTATATTTATAGGGCGGGGTATGTTATTGTAACAGAGGGTGTAGGATAATTACATACAAACTGTAATACTTTATTTACATTTAACAGTCGAATTAATTACATCAAATAGATGACTATTAGATATACCTGTTTTAATATAAACAGTCAAAATGTTTTACTAGGTTGGGCTAGTAAGAAGCCTAGTCGAAAATAAACATTATTGAAGTACATCTTTAAATATCAGATATCAAAGAAATTTCAATTTTAATATTTTCCACATTAATGTTATACAATTTTGAACATAACCAATATTTCTCTTATCCTTATATAAACAATTATTTATAGCAAAATTATCTGATTAAAGAGATGCTATGTAGTTCATTGAAGTTAGCTATGTTTTTGTCATATATCAGACGTCATCAAAATATTGCAGATTCATAAAATTGACAAAGCTCAAATACCTTATATCTTTTGCTGACATTTTGAACTGTACAATTGGCAAAAAAGGTTATTGTTTCGAAGAAATACAATTTGTATCGGTTAAGGACGGCTTAACTTAACCTTGCAATTGGCAGAATCAGAGAGCAACTAAATCATCAACGACTATCATTTGGCTTCTTTGGAAGACATATCTGATCATTTCCAGCGCGATGATGCATGAAAAACGCAATGACCATCAGTCGGCCATTTAACGTTGCTATCAAATTAAAAAATTGGATCTGGTCGCAGAATGGTCGCTTTTCAGAGCTGGTTATTCAATGACGTTGTTAGTCTTGTCATGGGCAGGATTGTCTAACTTGTTTGAACAGTTTAGTTTATAGTATTGTTCGTTGTCATACTAAACATTTTTATAATGCAGAGTACTGATTGTCACCGTGTCACATGTTCTAATCTTGCGCTTTCATTTTTTAGGATGATATTCGAGAAAGGTCTGCCTACACAATGTTACCCTGGGGAAAAACACAAGACACAGTCATAATATAAACAATAATTTAACTACCACTCCTGGAAATAAAATAATCATTCAAGATAATGATGCTATCCACACAATCCATGCATTTGTGATCCATTATTTGTTAGCTTGTCTTATTATTTAGTCGAAATAGTTGAAAGTTAATTAATGTGGAAAATATTAACCTTAAAATTTCTTTTGTATCTGATATTTAAAGATGCACTTCAATAATTCCAAAAGATATACATAGAAATTGGTAAACATGATACCCAAAATACAAGCTGATGTCGAAGAGCAGGTTTTAAACCTACTGGGGCTTAGATTTATATTCAATTAAAATCTATAATATCAAGACAGGTTCAGATTAATTGTTGCAAGTTCCAAGTCCATTAGAGAGCAGGTTTCATTTTTGAAGGACAGGTTATGTAGAGACTACTTTATCAACGTCTAGAGACGACATGATTGATAAGCTTAAGGATCAAAATAAGAACACGTCTTTCAAAATTACTTAATTTAATGTTTGAGTTTAATGTATTGTTACCTAGTTTGTGAATATATTGAATAACTTAGGAATTCTGTAGTAAAGTTTTGATACTAGGGTAGCCCAATGGCATAACAAGACTTGATGATGAAGTTTTAAAAAAATAGTCATCAAAGAGGTACTATAGATAAAGGCCAAATTCCACATGGGCGATAAAAGTACTTACGACCACAAAAAATTAATCGCATGGTTTTATCGCCAGAAAACTGAAATCGCAGGTAGTCGCATACTTTCCTACAAGAATTAATCGCATGTGGCTTCAGTGTCCACTTGTGCGGCTAAATAAGGAATCGCAATGGTTGGGACAACACGTGATACAAAAATTAACAATGAAAAAGAAAAATGGCAGCTACTAAAATTCGCTTCGTGCGCCCCATGTTGATGCGCGATTAATATGGTTATCGCAGGGTGTATGCGATTAAATATCAAACACGTTGGTCTCATGGTCTCACTAAAAAATGTACACTTGTCGCATGCTTTTTTCCTATTAATCGCATGTGATCGCACAGAAAGTTTAACTATTTAGTTTCCATTCTAGCGATTATTTTTAATCGCATACTTTACACCATGCGACAAGTGACTTGCGATTAATTTTCACTTTAATCGCACAAGTGGAATTTGGCCTTTACAGATCAATATACACCTTTAATTAATTCCTTGCTCTTTTAATCAAATGACAACCGTATTTATCTTCACGTTTCTTTCATAAGGTTTCCAAAATCAATTTGTGGCGTTCAATAGTACAATTAATATTCTGAATGTAGGAATTTCTGAATATTGGTATATATTTTTGTAAGTTTGGGATAATGTTTATTGGAAATTGGACTGGGTTTTAAAAAATTTAGACAAAAAGATGTCAAATACACTTAAGCCTTGATTAAACTACCTTTCGTTTTCTGGGGTTTTCAAAACTTACCGATTATATATTATACTTATATAATCTGTATTTATATTAAAAAGGTCAAGTGCGCAATGATTAAAAGATAACCTCCCTTTATAAGAACATTCTAGGTGTCTTCCGGAGAAGTCACTGAACTACAATTTTCCTGGGACGTCAACGTTATGCCTTCTTGGGATACTTATTAAAGAGAAGAGAATAGATAAAAACAAATCGTTTAAACTAGTTCTAAGTCATGATTACTTCCCTTAATTTGATAAAGTCATACCAAGAAATAAGTCACTGACATGTAATGTACCAGAAGTCATTTATATATTATAAATTTGTACAAACAATGCGGTAGGTAGACATGCACATTAACTAACTTTTATCAGACCTTTTACATTGAGATATATTGTGAATTTTTATGGTCTTAGAAGTGATTCAAAAAAGGTAGAATACGACAAAGTCAGAATACGAAATCCTACATGAACTACATTCTATACAAAAAATAATTATTGAGAGAAACCATTCACTTTAGACTATAAAATAATCATACATCACTTTATTTTACTGCATTACCGTGGAGATACTCCATCATGAACAGGCAAATTAAATCTGTGTTATTAAAGTTGTTCAATATGTCACTAGACTATTATTACCGTAAATGTGACTTAGAACAAATTAACTTTAGTCATGGCCAGCGTGTATCATGAAATGGCATTAACACTTCCTTCTGCATGACAGAAAACTTATTTAATTCCTGTCGAGATCAAATAAAATCGACTATTGATTACTACGATTATAGGTACCCATAAAATCAACTGAATAAAATATTCACGATACTGAATAGTAGACAATAAATATAAAAGATTGGTTAATGATTTGTTGTAAGAAGAATAATACAGTTGGAAATAATATCAATTTGACATGCTAGTTGATTAACACAAGTCATTCGTAATGTACTGATTCAGTGGTATTTTGTTTCTATACCTTTACTTCTAATATCATATACAGTCAATCCAATATACTTAGTAGTGTTTCTGATGAAGTCAAAGTTACTTAAGATCTCAAGGAAATAAATGAAAATAATACCCTCTGAAAAAATTTTAAATATAAAATTTAAATTAGTCTATGTGAAAACTTGACATATTTAAATTTACAGTCGGTCAAGACCGAACATATAAGAGCTATAATTGAAAACATCTGATGTTAATCAATTGGGTATTGGCCAACGATTCCTTCAAGTCAAAGAAAAAATAAGCATCTACAGCATATTTAATCACAAAACATTAACATAGTATCAAATACTAGTATCAGAATGTGTTACCTGCTGTTCTTAATTAGTTTAATTAAACATTCTAATTAACCTTAATAACAAACTTCAGGTGGTGTTTATACTGTTACCAGGCCAAATGTCTATCATTAATGCTACTTCAGAACTGGCAGTAATTCTGTTAAATCTCCTCAAAAAATATACGCCGAGAATGTAAAAAAATGTCTTCATAGATGTGCCAAATTTCTAGCTCTCTGATATTTAAGTATAGTCTCTGTGAAGTGTCGTTGATCAAAAGAAATTTTTGGATTTACATAACGTTAATACAAATGTCTATTAGCACTATCGATTA
The DNA here is from genome assembly GCA_030562195.1 of Nipponacmea schrenckii. NCBI lineage: Eukaryota > Metazoa > Mollusca > Gastropoda > Lottiidae > Nipponacmea > Nipponacmea schrenckii. Next base: position 117,602 of record JAUJPP010000007.1, read on the forward strand.
CACTTGCTGATTCTTTAAGTCTGAATGCCAGACTTAAAGACAATGTATGTCTTGTCAGATTTTGATCAACGTAAGTAATCTATATGTCTAAATACACATAAAAACAAATTATGTGAAACACGGTTTCAATAAAATTGGAATAACAAAAGCATGGTATGGATTGATTTCATACAGGTGACTTTAAAAAAAAGATAGCTTTCAAGGCAAGATAATAAATGCCCACAAGCAGCATTGATTTTAAATAAAAACTTGACAGTACAGTAACAATCAGCTAACTGAAATATTTAACTTCTAATCAAATACTTCTTTTCTAGGGTGAAAAATGTACAATATTCCTCAGTTTCATTAAAATCTTTTAAGAATATTGTACCTATTAACAAGGTTATAACACTTGGAAATATTTTCGATATTTTTGATTTTCAGTAGGGTTCATCCTTAGGTGATTACAAATACCCGAGTTTCAACAAAATTCTTCAAGAATTGTGCCTTGTAGAGTGTTTAACAACCAAAATCCAATACATTTTAAAGAACAAGGGTCATAATTCATTTTAAATATATTTCTATATATTTTATCTTCAATAGATCTCATCATTTGGTGATATAAAACAATTTCAGCAAAATCGGTCAAGAATGTGCCTTCTTGAGTGTTTACGAGCTAAAAAATTGAACGTGTTTTCAAAACTCAAATACTCATGCAATGTTTCATCGAAATCCATAAAGAATTGTGTAAAGTGTTTATAAGCTAAAATTAAACGTGTGTCCAATCACAAGGGCAATAACTTATTCTAAACATTTTTTCGATTATCAGTAGGGTTCATCATTGGATTATTAAACAATCTCACACCGAGTTTTCATTGTAGAGTGATGATGAGTATTTTAAGAACAAGGGCAAATGCTCTTAATATTTTCCGATTTCGCTGATTTTCAAAAGGGTTCAACCTTGGGTGATTACAAACACTCACACAAGGCTAAGCCAAAAACAGTCAAAAACTGTGCCTCCTAGCGCAATGTTTACGAGCAATTGTGGACGAACGATCATCAGTCGGACGTGGATGACGGTATACAAAGCTGTAAATCAGCTCCCTGAATTGGTTTGCTAGGAGAGGCAACTGATTGCCTGGGTATTCAATGGTATGTTTTAATATCAAAATGAGTGCAAATATACGTTTTTTATATTATACGTTGTGTATTTTTGGTTATATTATAAGGGTTGGAATTTGATCTCAAGCTAAAAGTCTTCAGATTAAATGCCCGTTTGTCTAGCCAAAATCGCACATGGATGATTGAATTAGCAGTGTCGAAACAGTTGATTAAGAAGTTTATGAAAAAATGATATAAGTTTTATTTGTTATAATGTTATTTAGAGGTTTCTGATTTTATAATGAACAAAACGTAGCCTCTGTTGTCATATATATTTTGGTAAACCATTCGTTTCATCTACTTACTTAGTTACCTTAATGAAGAGGAAAAGTATACCATCAAATCTATTCACTTGATTAAAAACAGTTCTTTCTAATTAGACAAGTTTTAACAAATATTTTCATTACTCCCTTCTTAATGAATGAACCTTGTGATCTTTATGTATATTTCTTGCCAGAAATTCTGAGAATGGGATTTACTCTCACATAATAGTTCTATACACCTACTTTTTATTTCTGAACTTAAAGCTCTCTGTCATGAAAATAATGCTGGTAACCTTAATGATCTTTTATCACTATTCATTCCTCAATGAACTTGTTATATCTAACTATTTAACTTTGCCAAGACATACCCAAATATTGCAGTTCAAAATTACCCTCTAACTTTACACACGAAACAGAATATTTCACATCAATTCGGGCTACCTATACAATTACACTTTAACCACTGATAGAAAGCGAACTTGTACTAGTGAACCATATTGCCGTTTTATAACACATACACAGAGCTAAACATATATGCTCAGTTATTACGATGCGTTTTCTAGCCAGTCCAGAACTGATCATATGCATTTTTTTAAAATGTGCCAAATATTCCTTCGAATTGTTTTAAAAAGAATACTCTCACACTGTAATTGTATTCAAGATGGTAATTAATTCAGTTTACATAAGATCATTTTCTCAACCATCCAAATTAACCTTTCTCATTTTGACCATGTAACTTTAGTGAATATGGGTAAAAGGTCAAGCTGGGATTCGGTGTCATAATGAACCTTTTTGACAATGTGAAGAGTGGACACTGCTGTTAACATGACCTTATAAATTAACTATTAAAGAAGCTGTATTCAGTGATAGTAAATATATACACAATAATTACTTTCGGTATATTAGATACAAAAAAATACTGATACATTTCAAGAAATTGTTATTTTAAAAAGGACACAAACAAGGATTGTAATTGTACTATCATGTATGCGATAAATAAATCAAAATAACGTGAAGTTGACATCACAAGCTCAAAGGTATACTTTTGCAAAATGTATAATATCTCATTCAGTCAATTAATGGTTCAAGTTTAAACCATTTATCATCAGGGTTAGTCAAGAAGTGAAGCAGTGTATACATGTGATACCTATGCACATGACTCAGACCATACCAGTCTTATTCAAGGGACTAAATATTGATTTAATAGTTATCAAATGGATCCACAAAGTCTACAAAGTAAATATTGTTCCCCGAGACGAAATGTTTAAAGGTATGTTCTCGAATTACCAGACCGACACTTATCTGACGTTACTCGCTGAAGATAAAATTCAAAGTGAGGAAACACTGACGTTGGGTCACAGAACAGGTGAACTAATCTGAACATAGTAGTAAACAGCTATTGAATGTGAATGAAATCTTATCAATTTAGTTCAATTCACAATCACAATAGGATAACTACAATTAGTACTAAACATTGGCCATGTATTTCAACAGTGAGATGGTTTTTAAGGTAAGGTAGGGCTATTAGAACCAACTTAATTCTTCATGGACCAAAACAAAAAATACGTAAAACTTATAACGTATGTCTTAGCAACAACCCTAGTATAATGTTTTGTTACCATCTGATAATAATAAAATCTCTACGTTGCATCAGGTATACATGTAAGTAGTTGCAGATTAATTCCATTATTTACACAATAAACACACCTATCATACAGCAATGAACTTCAAAAGGTTTCCCATTGCAGTTTCTATCAATTAATTTCAAAGGGAATGTTGAGTTCGTTTTCGAAATGTCGTGAGTTATTGGTGTACAGAGAATGAGTGGTCTAATGTAAATATTGAACGAATGATACTAATTGTGTCTGTTGTAACATTTGATCGTAGTTAAATTTTTGTGCAAAGCAATAGCATGTATGGGATTTTAATAGATTGTCATCAGAAAGACTATAAGGGATTGTATATCGAGAAACAACCACGAGGCTCTAAAGTACACAGCAACTCGGAAATATGTCCTGTAACCATTGACATGGATGAGGTCAAAGAGCCAAGCATCAGAAGGTTTCAGACTTATTAAGTCTAAACCAATTCGCTTACATCAAATTTTCAATGAGGTTAATTACCATTAATTACTATTCCTAGGCTACCTTGTCCAGTAGTGCACTTGTATGCGAAAATGTCCAAAACAAGCCTTCTGAAACATGTAATTAATATTCTTTTTCGTTCAGATAGTTCTTGGAAATATTACAACATGGGAAAAAATTGAAATATGGCTTACCTGGATTGATAGCTATATACATATCCTTCTGTTTCTTCACAGTACAGACATATATAGTCTCCGATACACAAATATTCCCCCATCCCCGAACCGCGATTATAGCCATTCAACTGAAAATATATATAAAATAACAATTTAATTTGTGATTCAGTTCAAGTTTTATGTATAATTAGGAAGTGACAGTTTAGTTATCATCTCCTTTTATATGAGAAATTGTATTAAATTAAGTCAACATTCCTGAAAATATACACATCTGAAATAGAAATTGTTTCAGATTGAAACAAGGTCTTCCTTTCTTCAACAACTGTCTTCCTAATTCACTAACTACATCCTAAATATCTATTATGATTCTCCATTGGCTTTTTGTTCATTCATTTCTAATACACAAAGCTAAAGATTGAAAATATTGAAAACGATTACATGATGCGTTATACATAAGAAAGGAATACAATGTATTTATGTATTTTCGCTCTAATAATTTTTAATATCGCTGCTAAAATTTAAGTCAACAATATCCAGCTGGGAGGGAGTTCTTGCTTACAAAATAAATTTTATACATCACATAATTTATTTACCTTTTAAAACATATCAAATTCCATAGTGAAAAGTAATAATTAATGATACAGAATGATCCATGCACGTATATCCTTTACCGCTTCTTTTTACATTTATACACAAAATAGATTAAACAAGTCCTAAAACATCACCCTGCTGTACCTCGTGGTTGACATAAAAACCTTGTATGTATAATAATAGATTGATGCGGTGGCACACCTTAAAGATCCAGTTGTTGGTTTGACCTGAATTAACCTAAATTGTCGAGACAGTTAGCAATTTAGCGAGTAAGTTTTTTTTATAATTTAGCACAGTTACACGAATACCACTTCAGTCAGGCCCATTTAGTCCAGGTCAAGATACTTGGATACCGTTTGATATTCGAAATAATAATGTAATGAAAGATAAGCCCTGGGGTTTTATGGACAATATATTATCGTTAAATAGGTGGAGACAAGAACTTATTTGTTATTTGTCATAATTTTTGATTGATTTAATATGTAAGTAAACTCAAATTGTCTCAATCAATGAATTTAGGGGGTTTATTGAATTATTCAGTCCATATTTTACGACTCTAGAATAACATTCTTTATAACCGACTTTAATTTCAAATAAATTTTGCTAGCATCGTTCCTTACATACAAGTTTTCTATATTCTTAAAATATTACTTTCATGTAAATAACCTTGGAATAAGTGCGTCAACCGGAAACTCAACATTTAATGATTGAGCACTTTCTTAGCATACTCAATCACACTAAATGAGTCAACTAATAAATAATATAATGCGGTGAGAGTTGAAGCGTTATATCTTGAGAACAATAAAACTAGGCATTACATTTAAAAAATGAAAGACTTCATCAGAAATGCTTAGGTTTACATTGAACAACAAAAATGAAAAAGTCCGACCTAAGATCAAATATGAACAATTGGAAAATATATCAACGAGATCTGAAAGTCTGCAAAGTGTGTAGGTCTATTATATACAAGTCGATTCAAACGTGGAATTCTACCACATAGCATCATTAAGAAGCACACGAGTATTTGTTGTTTTAAACCATGATCGAGTGCTGGCGATTTCTATTTACTAACTTCTGCAACCCTCTTATTTGTCCAGTTAGTCAACGTTTCTAGCCACAATGAAGGAAAGTAGTCTGAAAGCTATAGATAAAGGTCAAAAAGTATGAATGAATATGTTTATTCAGCAGGGTTAGTCCTATGTGATAAATTAACACCTAATTTATATTAGAGTGGAGAAAATGTCAGCAATAGAAACCCTTTTACTTAAAACACATTTACATTCCGTCTACTACCCTGAATCACAATATTATTTAGCTATAACTTGTCTTAATTGAGTAATTTCAAGAATTTGGTCCGATATTGTGTTGGTGCATGTACATATCAAGGAAATATAATGGCGACTCATAATTCAATAATTCAAGCAAGTGGTGCTTGAACTGGGTAATAATTCCACTATTTTATTAACTAGTGAGATTTTTGACATTCCTTTTAACTCCTATTTTGTGTTTACATAAAAACAAGTAATTACTTCAATCTTATATGACACTAAAATATTGCAAATCTTAAAAGTTTTAATGGTAAACATTTTAATTAACTGCCAAATAACAAACTTTTAATTTCGTTGTGTAAGGTTTATCGGTAAAAAGTTTAAAGTAAACAGTAAGTAGATAAGCTTAAATCTGCAAGTCTCAAGTGGTTAACATGCGACTGGTTGACCTACATCTATACATGGTGCAGACTTTGTATAAACATGTTCCACCCAAAAGAGGCATATGATCCCCAGTGTTTTAGAGCATAAAATAAAAACCGACGACGCCTTGATCTTTTAATACGTTAAAAAGAACCATATCCCGTGATCCATTGCATCTGATGTATATAATTGCAAGTTTCATTGCCTTTAATAGATTATATCTCAGATGATACATGTATATCGATATGAGCGATTTCGGTATAACTAAACTGTACTCTCAGCTTTTCTTCAAGGTAATAGTCATCGTGTTTTTCGTTTGTTCTTTACAATGAAAACCCTATACAGTTTTGTACATGTACATTAAAGGCAGACTTTAACCGATTTGCTCTTACTCTTTAGTCAGTTCCAGAAACAAGAAAAACCCTGTAAAGATTGAATTTATGGAAATCTATAACTACTGTGTGAGGTTTTGACCCCGTTTGACAGCCGCCTGTCTTCATGTTACACTGACTTCCTTTATCAGTTTTCTTTTCTATGTATCACAGATGTATTTATTTATGTCTAATTCGACTACTGAAAGTGTAACAAGGTAGGAGTGAAATATAGGGAGAAATATAAGGTATGCCGTATGGGATGTTGTTCATACACCTACACCACCAACTCGTCTTTAATAGGTTACACGATCTAAAGATTGATTATTTTCTTTAGGTTTGTAAACAAGAGGTCACATAATTTACCTTGTTATAAGATCGGGTCATTTAGTCTATTCCAGTGCTCTACTGATTGAATATTATTCTAGTCTTGTTCAAATAAACATCTTAAACTTCCCCGAAACTTCCATTAAATTCAATAGCACCTACCAAATGGGCTAATTTACACGTATTTACCTTAATATTTGGATGGTTGAAAGTGGAATGGAAGGTCATAGTTGGCACCAAATGGATCCTTTTAAATCATTCCACGGCCATCCAATTGATGTCTGATTTCTAGAGTGGATCAACTATTTTTATATTGTGACAATGAGATGAATTAGATCGCCTATCAACTTGACACGTCCTTAGAATACATGTAATATGCTCATTAGTCAGTAAAATCTATGCACCGTCTTTGTTGCATTACAAACAATTTTCTTTTTAAAATCATCATATATCCAGTCAATTATTTGAATGGCAGTTTGTACCGACATGATATTATAAAATCATAGTAAACATCTAACCTGCGAGCCACGAGGGAAATTTTGTCAGGACAGCGCCATTAGCGACATGAAGGGGAAAGCGAGCTGAAAAATCCGAAAGTTCATCTCGACCTTTGCCGGGATTGGACACTTGAGCAAGCCTCTAACTCACTAAGCCACCGCGGCTCCTGAAGCATGGTTGGAAAGAAACTTTCCGGGAATCGGGTTGATTATATAAACACATGTAATATTGCACATTGTGTAGAAACTTTTGGTCTTTGATGATACCACCTTAATAGTCATACACATCAACTAAGTTGACAGGAGCATGAAGTTGAATTTTTAAACAATAAATGGCAATAAACAAAGAAAAGGAAGTGCGTATAAAATGAAATGTCATGTCAAATATGTCATCAACATATTGGCACCAGATATAGGATATTGTGAAATATGCAGCAAATGTAGAAAATATAATATAAAAATCAATAAACCTTTTTAAATCCACCAATGTGTATGTATTAAAATTTATGTTTTTGTACTGAAATGAATTGTTGTTGAGTTAATGTTATCAGGTGCAAAATATTGTGATATTATTCATATACTCACATAATGATATAGATCTGAATACTAAACCTTGGCGAATATCCCGCGCAAATTATGAAAATGGCTACTTGATTTCTAGACATGGCCGTTACCGCCCATCATTTGAGACCACAGAAAAATAACAACATACCATGCTAATCCATGTGGGAATAACTTAATCCAAAAAATCATCTTAACCTCTACCAGACATAAACTTATTCCATATACATACGCTAGACTGCATTATCAAAATACGAGAAATTTTCATTTCGAAATAAATTCCTTTCAATGTCACAATATTCACAGCTTGTGAGTCACATTACATCCATATGTTTGACATACATTCTAGGAGTATGAGACGTGCCCTCCAGAGTATATAAAAAAAAATGTTATTCTTTTTATCAAAGACTATATATTCAACATGTGGACTTATTCTTTCAGAATTTTCTTTGATATTTCGTTGAATTCCTTGTAAATTTGATCCAGTCTTTTGCATCAGACAATATGAGGCACTAATTGTACCCTTTTACCACCCAAGATCTTATTATGATTTACCTAACACCATTCGACCTACTTTTTATAAGAAAGAAGTTGAATTATGAAGAGAACCAACTGCGATCATTATTCAAAATGTAGGTTGTACATGCCAATTCAAGTTTCAAATAAAACTGAGAAAAACACTCTGTATGTTGAAAATTTGTTTAACAGTACTCCAAATTATAAGTTTCGAATAGTGATTCGCTGTTTCACTCACCATATTACCACTAAGTTTAATATAAGAAACATTTCAATAAGATATTTATGAATCACCGTGAATAACTTCTATTTCAAAACGATTTTCAATATTCAATAAGATAAAATAACAATTTTAATTTATTATTAAATGCATATACTGTGATCATTCATATTTCATTTTTTTATTTGTATTTTCACCGGAGCCCAGAATCGAATCTCCTTTATAAAGAGAAGCGACCATCAAAATCTTATTTTAGCACCCCCACCAACAAAACTGCTTCTGTTTTACTCTAATAATACTAATATTACCACCTGGCGTTCCCAACCAACGCCACATTATATGCAATTCAATGAAATCAATATTTTGCATCTCCAGGATTGAATTCCATTATTTTAAGGCCTTGATATCGAGATCAGAAACATGACTTAAATAAGACGAAGGTGCAAAAGTTAATGCAATCAATACTTACCATACTGATTAGTACTATATTAAATATACTTCGTAGTAACGTAATCTAATCCAAGCCCAAAATTTCACATATTGTCACTTTAATATATTGATCGTCATTCCAGCACTGTATAAAATTGATTTTTTAGAAAATTAAATAGTGATACATGTCAAGCTTGAGCCTGAATATCAAATATGATCATTCACAAAAGATTGGAAGATGCCAAGTCTGAAACGTATCAGAATTCTATTTCCTTGTCTATCCACAGAAACATAACCTCCAAATTATAACTTTGTTTACTGGCTATAATATCCAAATCTGATGTTGGCGATATTGGCACCGTCAGCCATTCGTACTATGTATTAGAAATGGTAAGTATTTACTGGTTCTGAGACAATGTGTGTCTAGAAATGATATTCCAAATTGTGATTTCATGATCAAAATTACATACTTAAATTTATTTCACCACTATACCTCTAGTTTGACTAAGTAAATACTTAGTGGAGATTTGAGTACAATCCCAAATTCTTTTAAGGTGGTGAAAAGTATTTCATTATACTCACTCCGTGAAATTAGTTTATAAAATATAAAAATCGTAAAGCCTTCACGTTTTATTTTATATTTAGATTATAACGTGCATTTTCATGTTTACAAGATAGTTGGATATTTCGTAGAGTATAGGTGCAGCTTATGAATATTCCAATTTGGCAATATACGACTTTTATCAATATATCATAATGAGTTTATCAAACCAAGAATAATGTACATCAAGTATGTGTCAAATATCCAACAAATATTTGGTCGGTGTAATCAAACACTTGAGTTGAGGTGGACATGTATTGATAACATTTCGAATACACAACTCTTTGGGTCAAGAGGTTAGCAACATGCAACTATATTAAACAATGGAAATATTCCCAATAGACGAAGACGGGTATTATCAGTGGTAACCTCATCAGGCAGAAAACCTACACCAGCATAGCTTTCTCATACATATATGTCATATGTCGACAAGAAACAGAAACTTAAAGAGATAATGTGTTTTTGAAATTAAAAGAATCTTTGAAGAAAATGCTCATTAATATTGAAGAGTATGAAACAATTACCAACAGAAGTTTTCATCACTAGGGAGAAGGTAGGCGTTACCTTATCAACACTTACAATTAATCTGAAAAAATTCAGGAAAAAATATTTGCTCAGTTACCGATTGAATTATTACTGCTTCCAATTTTTAGATGAAACATGTTGCTTACAGCGTTGAAACATAATAATTGTACCATGTCTATATGAAGGGTTTCGTTGTGTTACCGTAATTTCCAAATAAATACAATACAAATATATAATTCCTTAGAGAATCTATCTTGTAGGAATTACATGACGAACAGGGTTACCTTATATGACCAGAGTACATGTAACCGAAATTCTTGATGCAGGTCGAAGGGGCTGACATGCAAATTGTCCTCTTAGTTGAAAACAAACTAATGCTACCGTCCAAATGTCCCCATGGCTCACTGTATCCCGTTTTCATCAGGTACAAAAATATGAACGTAAAATACCATTTAATTTTATATAGGTTGTCAAGAAACTAATCGTAGTTCTTGCAAATATAAAAAGTGTCTAAGGTTCAGTTAATGAGCCGACGTAATAATAATTACAATTGATAAGCCAATTGTTATAAAATTAATTTATAATAAATATATTCACCTACTCTAACCTTATTTCCTTCCGTTAACCAGTGTGACACAACAGCTTTATTGCCACACCCTTTTACAAATTACTTCTATTTCATTTAAAAACGGTCGTATTAACCCAACATTTAAAAAAATAACGAACGAAGAATATGCAAATTGCAAGCCAAAAATTAGCGTTATAATTTCAGATGATAATTCTATTAATAATATTGATAATCCATATCAATATTCACAGTTTTCCAATAACATTAAAATTCTCGATAATAATTCTTCGTCTGATAATGTAACTCTGCTATTATATTTGTTAGCTCAACAAACCTTTTTGGAGAGTCTACATTTAAATAATATTTTGTTTTTAAACCAAAAACATTACCTTTGCTTATTTTAAAGTTTAATGATTATCTGATGTTTTCTTATGGAGAATTTAAGTTCCATGCTTGTCTTAAATTAACCAAGATATGATGACCTAGCTAATTATATTTCATACAATGATTGATTAACATCATAACATTGTTCAATTTATCATTCCAACACTTTTCTTGTAGACTCATTTATTATAATATCCGTCTAAGCTTTAAAGGATAGTAATTGCATATAAACAAATGACATGAATCCAGACGATTCCTCGATATATAGTTAACTCAATCAAGGATTCGAATTGTAGTTCTAATAAACAGTATTTTTATCAAGTCACAGATTAAGTGAATCTCATTATTCATAAATACTAAAGTCAAACTGTACTTCTGAAAGATATACTCTCAAAGCGAAAATAACGGAATCTAGAAAAATATGATTTAACAGATATCTTTGTTTATTAATACGATCATTTAAAGAGTAACAAGGTTTAAGTCATAGTAAGAAGTTCTGTTAAAACTGTAATCTTAATGATAACAACAGAAGTAATACCCACTTAATTCTACTCAAAGATAGTAACTTACAACTTTTTTCCTTTTAGTGAAATAAACATACCGATGAAAATATTACCTGTTTATTTTATTGCTTTCACAAAACGTTTTTATGAACAACAATTACCAATATGATTAAACCGTAAAAGATGAAAGGGACAAACACGACAAAACAAATACCTCTTCCGACTAATCAGAGAATATGGCTTTGGAATAGACCAACGTTGTTTTAATTGTGGATAAATCACAATGTCAAAAGCATTGAAACAGATTGTCAAATCAAGGTACATGTAGATTATGACCAGAAGGGAATGGTTTAAGACAGTGCATTAAGGTGCAGGATCTGAGTTTAGCGTCGAAAAGCTAAAATAGCTACCCAGCTATTCTGATGTAGCTATTCAGCTATTTTGCTAAAATAGCCAAGTTTCATCTGAGTTTAGCTGATTTTTTTAGCAAATGATAGCAAATGAAACTTAATAGGAACATAGCTATTTTTTTTCACAAAACCCAGATCCTGCACCTTACTCAGACAGTGGGAGTAAGTCAAGATTGACGGAGATTCCTTCCATTAGTTAGAGCCTTTAATTAAACAAATAAACCGTTACTTACCTGAGCGGCAGAAAGGTTGGAGACGGTTTCCATGATTTTGTTTGAATTTTACTCAATTTTTTTTTCGAAGTATACCTATTGAACATTACATGCTGAAACAACATACACCATTAAAACCAGCAATTGTCTTCAAAATCAACAGTATTCAGTAACGTTAAATGTGTTAAATTCAAAGCACGAATTGTCAAGTCAATATTTAAATGTAGGAAAACACAATAACAATGTATTTCTCTGTCAATTAAGTAATTTCACGCCCAAAACATTCTAAACTAAAACCATTACTCGTTCAAGTAACTTGCTTGAAAGGTTTTTGGCAATCGTCAAGAAAGACAGAAGTGAAATGATTTCTACTCAATATTTCCGTTACTTATAGCACAATGTCATAACTTTACATAAATGTTAAAGGTATTTTGTTCCGTTTATAGAAAGAACGGACATATGTTTGAAACAGAAAGCGCATGTTAGATTGGTAGCATTTCAATACGAATATCAAATGACACTGATTCTGGGTTGTTAGAAAGGTCTTCAGAGGTGATGGAAGGTCTGTGTGGTTTATTTAGTAAATTGGTCTCTAGTGGTAAAACTGTTATTCCAGATGGAATCGTCTTGGTGAAATAATGCAGCAGTTACCTAAACTAGCCCTAATGAAGATGCGCGTATCTGAGATCCATCCCTGAACAAAACTCAAAATCTAGACGCTTAATAATTTATTAACGATATTATTTAACGTAGACAAAACCATTGATACAACTTTCACTGAATCCACAAATTGAATATTAAACCCAAATTAACAAAGGCATTTAATCATGCACAAAGACAATAAGATGATAAACCAAATCTATAACAAATTTCGGACTAGATAAGCATGAGTAAATTCAGCGCCTGTAACACATTATTGCAAACGACATACTCTACTGAAGGAATTCACAAAATGTAACTTGAACGATTTTTGAATGAAGTGATATTCCTTTCCATTACAGAAACCTATTTCAGAATGGAACTTACCCGTTTTTCTCTGATCATCTTCAAGATATGCTCTGGTGGTGATTCCATTTTTCCAATCGACATGTTACGTCAAACCACTCGAAACCAAAATTTTACAATGCTTGTTTGGAATGGTTTGCTAATGCACACACCATGTCTGTAAACAGAACTCTATTCTGATGAAAACAAAGTTCTTATAATCTACTGTTAATATATTCAGACCAGCACCTTGATGATCTGCATGTTGCAACAGTTTTATTAAGAATCAGAAGGCCGAGTAACCATTCGGTATTTATAGTATGGGGTGTTACTATAACATTTAATGATATGCTTGTAGAAGATTTTATTCGTGTATCTTTTACATCATCGGCATCTGTTTATTTGCAGCAATAACAATATTATATTGTGTATAAATACGTTTCAATTGAAACTGATCCAAAATGGAGGTTAATTAAGAACGAGTCTTAAATGAGTCATAACAAAACATGGTAACCAAGTCAGAGTACTGGTTGTTCTGCTCATCAACGTTTAGAGTTACATGCTGGGATTAAAAAATGAATACTTAACGAATCATATCATAATAATGAATAAAGCATGTTAAACGTAGAGGTCTGAGTTACAAATCATTCATTTACAGTTCTGACAGAAGTAAAACATATTGGATATCCACTGACCCATGAGAAATTAAATACAAAAATCAGATGCTCTCATTCAATTCACGTTTGGTGGTTGTCGGGTGTTTTTAACATAGATAAAATCCACTCTCTAAACGATATCTAAGTAGTTCCATGGACGGATTAAAATGCTAAAGGATGTGTTGCTACAGGAATGTTGCTTCTGTGGAAGAAATGCACTATCCCTTATCGTATGACCATTGTAGTGAATAGTTCAAATCATTCCATTAAAACTAGTGACATTACTGATACTATGCTTATCAGCTGGTTACATAAGAAGAAATACAATTCAACGAGACTAATGGATATGCATAAAATCCTTCGATCTTCAAATAGATGTCACCTTTATGATGAAAATTAAGAATCGTTTCATACTACGACACAAAAAAGGTCAATTCAATTTTCAATTTTTTTTATAAATAGTACCGGTATGTTAAAAACGAAACGAAACAAATAAATATTCTCCTGCTCTTAGATATTTTAATTCACACCATGCTCAAAATAACATGAATTTCTTTTCACCAACAGTGTAAGCAGGTCTTTTCCAGGACCCGATTGGCATCTTTCTCTGTTTATCCTGACAATTACGTTTTAAAGTTGGAGGAACCACCTGTGAATGTAGTCCCTTTTCCCCGCTACAGTTCACGTAAAGATTTAAACCCTTCCAAAAAATACTGCCAAAAGTGACCACTGATAGGCAAACGACTTTAAATTGTCCCATACGTGATCTATATATATACCGCACATATGCGGTGTGTAAACGTTATGAAAAGAGGTCATCTTCTGAAAAAAAGATTTTAGACAAATACGTGATCTATATGTGCGGTGTGTAAACGTTATGAAAAGTGGTCATCTTTAGACAAATATAGTCACACCTTCCCTTACTAGTTTATTCTAGTAAAATATTGGCTATAATTTGTTGGTTTAAATTGAGAGCAATTTGATAAAATAATAAATCTGACATTAATATAATATTATACAGATATTGAAATCTGTTATTTATTATCGTTAAGATTTACTAAGATTTGTGTTAAGTTGTACCAAGTTCTCTACTCATCTGAATATTTGAAGATAATGTTGTCTATTTTGCATTGTGCAAAGGAATGGAATTGGGTGTTCAATATTTTGCCTACTCAAGTGTTTGAACCTATCGCATGCAGTAAAGATAAATTATCATGCAAGGTAATATACGCCCACTGATAAGAATTTAAATAAAAATATTTAGCAGTACATTAACAATCACCAACAGTATAAACTATTCAACGTTCAAAAATATTCAAATTATGAGAAGAATTACACCTTTCGGAGTCTTTACGAACAAGTAATGTAGTAAACAAAAATTGATCATCATCATGGTGAAATTGACCCACACAATGGAAATCAAAACAAGCTGTAAAGAACTGTAAGTGTAGAGTGAGCAGGATTTGCACAAAATATATATAGAGCGAAACGTCAAGTTGGATACTGTATTTCGGTAAAAAGTTATTTGATCATCAAGAAAAATCAATAGGGATCATCTTCATAATGGCACTGACCTACAAAATCGAAAGAATCTCTAAGAATTGTAGCCTGTAGAGTGAGCACGAGTTGTACGATAGAGCTAAAAGTCAAACGTCAAGTCGAACACTATATTTCGGTGAAAAATTATCCGATCATCAAGAAAATCAATAGGGACCATATTCATAATGACACGGACCTACAAAATAAAAATAAAAAAAAATCTTTAATTTAGTAGTCTTAAAATTATCAGTTTGTAGTTGTTTCTAAGGTGAGCACAAGCCAAATGTGAAAGGACGGATGGACGGACTGCCATAGAAGCAGGTCTGATTTCTAGTCAAGAAATGTGATATTTTTTCAGCATTGATATACAATGCCGTCATACAAGAACATGCCGATTAACATTCATATCGCATACCTCATAAATATTTTGACATATTTATGGTCTATTGCCATTACAATTACCACCATAGAAGATAAATAATATTTAAAGACATTAAGGAAATGGGTATGTTAAAGGGAGGTAATAAAAGACTAGAGAAGGGATTCTAAAGGTGGAATTTGAAACCAGATAATGTTGAAAGTGAGAGAAAGGGGTATGAAATGTGAATGATGTTTGATGTATGTTAAGTATTTTAATCGACTAGAACTCCACTACATGGCTGTAGTTTATTTGTAATTAAATGATAATAATAATAGTTTGAACACATGGTTTATATAATTGATCGTGCAGAGTTTAAGACCCAAGGCAAGCCAAATAAACCCTGTTCCCGTTTAATTACACGATATACATAGTACAAGTAACTTAAATTGGCCCGAATAACTACACGATCTGGATTTATTCGAAACTCATTTGCTTAAACCGACTACATGGAAATGGCTTTAAATCATATTCAAAAGACAAATATGTCAATGATAAAAAAATGTTCAAAGATTAAATAGGAACACATTCGATAAAAGAATAATTGGATAATAATAACTCGTCACTATATTTCATCTGAATTAGAACTCATATTATATGCCTGATGAGACCTTTGGTGAAACCTGGATAAGTAATATTAGCATAAGATGACATTCTACTTTAGACTTCTAATAAAGACGCATACCAGATGGAAATAAGTCGCTTATGTTTCTTGTTGTTTATTTGCCTTTTGCTATGAATGTGACTGATTTTGTTTTGTTGCCTACACATTACCATATGTAACAAGTTGTAAATTGAATTTTTTGTATTATTATTTCTGATAAGAATAGCTTACATTGTGTTGTCCCTATGGCGTGAATGTGAGAAAGGACCAGATCCTTCTTGTGTATTTGATATAATTCTGAATTAAATAAACAGATTATTATTATCATTATTAAATCAGATGGGTTTATTAACCCATAATTTTAGTAACAAAAATATTTTTTGAAAAGAGAACGAAGGACAGATGTCATTCATGTTGGATAAACTTCAATAGTGTAGCCATAGTAAGACGAGAAGTAATCACCACCGTAATATATTTATAAGAGCAGATTTCTCAAGGAAGAACAAAGTATCCTCGGTCTTACAAATTAATTTCAGCCTATATAAAAAAATTCAACAAATATCATACGGTTTGAGGCATTAGGATATATTTGGAATTTTTCATACATACATCAGATTATAAAAACACCCTTATGGACAAATCTTATAAGCAAAAAGACAACTTACAGAGAATGACGTCATGTTAATCCGAATTTATTAAACTGGGTGTAAAACTACTCCATTGTTCAAGTTCTAGTCAATATTTATATATTGACTTTCAAAACATTGTCCGTGAAAAATTGCGATATCAATTGCATGTCAATATTGTTAGTAATAATAATATTCCACGATTAATTTCTACGATTAGAATAACACAGGCAACTATTCATTTCAATTACACTGGAAAATCGTTTATTCAAAAATACTATATCCAATTTTAAACATCAATTTGAAAGAAATACTATGAAGCCAGATATTCTACATAACATTCCGAAGAGACGGTGGTAAAATTTAAAAACATTTTGCGAGTAGAACTGCAACACTATCTACGTCCAGTTGTACCAATCCATTAGTAATAATAACTGATAGAGATTTGATTAATATGCATTTAAAATCAATCAAACAGATATTAATATATAGATACCCTATCAATAGAGGAAAATATCACACAATTAGAATCTAATCATAATATTGATCACAAATCAGGTACGCTCTTTTAGTTTCAACGGTATCGCTGTATATTCCAACACTTCAAACATTGGCCATGATTTTATCGAATAATACTTAATGTTTTACCCAACTATAACTATATTTATTTAGAAAGTCTCATTCATCAAGAAATGCACAATTGCATTATTGAACAATGGCAGTGATTATGATAAAGAATAGAAGTGGTTGGAGGGATATCGATCTTGAACATTGATATCAACTTACCGTTAAACACTAGTTAGTGCAAAAAAACCTTCGTGTGAACTACGTTTTGTTCTCAAACAGCAGCGTGAAAATTGTAGTTAAATGATTTTCATTTTTTGTCAACTTAACATAATATTTCCATAATAGTACCTTGTGACAAGCAACCTAATTTTCGCAAGGTTTAAAGCTGCAACAGGTATAAAGGAAGTGCAGAAAATTTTCATAAATTCAAACAACTTTCCTACTGAACTAAAACCTGGCAAATAAATTTCAAAACCTTAACAAAAGTAAAGCAAGGCTTACCTTTCTGAAAATCATTCTTAAAGAGCAAAAAACAACTGTTTATCTTAAATCTGTTAATGTATAAAAAATAAACACTTTTTCATCACGCCAAGTTTAAATTTCCACATGAAATATCCTTAGTAAAAAATATAGATTCGTTTTGTGAGGCGCAATAGCAAGTTTTTACTGTAGCATCATAGTAACAATAAAAAACAATCTACTCGTCTACGGTTAGTAGATAATGAATCCCAGATTTAAATGGCATTAAATAAGGGCGGTATCAAGTACCGTATTCGATACAAGTTGAAAATTAAAGTATTACATCTAAGAGCATCTGAAGTATCTTATTGGTTTAAATACAACCACATGGTACGCCACTTTTATATTGGTTGAGTTTGAGAAGAGGTTTTAGTTGCTGTTCAGAATGTTTCTATTCGGGTGTAAACATAAAACGTGTCATTAAACCCACGCGATATTAGATAGTAGCACACTTGACACTAAAAAAAATCATTTCAGAAACGTCAATATCATATATTACGCGAGAAAGAAAGTGCTATGTATCATCAAACACGCTTCAGAATACCTGTTGTGTTAAATATATTACCATTACTTTGGACTTCAAATAAGACAGTTGAATAAGATAGAAATGTGATATATTACATTTCATACGTGTGGCGTTTGCAAATTTATATTGCAAACTATATATCTCATGTGCAATGCATCTAATTTGAAATTATAAATGGTTCATTAAAAATTTAAAACATATGTACCTTGAAGCCAAAACACCTCCTTTATGTTAATAAGATTATGTCAAGAATTTTAAGGTAGGGTCATGTCTGCATTGAGAATTGAATAACTCTATTTCCTGGGGATTTCGAATTTAAAACCGATTCCCAAGATTTTTCTACCAGTAAAATGAAGCAATTTATTTGATTACTGGTTTTTCAATGAATTATTATCCAGGTATCGGTTTTTTCGTAACTTACTGGTTACAATTTCGTATTTAATATGATGACAGATTTGGAAGGGGATATAAATATATGAAACTGATTTATATCTATTTATTATCAAATGGAATACCAAAAACTCAATGTAGCTCATTACAGGCTGATGAGACAAAATAATATTTTCCCAATCGTTACGACAACTTTACCATCGATAGATATAAGTATTAGCTATTAAATAATCAAATATATATAATGATATGAATAAATGAGAACCTATCTTTAAAATGACATCACCAAAATGAGTATTCCGTAGAAATCCAACACATGTTTTAACATTTTTAACAGAAACACGCCCTCTCGGCTATTATGGAGAGGAATTAAACAGAATATTCTCCTCAATGAAATGACGAATAAATATGAAAGTCTCTTTAGATAGTTGATCAAGCGGTCAAGTAAATATCACTGTCAAATATTTATTCATTCCAAAGCAACAAATGGGTTTATTATATGGAAAATGTGACTGGAAATATCATCAGTTCTGACCGATTCAAATTTAAATGAGATATTACCCAAAAGTGATATTGGATTAAAGTTAAGGGTTTCCTGGTTCCATATGATAAGAGTTTAGAATGAAAGTTGAATGATGCAATGAAATTGCCCAATTATTTAGTAATTTAAGTAAGTGCTTACACTGATTTCATTCAGATGAATTAAGGACATTTCGATAATTCAATACAATGTGCCGAGATAACGACAAAATGATCTTTCTTGATTTTTGCTTCCTTGCAATATGGGATTCTCACAAAATATATGATGGTTTTTTAAAAAAAGTTACTCGTCCCTCCTATATTTCAAGGAGTTCATTCAATCACCAAGAAAGGTAATGTTATTTACCAGTCAGTTGACACATTTTTTAAAGTCAGACATAGAACAGCATTCAATACCGTAAATCGAGCAATTTTAACAGCTGATATTTTGCTCACGACAATATGAGGAAACAGTAATGAAAACAGAGATTTAAGCATTCATGTGTATATTTGTCTGTACTGTGAAATGATCATATGAATGTCCTGGAAATCATTAATTTTTATAAAGATTGATACCCATTACAGGGACGTTTGGAAAAGTCAAAATATTAAAATTTTTTTTAAAAATTACATATTCCTTAAATATTCCTTTAAAGTATTTGGTTTATCACCATAGTTTAATATGTTCTCTATTAATAAATTATACTACTACCCATTAATAAATCTAATTTCTTTTTCTATTGAAAATAGCGTTTCCGTTTCCGTTTCCGGTATGATATAGAAACATATGAATATGGATATGATATATTTATGCTCTGATTCGTTATGCTGACATTATTAATCGTGGTTTGATTTGAAATTATTGGTAGTGACCGACATTGTTCCTTTGTTTGGGAAAACTCAGTGAGTGTTTTCTCATTTGTCAAGAAATTGCTAATGGAGTAAGAATTAAGGCTGAATGAATTTTCTGACTTTTTACCTTATCTATGCCACGGCATAGACCAATTATTATGTCGCTAGGTTCCGAAGAAAGGGGCCATTTATTAGAATGTTCTTTCTCATCGTTACTGAGATTTGAACAAAAAATTGTAGAACACATTATTTAACTTCTGTAATTTTGTATTACAGAAAGAAGTTTCGAAAAGTATACACGATTTTCTGCAATCGTCGAACAATTACCTGTATTGTCCTCAAATCAAGACTTACTTTGACTCGTTAGTCGTCATCATTCTGATAACCACAAAAATATACTTGAAAAAGTAAAGATGTGTCGTTTACGTTAGTAAGATGAAACTAAGATTAAGTTATAAGCTATTGAAACATAATTATCTATGCATTTCAATAATCTTTAAAATGCTGGCACGCTTCCACTATCTTGCTGACATAAACGATGGTGAAACGGTAGTTAATCAAAAATTGGATAACATATTCAGAAAAATAACATTTTTCGATGGAATGCACAACGTTTATCTATGATAGATTATTAGAAACTGTATACGAATCAAAAATTAATAAGCATATCACTTTTACCACTTTAAACGATGCGAAGAGTTCTTCAAATCAATTTTGGGTTTGAAAGTACATGTAATTGGCTCACTCTACAGGCTTAAAGTTTTTTTTCTGGTTTTATACCCTTTTTGGATTATAGCTGTGATATTGTTCTTATTTTTGCTTTCTGCCTTGTTAAATGTTTTTTGTTCATGCTTATTAATTTTATTCATTTTTAACTTGTCATTGTTTATCACACAAAGATGCATAGATTTTTAGTGGTGGAGGACATTTTGAATAGATTAGAAGTCAATAGTGATATAAGTATAGATATTTGTGATCACAAGATATTTTTTCATTGATTTAAGGCATTCCTGTTGGCATGTAAGAGCTGAGCTGAATTAGTTAGGCCCTACTAGCTACTCTGATGTAGGATTTTTAACATTATAAAAATGCCATATTTATGTTTTCTTTCAAAAAAAAAGTGCAGTTCAATATGTGAATCTATTTCAAAAGTGTACTATAGGATGCATGATCTACCATAACAGAATATTTCAACTTTCCTCCTACACTGAGGAACTGAAGTATTAAACGGTTTATATGTAGACGGAAATAGGGATTTGTAAGCTGTAAATATGAATTGAGTGAATCAATAATCAATGTGTATCAATATATAATCAATAGTCAATACTGATTTTATTACCTCGTTAAATTCTCATTATCTTCTAATTTAACAACAGTATATAACTATGGTGTACATTGTTTATTTGTACTTAGTACACAGGTATAAGTCAGATTTGATAATGGAATCAATGTCTACTAACATTTTCTGTAGATTGGAATTCGAATAGTGACTACATCAAAAAACTCAAACCAATGAATCACCCCCACGGTGGTGTTCCTCATCTGCCTTGGTTCTGCGAGGAAGCAGGAAGGTAAAAGAAAAGTAGGAGCAGAGCATTTAATATTCTATAAACGACAAAGTTGTATTATGCAAGTCGATTCCTTGATCTGGATAAGTAATGGTTAGTGAAATTAATTCATTTAAGAGTTGCCTGGGTCATTTTACCAATTTGTAATTGATAGAAGAACGGAGATTGAAATATTTGAAGTCCAACAAGCTGTCAAATAATAAATATAGTCCTACCTAACATAAAGTAAAGATAAAACATATTCGGATATGAAGATAAATAGTGTCCTCCGGTATATTAAAGAGTCGACAACACTGTAAATAGTTTAAATAGTAAAGTATACAAACCTAAGGCAGGAATCATTAATTTTGACAATAACTGGTCTACAGTTTTACTATTTTGATGTTTTATTTTGATATCGAATACCTTTTATTTCAATTTTATTAGTGGTTTTATCTGAATTCACTACCACAGATATAAAAAATCTTTTTTACTTTTTTATCTTATCTAATTAAAAACAAAATATTTCTTGAAACAAGTTCATCTGGCATCATACATTGACTTTCTACAGTGTAAAAACTAAGGTATTCGCGGTTTTATCTTGACGAGTTTTTGATACAAGTGTTTTTGATCAAGAGGTGAACAAGTTACCAAATTTCTGAACCCAAACATCATAACATTGGATCAAATTACAAGTTTTCTTAAAGCATTCTTCGAAATTTATGAGAAACATTTCCTGGCAATATCAGGAATCATTAAGAAGGGTTATATCACGGAACGAAATTATGGTTTTCTCTTAATTACATTTAATGAAAACATTAGGTAATCCAGTTGAATTTCACTCATTTGATGGGTACTTCAAGTACAATTGACTTCCGTATCTCGTTAGATGTATTACTAATGGCGTCACTTCCGGAGTTGTACAATTCCATCTACATGTACGTAGGTTATGGTAACCAGAATATGTCACGGTCTTTTTCAATCTTTAGTTATTTATACCGATCTGAGTTCTATTGTAATTGTAAATACATCAAGTTCCTAAAAACTTGAAGAATATGGCAAATCAAGTAAAGAGAAACTTTTATTCAAGGTCTCACAGTCTGTCAAAACTACCAGTTTTTCAGACCAGATATACGGATGTGATTATTACGATTAAAGATTGGCGTAAAGTCTTACTTTTCATGGGCATTTTTAGATTTCACCAGGTGAATGCCCTATTTGGCATCATTTCTGGTATTTATAGAAAGGTGTACCATTTTTCATAAACAAGAATCCCATAAATGAAGCTGAATTTGAAAACACAATTTGGCAATGAAGGGGCCTTATCCCCTACCGATCCATACGCGAGGGTTTGAATAGAGGACTTTTCCCAAAACGTTGCCTTTAAAATGATGATTCTATGTTTCTTTCTAGGCTAAATGGATATATCGATTTAGTCCTGTAGCGTCCTGGGATTTCTTTATATGAGTATTTAATATTGATATTGCAGGACTCGCTTTGTGGTTCTTTAAAGATATAATTAAATAGTTGACATTATTCATAACAATACTTAAATTAATTAATGCAAATGCTAGGTTTTTTGTATAACGTTGTTTAACTATGGATAGTAACTAACATGTCTATCAATTATTCACATAATCAGTATTCTAACTCACGATTTTTACCATGTTAACTTAATGTTATCTACTAACGACATTAAAGAGACACATCACCTACTAGTATATTGATTAGGTATTGTGTCTTCAATAATGAAAAGGACAATGTGCTAAAAAATATAGGCATATCTATACTCCTGGGCTTGTATAATTCTATAGGTCTGGTGCTAAAGTTCATGAAATTTTGGTATTCCTTGTTAATTTGCTTTACATTGCACCCGTTTTTGTTTTAGCGTTTCTAGTTTCTTTATCCATTCTTCTTCTAGTATTAAGCCTATAAAATTTACCTTCATTCGTCATTCAACGGGCATTCTGTTTCGCCTACATAAATAGTTAAATTACAAGAAGTATTCTTAACAACATAAAATTCCTTCTTCACCCGTGTTCTCGACCTTTTTTACGGCTTATGCTTTTGCAAATTTCACAATCTATTTCTAGGGTCTTTCTGTGTATGAGTGTGTCACTAAGATTTTTATCCCTACGAAAAGCAACCGTTGGTAGCTCCTGAAAATCTCGTGCATGCGGCTGGAGTTAATAAGGTATTTTGGTGTTTGCGTATTAGGCCCCTAACGTCTGGCGGTATATTTGAAAACGCTATGGCCATAGGAGTCGATTTCTGTTGTTGTTGTTTAATAATTTTACCATGGTGTCTAAAAGGTCTATCCATTTGGTCCTCCGTCTTAATTCCACTTTTATTTTATCGTGCATTCTGTTCGCGTATTCAAAACTATTTTTGAATGATGTTAAGCCTCTCGTCCATATGCCGAATCCATCATTGATATATCTCTTATAGAACATCTAATTTCGAATGCTCCGCGACAGGCATCAATACCTTCCTTTCTTGGAATTGACAGATATTAAAGTGTCTCCACATCAAAACAAACCCAGATTGCTCCTTTAGGAATTTCGAAGTTAATGTGCTTTGGTTTAGATATAAAGTCTGTTGTATCTGTTGTTTATGATGGAAACTTTTCAACGAATTTATTTAGTGAATGCTCTGTTAATTCTGCCATTCTCTACGTTGATGAATAATTCTACGCGGATTACCATTTTTGGATTCCCTTTAAGTTTTCTTACCAATGGGTTTTTATGTATCATAAATTTTAAGATCCTTTTTAGAACTGTTTTAGTTATTTCTTGTGTCTTGTTCTCAATTATCTCATCGTAAGATTTATTGTTGTTGATTCCTGAATCCATTATAACTACTCCTGAACCGTTATCAGCCGGTCTTTATTTATATATACCCAGCCATTGATCTCTACCCTCTTGGTGTAAAGTAACTCATTTTCTTCTTAACGAATTTACTGGCGGCCTGATTTTCTCCCTCTGGTTCAATTTCACTTAAACTCGACAATAGTTTTGTGGTATCCGTGGTTGACCTTTCTGGAATAACTTTAATCCCTTGCCTGACAGAGGTTTCTCAAAACTAGTTATTTGACAGGTTTTTACAAATTCGGCGATATCGGTTTCATTTACAATGGAGCATTTTTCTTAAACTCTCATTCTAAGTCACTACCTTCCACTTGGAGTTATACAGATAATAAGTACAGTTTTTTTTTTTTTTTTTGTAAAAATATTTCGAAAGTCATAGCTTCAAAACTCAGAAATTAGGTACCGATCAGATACAAATAAAAACAATGGAAATTCGACAATATTAGCTTATATCTTATTAATAGACCCCTAGTAATACCTGGTTTGAATCAAATATTTTATGTTAAAGTTAATCACCATGGCGCCAGAAACAACGTTCAATTTATTTTGAGACTATAGGTAACTCAGTGTAGACACAAATATGTTTAAAGTGCATCAGAGCTCAATAGCTTTATAGCGCTTTGTGAAGAAAGATATACTAAAATATTCGAAATGCCAAGAAATATCAATACTTCTGAAAGAAATATACGTTCAAACTGTTTTTGGTGTCAATAAAGATGACCAAGACTATGACTAAGTGAAGACTAAAAGCATGAAAATATGGCAATCAAAAGGTTTTGTAGTTGACTAATTATGCACGAGAAGATGGCAAAACACACTGTGATATGATATGATATGTATCAAGACCATGACAATAATGGAATGAATGAAAGTAGTTTCTTAGCTACATCTGCATGATGACGAGAAAAATGGATTATATATGTACGAGGGGAGAAGAAGGTAGTCCTGGGATGAGATACTGGAGGTCTTTTGTATAACTAAGAAGGAGGTACTGAAGTTCTGTTGTATAACCGAGGGAAGACACTGAAGGTCTGTTGCATTACTTGGGAGGAGATACTGAAGGTATGTTGTATTACTTAGGAGGAGGTGCTGAAGGTCTATTGTATTACTTTGGAGGAGATACTGAAGGTATGTTGTATTACTTAGGAGGAGGTGCTGAAAGTCTGTTGTATAACCGAGGAGGAGATACTGAAGGTCTGTTGTATAACCGAGGAGGAGATACCGAAAGTCTGTTGTATTACATAGGAGGAGGTACGGAAGGTCTATTGTCTAACCGAGGAGGAGATATTGAAGGTCTATTGTATAACTAAGTAGGAGGTACCGAAGTTCTGTTGTATAACCGAGGAGGAGATACTGAAGGTCTTTTGTATTACTTGGGAGGAGATACTGAAGGTACGTTGTATTACTTAGGAGGAGGTGCTGAAAGTCTGTTGTATAACCGAGGAGGAGATACTGAAGGTCTGTTGTATAACCGAGGAGGAGATACTGAAAGTCTGTTGTATTACATATGAGGAGGTACGGAAGGTCTATTGTATAACCGAGGAGGGGATATTGAAGGTCTATTGTATAACTGAGGAGGAGATACTGAAGGTCTATTGTATAACTGAGGAGGAGGTACTGAAGGTCTATTGTATAACTGAGGAGGTGGTACTGTAGTTCTGTTGTATAACCTAGGAGGAGGTACTTAAGGTCTATTGTATAACTGAGGAGGAGGTACAGAAGGTATATAGTATAACTGAGGATAGATTTAGAAGAAGGTATAATGAATAAATGAGAGCAGATACATGAGGAAGAGAGTTACTGTAAAAAGTGTTAATCCGTGATATAAATGAGAAATGAGATACAGTGAAAGGTGGTGATCTGTTGTATAAATGAGGGAAAGATACTGAAAAAGATGGCAGTCTGTTGTATAAATAAAGGAGAGATACTGAAGAAGGTAGCAGTCTGCTGTATAAATGAGGGAGAGATACTGAAGAGGGTGGTAGTCTGTTGTATAAATGAGGGAAAGATACTGAAAAAGATGGCAGTCTGTTGTATAAATAAAGGAGAGATACTGAAGAAGGTAGCAGTCTGTTGTATAAATGAGGGAGAGATACTGAAGAAAGTGGTAGTCTGTTGTATAAATGAGGAAAAGATACTGAAGAAAGTGGTAGTCTGTTGAAACGATGAGAAAGAGAAACACTGAAGAATGTAGCAATCTGTCTCTATAAATGAAGAAGATATAATGAAGGTGGTGATCTGTTGTATAAAATATAATGTATGAGAGGTATCATTTCATTGGAATAATAGTATGACGTTACTAGAAAGGAGAAATATATAGATGAATGTAGAAGATTGTTGTAAAGGGGCTGGAGAGAAATATAAGTGGGTGGTTCAGGTGACTGGGTGGTGAATACATGTATAGGAAGAAGAGAATAATGAAAGAAGGTGGTCAATGTTTTATGAAGGCGGTAGAAAGGTAGAGAAGAAGGTAGTGGGGTTTTCAATAGGAGCGAAAATATATACACGATTTATGAAGCAGACAAGTTGCGATTTGATGTGATGAATGCAGTGGGTTAAACGTATAATAGGTCTTAGAAGGAGCATACAATTTTAATTTCACTCTAATTTGACTTTCCTGATATCATAACTGTACAACAAGCTCCCCCTAAATCAGGAAGTTAATCATAAAACGCTTTATACATCCTTTAAGCGATATTCAAATTGCGAGACTTGGATTCCGTTGTAATTATAAAGGGAAGTAACTCCATCGTGATGTATTCCTGCGTCCTTGACCTGTACTCTTAAATTGATTTCAACATCGTCAGACAATGTACGATGCTAAAATTCATGGGAGGCGGGGAAAAAGCATTTCGTATGATTCAGAATGAATACTCTAACAGTGACATAATTTTCAACGAATGTTAATCACTGGGAATATTGTTTATATGATTGGATGCGATATTGTTTTTTCCTGTTGTAGCGTTGATTACCCAGACGCATATTTTTCTAAAAAAAAAGAACGGATTTTATTGTCGCTTTTTGTAAATTGATAAAATATGGGATACTTATTTAACCAATGGTCAATATCAGACAACAAATGTTACCGGTAGGACGAGTGTATTTTAAGACCTGTAATATACCTTGAATGAATATCTTCTTTACAACCTATTGTCGCAAATTTTCGAAAATCGTGGATAGTATTTGCAGCTATATATTTCACAGCCATGGTTCGACAAACATTAAAAACGAAACAATCAATGAAACGGGTTTTCATCCTTTTCTTCCAGTACATATAGTACGTTGTGCAATGAAGCAATATTCACTTGGATAGTAGGCATTTATTTTCAAATGTCAAGGGAACTTTAACGTGAATGGTTTTGTGAATAATTAAGGTTGTCTCAAGTGGATATGTACTCCCACATTCTGATAAATATGTTTTAATATGGCAGGATAAAAATTGATATGATCATACATGTGTAAGTATACAAATATCTACCACATCCCGTTATATCATACTCTATCCATAGCTACTGCTCGATGACAAAGAAAACACCAAATACTTACACTTTTCCACAGCCACCATTTAATGGTACTAACTTCATCTATTTCTAACTCCTCACTAGTATTATGTAAGATATATAACGTCATGGTGAGAAATAAATAGAATTGGTAAGTAAAATAGTATCCATGATTTAAGAATAAAATCTTTGATAAATAACCATGTAGATTCTATTAGTCCCTGGTCCACCAGAATCTAGCCCAACAGTTGTTAAGTGTCTAATAATGAAACCTTCCTAATAATCCAGTCTTCAGAAAACAATGAAATCTTCGGAATAAATAAATAGTTCTAGTGAATTTATTTATTAACACTAAAACGCTTGTACAATTTATCAGGTGGGATGCTGTGTTTGTTGACCAATATCTTCCAGATGTACTTGATTAACCATAACAGATGGAGGATGCAGCTATTTCTGTTCAACTTGATACAAAAAACTGCAGGAAAAACGGACAAACTTTGATACACAGTAGACTAAGATAATATTTATCCATCTATATCAAACAATATGTCAAAACACATATCAAATACTATTCAACAAACTGATGGTAATTTGCACTATTAATGGAAACAGTGCAAATATAAGTAACAAGATGAACCAGACGACAGACCATATCATTGCCATCTGGTGATGAATCTCGTCCTCATCTTAGAAGAACATCTTCGATAAATTTATCTCAATCTTTCAGGAAGGAAAATCCATAAACAATATTTGTTGGCTTTGTGGCCACACGGTTTCTATTGTTCCAGTTTGTTATTAGTATTTTAGTATGGTCTGTGAACTATTTAATATGATGCCAATTGAAGTTTCCTGTATACCAGGCCAGCCATCATTATTCACATTCTATAGGATACCTTTATTACTCACGAATCTCAGAACAAATCAAAACCAGATCTGTATGATTAAATGATTAATATTTACCAGGGGTATTGCACTTGCTCCCAACTCGATTTTCATTAAGTTACGTAAAAAATGGAAATTCGTGTGTATGATTTATTATTTTTCAACTCATTTCAAAGAAAATGAAAAAGAAATTCATTTAAACAATAAAGAAGATTTGCCTTGAGATTACACAGAATATAAGAAAATATAAGTTATAAATTATATTTATGAGGTTTATGTATAAGTGTAGACATGGTTTAGATGACCACGATCATATAAACACTGCTTAGCATAGTTAATTACAACAAAGGTACTTTTGTACTTTAATAATACTTTGTGGTATCTTATTTATTAGGAATACCATTTCCTCTAATCCAGTTCTTCTTGACCGGGGACCATTTGAACCCCCAGAGGGAATTGAAAGTCTTAAAGGGGGGGGGGGTGTTGAAAGAAAGGGGGAATTTGCGGGATGACTGAAAATGGGGGAATATACTTCTCACTAAAGAGAGATAAATGTGCTGTTGCTTTGAAATCTTGTATTCGTGTTTCCAGACGATTATCAAGCTTATTCGACATAAGGGGGCGCCCCAATGAAAGAATACGGTGGTTTCGAGCCTGCGGAATGCTCCGTGGTCAAAATGGCCAAAAAATGATCGGGAGCGGGTGGTACGACACATTTCGCCAAGGGCGGAAATCTCATAAAAAAAAATGGCTGAGAGGCACTGCTCTTTTCTAAATACTTTGGCACAGTAGCTCGAGTTGCACCAGTTCGTTGTTTTATTGGTCAGACTCTTATTGACTTTTAAGGAATGTGAGTTCAAAATAGTAAAATTAAAAAGAAAATATCCAAGCTAGCATCCCCAGAGAGAAGTTTACATGGCAACTTTTGATCGTTTTTCAATACTGATCCGCGAAGGTAAAGGGTACCACAGTATTGCCAGATGAAATTAAAGAAGGGTTTTTAAAGAAGAAATGATCAGAGTCTGCACAATATCTGAATCAACTGATCAATACCAAGAATATGTTGATGATTCACGAATTTGGACAAAACATGAGACATAGGTTGTTAAAATGCAATAGACAGACTTCTTTGTGAACTCATTACACAAAGGCATTCATTACAGTTACATGACAATAACGAATGGAAAAGCGAAGTATCAAAACTTTAAAATTATGCCAAAATCAATGTGTTGAAAATTGAAAGGTTTTGCTCCGATAAGAAACTATTACGAATTAACACCGGACGGTAGGATCTGTGATGAAAATGTGATCGAGGAAGAATATGATGCCCTCTAAATCACTTTTGATGACTATCCCTCCTTTTACCATTTATCTATAGTGCCAAATCTGATATTGAAATGCTTACTGATAATTTTTCTTGATAAAAGCCCCAAACATCTGAGTTTAAGAAGATTCGCAATATCTTGTGTAAAATTGTTAAAATTTCTCATAGTTCAATAATTGGTACATTGTATACAAGTACAATAAGTACAGCATTTCTATTTATGAAATAAAATATATTACCATGGGACCCATTCTGGCCGATTGTTGTTTATTATTTTATTCATAAATTGGTGTGTAACATTCTACATAGTCACTAATGAAAACTACTCCTACTTACCCAGAACATTGATAAATGATTATCATTCTAATACACTACTCCTTTGCACCATATTGATGTGACACTCAGATTAACATTTAACTATTTTAACAAGCTCAGATTTATCTGTGAACATGGGATAAGACTTTGCTTAGTATGTTATAATGAAACATGAAATATCGTAATTGGCATATGGAATATGTTTGCTAGAAAGTTTGGTTGAAAATCATCACCTGTATTTAAAAATATTAATTAAACCATACATCATGAGTTTGTTTATAACCAAACCCTACACATCAACCAGTTTCAGACTTGTTTTATGAATGAAACCATTTAAGAATAGCCAACATTTCTTCTAAACCTATACAATAACAGGTGTATGGTATACATCAGTACAATTACCTTGATAAGATCATATTCACTAACTTAAGAGAGACTTAAAGCATTGTTAATTTCCGACTATTTGGTTGCATGCTTCTAAAACATCATAGCTACAACCGAGTTAGTGATATGAAATACAATTACATATAAACTGGGCTAATAAATGGTCAGGATTGGCAAATTTCAGAGCCAGGTCGCTGCGACGATGACTACATGTATTACTGCCTTCTCGAATCGCTTTCTAGAGTTACAAGCAAGTGCAAGTATACTTCTAGATAGCATGAATACAACACTTAAAATATAGCCAGAGAAATAGAATGCTCTTTGATGGATACCCCTCGTGACGCGTTTGTAATGATTGAATTGTGAACAGTGTTTGGTTCTATTAAAGATAAAAGGAGAACAGGGGGAGATTATGATCATATCGTTATTTTGTAACATCATTTAGAAGTCGTATCATCTATATTGTAGTTGTAATTATAGAAGACACCATTTGATACAGTGGTAGATACGATCCTATCGTTATTTTGTAACAACATTTAGAGGTTGTGTCCTACATATTGTAGTTGTAATTATAGAAGACACCATTTGATACAGTGGTAGATACGATCCTATCGTTATTTTGTAACAACATCTAGAGCTTGTGTCCTACATATTGTAGTTGTAATTATAGAAGATACCATCTGATACAGTGGTAGATACGATCCTATCGTTATTTTGTAACAACATCTAGAGGTTGTGTCCTCCATATTGTAGTTGTAATTATAGAAGACACCATTTGATACAGTGGTAGATACGATCCTATCGTTATTTTGTAACAACATCTAGAGGTTGTGTCCTCCATATTGTAGTTGTAATTATAGAAGACACCATTTGATGTAGTGGTAGATACGATCCTATCGTTATTTTGTAACAACATCTAGAGGTTGTGTCCTACATATTGTAGTTCTAATTATAGAAGACACCATTTGATACAGTGGTAGATACGATCCTATCGTTATTTTGTAACAACATCTAGAGGTTGTGTCCTCCATATTGTAGTTGTAATTATAGAAGACACCTTTTGATACAGTGGTAGATACGATCCTATCGTTATTTTGTAACAACATCAAGAGGTTGTGTCCTCCATATTGTAGTTGTAATTATAGAAGACACCTTTTGATACAGTGGTAGATACGATCCTATCGTTATTTTGTAACAACATCTAGAGGTTGTGTCCCCATATTGTAGTTGTAATTATAGAAGACACCATTTGATACAGTGGTAAAATGATCCTTCGTTATTTTGTAACAACAACTAGAGGTTGTGTCATCCATATTGTAGTTGTAATTATAGAAGACAGTATATATGATAGTATCTTTAACTAATAACAAAATCTAGAAATCGTGTCCACCATATTCTAGCTGTAACTATAGATACCTGTAAAACTAAAAGACAAAATATATTGTGTTGATCAAAAATTTTCTTATAGGCCAACCTATGATGTTTTTTGGTTGAAATCTATAACAGTCACTAGATGACAGTACTAGCAATGCAACGATTTTTGGCTTAAAATTCAGTTTTTGTTCCCATTAATGTTAAAAGTAGATTTAGTAGAATATATATCAAATATCGTTTGTGTATCACAAAGGTACAATCTTGCAAACACCTTTGAGCTTTTTGGTTGACCATGAAAGTAAAGCTTGTGCGCTGCAATATTTACCATATTCATATTGTCCATGTCAGATGGCTGTAATTTTGATTCTGGTAGTTCAAACTGAATCGCTTGGTAATAAAACCGATATAACTAATAACTTAATTATATATGAATTTTAAAGTGTCTAAACGCTAGTAACCATGTAGTATTAAATATATATTATAGTTTCGGAATTATCTTCATTAAGTTATGTCATCACAAATGGAAAAATATGGAAGTATATAGTGGCCAGTCACAGAGATCTACCGTTTATTGCCAAACAGATTTGGCTACAAAATATTAACATGTAACAGTAGAAATAGCATATGAAAGTTTTTAATGGAACTGGTATTCTTTCATAGATTCTGCTCATGTTACTAAAACCGCATGGTTTTGGGGAATGAAATCATGTTCTTCAATATCACTGGTTTTTTCTTGTGACACATTTTTCAGCCATCAACTAGCGAAATGGCATTGCACTCTCTGTGTCACTGATATTCTAGAATTACAAACGGAAATATGATAAAAGCCAAACAGAATAACAGGAAAGAACCCCGATGAGCTGATGATAGGATAGATTCAAAGATGAAAGCTTCATATAATAGAATATTTTCATTCTGAAAGTGATTCATAAAATACAAATTGGTTTGTATGGACTGTTGGTTTGTTGTGTACTTGAAGAATAATGAAGCAAATTTCATTCAAATTACGAAAACATCAAAAGGCAATTTAAGTTCTGTGTACTCGATAGCTTCTTGAATAACACAACACAAACCAAAAAAAACTTTCAAAATCTTCATTTATAGGTCCTGTATAGATGAATTCATGACCAAGTTGTGCTAGTATGAAACAGGGAATTGTGTCAAATCCCAGTAAAATTATATATTATGTTCCCTTTGCTGTGTATGAATATGAATAGACAGTCAAATCTATTATTTTATTTGTGAAAGAATCAGACAAGTGGCACTAGATTTTGCTACGCAATAATACTGGAACTTCTATCTATATGAAGAAATTATTATATCAATGTGATATATTTCTACTGTAGTTGGAATCTTCCCACTCAAGATAAAATAGGTTAGTATACCAGTAGTTTACAATAGTCTGTTAAATTGAATCCAAACAAACCATTAGAAAACCATTATATCAATATTGTACAATTTGTCTTTGATGAATTTTAAACCAGTATTTCCACTCGATAGTTATTTAATGTTAATTTTCCAGTCGTTGATTTCTGATCAATATATTATTTGATAAAACATATTTTAACGTTTAGATATTTATTTAGCAATCAGAATTTACCATTCACAATTTTCCTTTCTATATCAATAGAATAATTATTGTTAGACTGATGGCATTTAGTGTTATATTATTACTGACCATGGTATCTAATGGACTATTCATTGTCTCCTAATAATAAACAAATTCCATTTATAAACCCTTTGTATAGTAATATAATAGGTTTGATTTTTATCTGACTTCTTTAACATGTTTGTTTGTTATTGTCTTCGGGAAATTTTATAGACGTAAGAACGCTCCTAACAAAACAGTCCAACCTGAATTGGCAGAATTTTCAAGAGAGTGCGAAACATAAATCAATGGGTTTGGTTGTTAAATAGTACTTTATTAAATAATAATTAGCACAGTCAGCGCTGGTAATTCTCAGTGTAACCATACAAAATATTACTAATTTATATTTAAGTTATTATTCTTTGAAAGTTCAGAATTAGTATTAACCTATTAGAAAGTTCAGTACAAATTATTGCTCTGGATTATGAAAGTTTAGTATAATATATTCTTGTGCATGTTTAGTATAAATTTTAAATATTTTCACTACAAATTAATACTGCTGTGAAATTACAGTACAATTTATTACTCATGTGAATGTGCTTACTCCAAATTTTGAAAGTGTCCGATACATGTAAATATTTCAACAATTTGATAAAAACATTCCTTTACCTGTTGCTCTTTTTCATTCTTTGATTCACCAAGTTGAGTTTTCAGGTCATCTTTGTCAGATTTTTTGTTGGCTGCGGCCTTCGCCTCTGGAAAAATAAAACATTTATATTAATTTTTCGATCAGTGTTCTTAAAAAAATCAGAATTTGAAGAATCGTTATTGAGAGATAAATGGGAGAGAACTGGTAAGTTACTATTTTTGTGGAATATTTCAGAATGATATTCTGTGACATGACGACTATATTGAATTCCAAGAACATTTAATCAAAAGTTTTTACGCGCCTAAAAATCAATAAATATACATTTTTTGTAATCAAACCGCGCTTTCATTTTGACACAACTACGGAAGTTCAAGAGGATCAAGCATATGCAGATAAACAAAAAAAAACCAAAAAAACTTAGAAATCATCTAAGAATAAAAAGATTACCTTTTTCGAAGAAAACGGACATCATTTGAAAATATCCAAACGTATTAATTACATTACTGTCCAGTGCAATATATTACAAGACTGAATCTTGCCATTATATGAACATTGACTGACACCAGAAAAAAAAACCCCAAAAAACGAAAAGCTTATTACTTGACTTAAACTAAAATTACCTTGATTTATTTAATAGAATAATATCATCTAGTGTTATTAACCACTTAAATATATTTACAACCTATACCTTCTAATAACCTGTTTATTTGTTCAATACATTTTGACAACAAAAAGAAGTTCTTGAAAAAACAAACACACCTAGAATGTATATTGAGTCAGAACAAGTCCTGTTACAGTTCACCTGTCAGATCTGCATTAAGATGTCATATATAATTGATGTTCCTATTTTCAATATATGAAGTCTATAATTCATCGTTGTTCACTATTACGAAAAAAATAAATGAATTGCACTAGTAAAACAGATTTAATAGATAACCTTTATTTTTTTGTTATTTTTATACGCCCACATGAAATATGGGCGTGTATTTTCATCACCCAT
The DNA here is from genome assembly GCA_030562195.1 of Nipponacmea schrenckii. Classification (NCBI taxonomy): domain Eukaryota; kingdom Metazoa; phylum Mollusca; class Gastropoda; family Lottiidae; genus Nipponacmea; species Nipponacmea schrenckii. The sequence continues at coordinate 153,301 of JAUJPP010000007.1, forward strand.
GTCCATCTGTCTGTACGTCCGTCCGTCCACAATTGCTCGTAAACACTCTAGAAGGCGAATTTGTTGACGGATTTTGATGAAACTTGATATGAGTGTTCCTAATCACCTAAGGATTGGGTTTTGTAAATTTGCTTTAGGTATTCCCAAATCAAGCAGTAGTGTTGAGGCCCTAGGAGAATGTGGGCGACATAGTATTCTATATTTTAGCTCATGTATTAAGTACTTTTGTAAACTTGTTAATATGCCTGTTAGTAGATATCCCAAACAAGTATTTCAAATGTTGAAAAATCTGGATGTTGCAGGGCGCACCACATGGGCTACAAAATTGAGACTTTTATTATTCTCAATTGGCCTAGGTTATGTTATATGGACAGCAAAGGAAACATTAAAGCATTCATGTACTTAGTTAAACAAAGACTGTAAGACATAGATTTCCAGGAATGGTCTGCTAAACTCAGCCTCAATGAGAGTTTATGTGAATATGCAAACTTTAAACAGTGTGTTACTCAAGAGTTATATCTCTCAAGCAAGTTAACATTTACACAGAAAAGAAATAATGTTAGAGTTCGTCTCAACCTTCTGCCTTTGAGTGCAAACCTTTTCAGAAGGAAGTTGAGTAGAAATGATCTTTGCCCTCTTTGTCTCAACCGTACTGAGGATATTGAACACTTCATGCTCCATTGTCCATTTACTGAAGAGCTTAAGACAAAATGAATACATATCAAGTATAGATGTATCAGAAGTCTATTGTGAGAGATCTGAATCATATCTTGTTAGCATTGCTAAATTTGTTCATTGTGCCAATAATATTTATTCAAAGTTTGCATGTAGTAAATACATACATCTCATATATATATGGTTTTGGAGACAAGTCGAAGCTTATAATAATCCATTACAATTTAAACTATAAAATATATGTACAATTTATACAAAATATAAGGTAGTTAAGATTAATTTAATAACTTAATAAATTAATGAAACTTGGTGTGAGAGTGTGTTATATATAATTCAAGGATGAACCCTATTGAAAATCAGCAAAATCGAAAATATCTAGTATGAGTTATTGACCTTGTCCTTGAAAACACGAACAATTTTAGCTCGTAAACGCTCTAAAAAGAACAATTCTGAAAGGATTTTGAAACTTGGCTTGAGTATTTAAGATACAGACTGTGTACGAAAACTAGTGTATTGATTTAAGCAAAATAAACGCCGAATTGTAGAGAATATGTTTTCTATGATTCTGTAGGTTTCATCTTATAATATTGAGCCATTACAAAAAAACAAAACAAAAAAAAAAACAAAAAAAAAATAGGTCGAACTGATAAATTTACAAAAAGTAAGATCCATTTCTTATTTAGGCCTACCCTATTAAACAAGTTCAGTTTGATCAAGTAAAATTAGATACATGGCATAATTTTAGAAATATTTTTAGGTAAAATTTTATGATGTTTTGGATACATTTACATAATACTCATGACTCAAGCAAAATGTATATCATCAATTTAATGAGTTATGAAATATACATATTGCATTCATTTTCTCAGGGATATTCATGACTAGGGGTCAAACAAGAGTGGGGTTGACATTTAAAGTCGATGGACATAATTCTTTTGATGACCCCCCCCCCCCAAAAAAAAATAACTTAATATGTTTAACCAATGATTTGTATGACAAGGTCTTGTTTTGTTTGTAAGGAAGTTTTACAGATTTATCTTGACTTGTTTTACGCACCATAACATGCTATGGAAATACATGATGTCAATTTTGAAATAACAACATGCAATATAGTTTATTTAGAATTCCTAATTTTTAAAAAATCGCAGGATATCACTTTGATTGCAGGGTTAAGCAACTTTAATTACATTACACTATGTACAATAATTTCAATAGATATCGATTGACAATAAGATACAATGGCCATCAAACTTAATTATTTAGAATCCTTGATGATAGTCAAATCAATGATCGTATAACGATATCCTACTGCAACTATTTTGGTTATTGAACCACAATTAGATAAGTTCGATATATCAAATTAACAGTTATAAAAAATGAATATACTTATATTCGACCGTTAGAATAGTGTGTCATAATTCCAACTGCAAACTATATTCTTATTCAAATATCAGTAATTTGGCAGTCCAGTTAAGATATTTTCAAAAAGCAAGGAGGTAAACCACGATCGATTTCCTCACATTTTATAGCCCTTGTGTATTATAAATGACATTTTATAATGTTGCACAACTGTACTCTTTAAAGATGTAGGTTAAAACTTACATAGAAATATAAGAACTATTCGGTCTAGAAATACTATATTGCAATATTCAAGATGGACAAACATACAGTATTATAAATTATATACGTCTAAATTTAGGTTAAGAAAAAAGCTGGGTGTTTTTAATGCAATAAGACCAGCAGCAGTCACTGTTCTTTTAATCTTTAGTGAAATCAAATAACTGTCAGTAACACCCAAAAATAAGACCTGCATATTATGTGGGACTCAGTAATTTGGTAGAACGAAAGTTGTTGGTAATATCCATAATTAGCTCAAGCAGTATTCATGGTCCTGGGCAAAAATGGGTGTTAACAACTTTTCAAGCAGATTGTGTTCATTAACACAGAGTTGAGTCTTTTACTAAATGTTTACGTCTATGTAACAAAAGGAACTAATGGTATTTTGTAAAACGGTTTGATTTTTAGACATGTTTTATTTTGATCATTAACTAGTTTAAAGCCAAACGATTTCACACTAATTACGAAGAGTGGTTGCATTTTTTTTGGCATCTGCAATTTCCCATTGTCATATACATACCTACAGGATTTGGTTTTCTCCTTTTTCTTCTAGACAACAAAACCATTCTGACCAATTATGTAATCCGAGTCACACACAAAAATCGTTCATATCCAAAGTCGGAGTTCCGGTCATTTCAAGAGTTCCAGTATAGTGTATTTTTGTGATATTCCATGAAAAATCCCCAACTTCTTTATGAACAATAGGCTTATTTTTGAAACGTTAAATGTAGACTTTAATAAAATATTTCATTATCAAGTATATCATAACACCCTCCTTTAGAAAAAACGTATAAAGTGAACTAAATTGTACTAAAAACGAACATTCCAAGCAAGATAGTAAACGACATTAAATAATGGAATGAATTTGATAATTGGTACAACCTATTAAAATGGTGTAATAAGTTGCTTCTTATCATAGTCAGATATAAATATTACACATCTTATACTAGAAAACACCATCTTATTAAGGATGGAGATATTTTGAAATGAGATCATAATATGTTTAATGAAGAAAATACTTTAATTGATTCCAAGTGGCTTCAATAACTGTATGTAGCCCTCTCACACATTTACCTTTATATGAACATTCAGACATAAGAACACATTATCATCAATGAAATTATTTTTAAATGTAAGTACACATCCAAAAACTTTTTTAGTGACGATGGCGTTATTTTTTAGGAACAAAGTTTGAAACCACTTAAAATCACTAATTTTGTTCTAGAACTTTGGTGGTTTTAGCAAAACATATCTGAGCTCCACATTTGAAATTCACATCTAAATTACACACTTATCCAAATCACTTAATAAATTTTATGAGAAGTAATATTTTGATTTCAAAAGTAGAGCAAAACCTGGAAATTCAACTGTTTTACTATACAAGCTAATTTCTTTTCAGAATGACAAAATAAATAATATTCTTCAAATGAATGTTTAAAACACTTTCTTGTTAACGATGGAATTATTTTTAAATGAAATCATGTGTTAAGTGAAGCAAAATGATGTGAAAGAGAAGTATCCTGTAGTAAAAGAATAAATAGAGTAGAAAATATGGGGATGTTAATGTAAATATTGAATGTATTGATATTATTAGAAACCTATAAATAAAATAATCTCCATGATTGACTTGAACACAGGAACCAGACTTTATTAATCACATTTAACATAAAAAATACACACTAATCAATACAGATTCAAATATATCATCTATAATTAATTTATCATAATATTACTACTACTTTTATATAAGTCTTGTTGTATTCTGATTTTTATATAAAAATTTTGAGTATCCACATTATTGGCCAAGAACTGGTAACCAGAACAAACAAGGTATACCGCTAGTGCCACTTTCATTATAATTAATGTCGTACTTATTTTTCAGAGTGTTTGTAACATTTCTTGAATAATACGGATTCAGTCCACCAAACCATTTTATGCTAACGAATGTAGTCCGTGTTATTTTTTAGAATAGATTTGTTGTCTGAAATTGCAAAATGGGTTAATTCTAATAACAGTGGTACAGTGACAGTCAGGTGGATGTTGATAAAATGGTATTTTTTTTTAATGGGCCGGAAGCTAGATTTGAGCTAGACCGGAAGTAAGCTATTGCATAATGTGCACTAATTTTTTTTTTTAACGTGTCTGTAGGAATATTTTCCTTGGATATCTTAACTGTAAGAAGATTAACCGGATATAGTTGGGATTTCCGGTTGGATCGGGTGACCCCACTTCCAGTGAAAATTAGAAATGTAAACAAAAACTATATATATTGACTATAATGCATTTAAAGAATCCCCTTAAGGTGGTTGACAACCTTAGCCTATCGTTCGAGGTGTATTTCAATCAAGAAGCGTATTAAGTTGATATCCATTCTATTTGGCATTAAAAAAATAAATCAAGTAAAAATTTTAGCTTAATCGCTTCAGTAGTTTGTCAGATACCGGTCCGTAAAGATAATCTATTTATAGAACACAATGGGGTATTCCTCTATGCAGACGTACAAATTACGTTGTCAGTTGACATTGTTTAGTACTACGTCATCAGCTAAATAAAACTTCTCTACGTTTGTCGTTCAGATTTGTATTGGGGGAATCCAGAAGTCACGTGATGTCCCATAAATCATTACGTCACATGTAAACAGAGAAATTTTATGATTGGTGGGTAGGGGTGTTTTGACATGTGCTAATCCATTGTTTTAGCACTCCAATTATGTGGTTATCGGTGCATATCGATGGCTTAAAGGTGCTTAAAGATTTCTACAGCATGAAAGACAATCTTTTAACAACATGATCGTTAATTACGTAAGGTTTACATGTGTTTGCAAAATGTTGAAAAAAACTGCCATTTTTCCAAAAGCGTATCTCGCTTACAATTTATCAGATTTTTACAAACTTTGGCTTCAGCTAAAGCCTACGATGTCCTCTATAACTTTACGTTGGCTTTTTCATAAATGAATAGTTTTTTAAAAATTCAATTTTTCGTAAATGCACACGCAAAATTTTGATTTCTATCAATATCTTCAAAACAAAACAAAATTTTCCAAAAAGCCAACGTAATGTTGTAGAGATACATGTAGACTTATGTTGTACAAAATTTCAACCTTTTTAATTTAATAGCCTAGTAGATATGCTAATTTTAAGGAAATAATTGACGTTTTTTTCGTTCATCTTTCATTCCCTATTTCTCAAAGTTTGAGATGTCATAAAGAAATAAATTTTATATCTTTGGATAGCTGAAAGTCTCCTCTTTCCATTGATTTTAAATATTTCAGATTTTTTGTACATAGGTTAGGTTGTCAACCCACTTAAAAGAAAAAAAAATCCCAACTGGAACTGATGCTTGCATCTCAGATTGATTCATTTTAGCAAAATTTTAATAAGTTAGCTAAATTTTTTCTGATTTCCATGATTTTGTTACTTTATCTTAAACTTGTTTGGAACTCTTTTTATGCCCGTTTGATTTTTTTTCTATATTGAGTGACCTTGAAATGTTCCAAGTAGAATGTCCTTGACCTAATATGTAGAATGTCCTTGACCTAATATTGGTTGACAAGTTTTTATTCCGATTTTATTTCGAAATTTATATTTTTTTTATAGATGTAAATTCGCAAGTTATAAAACTGCTTAAATTGTTTTTCCTATCTTAATTAGAATTATGCTAGTGTTTCTAAAGTAGTAACTCTATACAAATTTTAGCAGACCATATACTTACATAACATCTTTTATCCGGTCTAATAAAAGGCATTTTGCTTTCTACTATTTTCACAAATCTTGTTTATGCATGTAATTTTATCAATTAATTTTTAGATGTGAATGTACACATTATAATTTTATTTGTATTTTTTCTCTATATAATTAGAAGTCGCACAATTGTCCGCATCAATATCCAAAATCACTATTTTGAATTATGCATATCTAGGAAAGTTAAATGTGGACAACTTGAATAAATACATAGTTAGAAATTTGATTTCAAGCACATTAAAATGAAATCAAACTAGATGCGGTATATGATATAATACTTAAAACTTCAAGCAAATAACAAAAGATTTCAATCTTTTACTAAGAGCGGATGAGAGAACACCGAGCGAAAGAAATAAATGGTCTTCAAATGTACGGGAAAAACTTTCAAATGCCAAGCATATTGTTGTACTCAGCTCTAGTTGTCGTCCTTGCATTCATATTGTGGGCCGTGCTATTTATGTTTAACAGCAATGATGTGCGTGGTGTTGTTTTTACTCTTCTTTCACCTGATAGCACTTATAACCCCGTGCCAGTGCCTTTTATTGATCAGTAACTTGTTACTCTCAATCACCATTATCTCATTATAATATATTGATTGATGTAGAATGCTTCCTCGTGTGAAAAGTTCATTAAATTTTGTCAGTTTTTTTTTGCTCATATGTTGGATTTTGGGTTTCGTATGGTGATCGTTGGTGCCCTACCTGATATATTTATTTATATATTATATCGTTGTTCACCAAAATGAATGGCTGCTTTTTAAGCCTAATGTCCTAGGAAACTTGGCCCTCCAAGTAGGCCTACATACAATCTTACACGTAACTTACAAAATGTACTGGAGTTTTACTTCCTAATATTCTACACTTAACTTATACATGTATTCAAAGAACAACGAGCGTTTTTCGACATGAAATGTGTTTTACCGTGAACTATTATTATGTGCCACGTACTCATTGAGCTGTATAGGTTAATGGGTCTTCAAACCATGCATTTCTTATGTCGTGTTAATACAAGCGTTTTAAAAAATCTAAAAATAAAATAAAAGCTCTTCCTTAGGCTTTGAGCTTGCTTACAGCGAGTGTGTATAATTGAACCTCCTTGGTAGTAGCGGGTAAATGTGGCGCCATCAAATTGAATGCGCTTTCCGGAAAACGGTCTGTTATACTGCTCTTTTGGGAATAAATATAAGATGACTTCCAGATTATTCAATACCACGACCCAGCTGCTGAACAAGTTCTCCGAATAATTATCCGTCGTTACAAATAATTGCAAGAAAAAGTAGTAACAGTTTACACAAATGATTTATTGATCGCCTAAGTTCGTGGAAGTAGATCTAGATTACCCTTCCTTCCATAGATTTAATACATTTAATTTCATATACCTGTTATTTTCATAACCTAGTATCAAGCAATTTCCATTATTTTTATTATAATTTCCATAGTCAGACGGGACACATTTACATTTCTTAAACACAGACATATGAATCTATATTGAATTCTTCGACTTTGTTTGTCTCTGCTTGCTTTGCCGTTCCCCCGCACTTATTTCTACACGATAAACAGTCTTCATTCTTATTTAAATGCACGAGTCTACATTGACAAATGTTTTTTTATAATTCCACCATCGGACGTTTTATAAAGCATACCGATGCGGATAATGAATTGTCGTCACCAGCGATGACATTTGAGTTATGGAAGACACCACCCTACACCCTCCATCAAAAAAGCATCTTATTCCGACAAGCTATCATTAATCAAACTGTCGATCTGTGTAATTGAATGAATGATTATGCCTCCTATGTACGTTGTGTACCAGAAAATAAAAAACTATATTTTTTAAAAATGTGTTTACTAGGACTGACGATTCAATATTTAGCTAAGGGTAGCATCAGAAAAATTTACACTAAATGACTAGGATTGAGGATAATTTCGCTGTAGATAAATATCTTGCGGCAAGAGCCTAATGATTCTATTGAAATTGTAAGAGAAAAGTAAACAATTCAGTACAGAGCGTATATAACATGTTTTGTTCTAAGAATTACTTTTTATTCTAAGAATTTCATACCTCAATAAAAAAAAAGGAACAAACATAAAATCTCACTTAAATCACTATGATTCATTTAAAATTTCAGTTTTTGTAACCACACATATTCTGACCTATAAAAAATGATGTGATCTTTAATATCACATGTCATTGTAAAATATTTGGAAGAATAACATCATGTGCATCGTCAGAGTCAATCATTAACGTGTATATAATGTCATATTTTTCTGATGTTGACAATAATTTGTTGTGCCATATAATCGAGTGTATAGATAATCAATAACACAAAAAGTATCATTAATAACCACCAGAACGGTTTCTTACTGATAAACGCCATTTAATGGTATTATGTATAAGAAACGCTCGATAATGTGCAACTGGTGTATGCCTTTGTTATATTGTCCTGTAGATGATGTCTGCACGTCAGCTGAAATCTGTCATTAAATCTAAATCGGCGGTATAAGGAATCGATTTAATTCATTCACTGGACATACTACATACAGTAATATCTTCCTAAATATATCTCATATATTTGAAAATAAATGGAAATTTTCTGATGAATATATAAAATTTGCCCAACTTTTTTTCAAATCAAATGAAGAAATTAGGCAACAACTTACCTCTCAATTTCTGAGTCTGCTTCTTTCGTCTTAATAACAGCACCATTGTTGTTCATTGATAACACAATATAACCTTTTACTCACAACACTGATGCATTCATTAGCTTGATGTAACAATTGTTCTTCCAGTTTTAACCAACACATTTAGTTTGTATCTAGTCCAATGTCAGATTTGAAATAAATCTAACGTATTAGACCTGATCTCTATTTAATTCCTTCGTTTCCATCATGTCTCTCGAGGGACAAGTTAAATATACCGACAACGAGAATGACAATAGAAAAGTGTGAATGGTTTCAGTTAATATGTAAACATTCGTTTGATTTCAAATTATTTGACCGATGTTTAGTTAACGTTTTTCTATCCAGTAAGGTTACAATCAGACTCTATTGCACCAATTAACTGTAATGATCTACAGTTCTGACATTGCGTGAGAAAATCATTTGTGGCAGGTGCTATTTGAAATGATTTAGATAAAAGAAATATATAAATAATACATGCTTTGATAGACAGATAGGTACACCACTTCTGAATAATATTTCATTGCATTCCATTATTATTAAACTTTGTTGTCTTATGTTATTTTATTTATCATTATTATTATTTTCTTTTTGTTTATTTCTGAGGTATTCAGATACTCCCCTTTAAATATTTTCAAGAAAAATACATCTAGATGATTACAAAATTCATCAATTGAGATTATGATGTTGCAATGAATAATTGTAAGTGGGGAAAAAATACTCAATGAGTTTATGTTTATTGTCAAATAGTTGAGTTGATCTTTCATTGAGTATTGTTTTAGGTGGTAAATTGGTTGTTTGACATCCAATTTAAATTTGTACAGTGGTTGATTTATCTGTTTTAAATATAATTTATGCAAGGCAATATCTGATTAAGTATAATATGTGATGTAGTTGACAGATCATCTGTCGAGTATTTCGTTTGCAGTTGGTTTATGTCCCAATGAGTTCTTGTGATGTAGTTGATAGATCTCGTGTTGAATATTTTGTGAGCAGTTGGTTTATGTCCCAATGACTCCTTGTGATGTAGTTGATAGATCTCGTGTTGAATACTTTTTGAGCTGTTGGTTTATGTCCCAGTGACTTCTTGTCATGTAGTTGATAGATCTCGTGTTGAGTATTTTGTGAGAAGTTGGTTTATTTCTCAGTGACTTCTTGTGATGTAGTTGACAGATTTCGTGTTGGGTATTTTGTGAGAAGTTGGTTTTTGTCTCAATGAGTTCTTGTGATGTAGTTGACAGATTTCGTGTTGAATATTTTGTGAGCAGTTGGTTTATGTCTCAGTGACTTCTTGTCATGTAGTTGATAGATCTCGTGTTGAGTATTTTGTGAGAAGTTGGTTTATGTCTCAGTGAGTTCTTGTGATGTAGTTGACAGATTTCGTGTTGGGTATTTTGTGAGCAGTTGGTTTTTGTCTCGATGAGTTCTTGTGATGTAGTTGATAGATCTCGTGTTGAATATTTTGTGAGCAGTTGGTTTATGTCTCAGTGACTTCTTGTCATGTAGTTGATAGATCTCGTGTTGAGTATTTTGTGAGAAGTTGGTTTATGTCTCAGTGAGTTCTTGTGATGTAGTTGACAGATTTCGTGTTGGGTATTTTGTGAGAAGTTGGTTTTTGTCTCAATGAGTTCTTGTGATGTAGTTGACAGATTTCGTGTTGGGTATTTTGTGAGTAGTTGGTTTTTGTCTCAATGAGTTCTTGTGATGTAGTTGATAGATCTCGTGTTGAATATTTTGTGAGCAGTTGGTTTATGTCCCAGTTACTTCTTGTGATGTAGTTGATAGATCTCGTGTTGAGTATTTTGTGAGAAGTTGGTTTATGTCTCAGTGAGTTCTTGTGATGTAGTTGATAGATCTCGTGTTGGGTATTTTGTGAGAAGTTGGTTTATGTCCCAATGACTTCTTGTCATGTAGTTGATAGATCTCGTGTTGGGTATTTTGTGAGAAGTTGGTTTATGTCTCAGTGAGTTCTTGTGATGTAGTTGATAGATCTCGTGTTGAGTATTTTGTGAGAAGTTGGTTTATGTCTCAGTGAGTTCTTGTCATGTAGTTGATAGATCTCGTGTTGGGTATTTTGTGAGCAGTTGGTTTATGTCTCAGTGACTTCTTGTGATGTAGTTGACAGATTTCGTGTTGGGTATTTTGTGAGAAGTTGGTTTATGTCTCAGTGAGTTCTTGTGATGTAGTTGACAGATTTCGTGTTGAGTATTTTGTGAGCTGTTGGTTTATGTCTCAATGACTCCTTGTGATGTAGTTGATAGATCTCGTGTTGAATATTTTGTGAGCAGTTGGTTTATGTCCCAATGACTCCTTGTGATGTAGTTGATAGATCTCGTGTTGAATACTTTTTGAGCTGTTGGTTTATGTCCCAATGACTTCTTGTCATGTAGTTGATAGATCTCGTGTTGAGTATTTTGTAAAGAAGTTGGTTTATGTCCCAGTGACTTCTTGTGATGTAGTTGACAGATTTCGTGTTGAGTATTTTGTGAGAAGTTGGTTTATGTCTCAGTGAGTTCTTGTGATGTAGTTGACAGATTTCGTGTTGAGTATTTTGTGAGAAGTTGGTTTATGTCTCAATGAGTTCTTGTGATGTAGTTGACAGATTTCGTGTTGAGTATTTTGTGAGCTGTTGGTTTATGTCTCAATGACTCCTTGTGATGTAGTTGATAGATCTCGTGTTGAATATTTTGTGAGCAGTTGGTTTATGTCCCAATGACTCCTTGTGATGTAGTTGATAGATCTCGTGTTGAATACTTTTTGAGCTGTTGGTTTATGTCCCAGTGACTTCTTGTCATGTAGTTGATAGATCTCGTGTTGAGTATTTTGTGAGAAGTTGGTTTATGTCCCAGTGACTTCTTGTGATGTAGTTGACAGATTTCGTGTTGAGTATTTTGTGAGAAGTTGGTTTATGTCTAAATGAGTTCTTGTGATGTAGTTGACAGATTTCGTGTTGAGTATTTTGTGAGAAGTTGGTTTATGTCTCAGTGAGTTCTTGTGATGTAGTTGACAGATTTCGTGTTGGGTATTTTGTGAGAAGTTGGTTTTTGTCTCAATGAGTTCTTGTGATTTAGTTTACAGATTTCGTGTTGGGTATTTTGTGAGTAGTTGGTTTTTGTCTCAATGAGTTTTTTGTGATGTAGTTGATTGATCTCATGTTGAGTATTTTGTGAGCTGTTGGTTTATGTCTCAGTGAGTTCTTGTGATGTAGTTGATAGATCTCGTGTTGAGTATTTTGTGAGAAGTTGGTTTTTGTCTCAGTGAGTTCTTGTGATGTAGTTGACAGATTTCGTGTTGGGTATTTTGTGAGCAGTTGGTTTATGTCTCAGTGACTTCTTGTGATGTAGTTGATAGATCTCGTGTTGAATATTTTGTGAGCAGTTGGTTTATGTCCCAGTGACTTCTTGTGATGTAGTTGATAGATCTCGTGTTGAGTATTTTGTGAGAAGTTGGTTTATGTCTCAGTGAGTTCTTGTGATGTAGTTGACAGATTTCGTGTTGGGTATTTTGTGAGCAGTTGGTTTATGTCTCAATGAGTTCTTGTGATGTAGTTGATAGATCTCGTGTTGAATATTTTGTGAGCAGTTGGTTTATGTCCCAGTGACTTCTTGTGATGTAGTTGATAGATCTCATGTTGAGTATTTTGTGAGCTGTTGGTTTACGTCTCAATGAGTTCTTGTGATGTAGTTGACAGATTTCGTGTTGGGTATTTTGTGAGTAGTTGGTTTTTGTCTCAATGAGTTTTTGTGATGTAGTTGATTGATCTCGTGTTGAGTATTTTGTGAGCTGTTGGTTTATGTCTCAATGAGCTTAAGAAGTAATAGAAGTAGTATATTTTCTCAAATCAAATTTCTGTATTAACCATTACGACTAGTTCCCTTTGTTGTTTTTTAACTCGCTTATTAATTGATACGTTTTGAAACATTTCCTCGAGTGTGATCAAAGGGTATTTAAATAGATAGTGGAATTCATCGCATTTGTCAAGGGCAAGTTTGGTCTCGTACTATTTCCAAGAAACAATTTTTTTAGCTGGATTTAACTGCAGTCAAGCCGCATAAAGATGAAGTAAAACTCACATTATTTCACTATTTGACTTCTACGACCTAGAAAGCTGATTGATCTGATGTCAAAACAGCAAAAAACCTTAACATTAAATATCTCTCTATCGTACACTCTAAATATAGCCTGGTTTACTTCAAGCTCTTATTATATAGAATCATTGTTCTCCTATGAGACCAAAGTCAAAATAAATTGTATGACTTCCCAGCTTAATGAGATTGCTTTTATTTAAGTCGAAGTTGTAAATGGTGTCATTAGGCTGCCATACACGTACACGTCACCAGAAGCTCTGATCTTTTTGTCGTATAGAAAAGCATTTTCACAAGGCAGCGAGCGATACTAATTAACAAAATGCTAATGCCTCTTTTAATTCGTAGAGATTTATTTCCAACAAATAATTAGTGTAGTTTTCTACAGAGGAGCTAAATCAACCAGACAAAGGTTAACACAAATATTGAGAATACTCTTGGCCTATGGCTAGCAAAAATTATTTTTTTTATCATTTTACTGTCGCATCAAAGCTGAATCTGGACCAAACTACAAAGCAACTTCCTATATAACCTAATCTAGAATGACAGTCATCCAGATCATACAAATTGATATTCCAACAATAATACTAATATCGCAAATTTAGCTTTGATAATGTAAGAAGCTTAGAGTCTAGTTCGGGGAACAACGGATCTCTCATTCTAAAGATGTCTACCATCAACAACACATCGCTTTTTATTTTGCTTTTTCTATTTTGTGGTGAATCTTTTCTCCAATCTTAAAGTCTAAATTAACTTTCACGCCTCTTGTCAACGCTTTATATATATGTGGGTGTATACACAGGAATACATTAAATAGCTTTTGTGTTAAATCGTTAAAATTTTGGAATATCACCGTGACTTTGGGTCGCATGCTTGTCTTCATGTTTGAAGAATTTAAGTCATAATTAATCCGTAACCATATGATGTATTTTGTTTTATTTTCAGCCAATTCACATGGTTTGGTTCCAGAATATGTTTGGCCTTTGAGCAATTCAACCGCAACGGAAGAGGTGTTGAAGGGTCATGATGCCAGTATGCCTGAAAGTGGATTATGTTTTGAATTTGAAGACGGATATCCCGGGTTACCATATAAGGCTATACGATTAGATGGAAATGAGGAATCATACGTAGATATCTCTTTAGATGGTACAGTTATCTTCAAAGATATAGCCTTATCTTTCTATCTGTATCCAGATGGATCTAAAGATGGTACATTGGTTCACTATCTGTATGATACTGGTAACATAATAAGACTGTCTATCATGGAGAGTATTCTATTTGTATCATTCTGGGATGAATATGGTGTATCAGTTGGTGCAACTGCTTTACCACAAGTTCTTGTTCTCAATCAGTGGAATCATCTAGTAGTTTCTAGAGAGTTTGCAACTGGAACTATAGGCGTGTACCATAATGGGAAACTTATGGAAGAACTGGACGATGATTTCCCGAATAACATCCAACTACCAGTATCAGGTCAACTTCGTATTGGGCGATCACATGATAAAACAACTGATGGTTTTCGAGGAAGATTAACGTGTTTTCAATTATTTGATACTTTACCCACTACAAATGATATCAGTAATATTGGTAAATACTGTCAACCAAATACTTGGACAATACAACCTAATTGTAAGTATTCTATCGCATATTTCTTTAGTAAAATTGAAAAATCTCTGTTGACCAGTTGTATTTCTATCATCAAAATGGGAAATCATGTCTTGCGTATCGGTGCAATACTCCATAATACCGTGCAGTTTAGCCATCAGTTTTAGACTAACATTCCATTCTAAAAATACCAAAGAAAAGCCATGTCTCCAACAAAACTTCAATTTAATATCACAGCTATTCATGTTCGGTCAATGTTCGGTGGTTACATATTTTGCAGTGATGTACGAGGAGAAGATTGTAAAAGGATCTGTCAAACAATGCCTAACCAATGAAACAAAGATTAAGCTACCATCTTGTGAAGAATTGATAGAAATGCGCTGTTTGACAAATGGTTATCAATGGGATCTTATCATGGTGAATTTCAACTGGACACAGAGCGACCGGGATGCAACATACTTCAGTAAAGTATCTGATGGCTACATCCCACAGAATTCTGAAGGTCATCTCCTTGGAAATGTTGTAACAGCGGATCGAAAAGTCTGCACTAGATTGTGTATGCGTGTCGATGGTTGTCAGTCTTACGCCTACAATAAGGTAGACAAATACAAAACCAAATGCTTTCTGTATGATAGCATATTAAATGCCACTCAAGAAGATACTGGGTCAAAATATTTCTCTGTTCAAATCTAATTCACAAAGAAAGAATAAATACAAATAATTCAAGAGATAAATAAGATATTAGGACGTTGATTTTTAAAATAGTAAATTACTTCAATTTTACCTGATCACATGCTGGCTAGCGATAGCGCACATCTTTGATAACCTGTTGATAGTACCCAGTTTAAAGATCAACAGTCGTTATCTATTTAGCTATAATGTATATGTATAACAGAAAGCAGTGATCAAAATTATAGGATTTTCGGAAATTTTTGCCGCCATGGTTCAAAACCTATCGAGATTCAAAACCTATCAAGGCAGAAAAGTAAATTGGTCTAGGTTTTTGTGCATGAGACTAAATAAACAAAAACTCAATGTAAGAGAGAATGGAATCGCAAATGAGCCCGATTCAAATTTAGATTTAATATTTCTGTACTTAAGTGTCCACAGGCCCTATGGCAAAGTAAAGTCAAGATAATGATGACTGACAACAATAATAGGTTTATAAAACTATAAGATGTGAAAGTCTCTACTTAAACTCTGACAGTAGAAAACAAACTATTTAGATAGAGACACTATTATTGATTTATACATTATCTTAAAAACAACACGTCTGTTGTGTATCATATATAATAATTAAACTGGGGACTGAATATGATATATATATGTTTGTCCATATTTTTGTAGTATCCCAACTGTCAATGTCTTGATATTATTAAGTGTGGGCAGATGTGGCGTGGGATGTTTTGGTGCATTGATTAAAATATTACAGCACAACTCTACATTTTTTCATTGGGATCCATCCATATAATTTACATCCATCCATATCAATGGTTGTATTTGTTGTGATGTAGATTGGATTTACATTGGTAAACAGAGTGGTTAGATAAGACACCACTTTGTCAAACATTGTTAACATCAAAAATAATAAAACAACTTTATATCAACTAAAAACCATAAATAAATTATATAAAAAATAAATACATTTTAAATTGAACATAATACTGTATCGTTAAAATATCACCATCTTAAATATAATTTTTACATGGAAGAAAAACAAACATATTTCGGATATTTAAAGCCAAATTTCAGGCTATGCTCATCATGCTGTCATCACTGTGCAATTGATATGGTAATTGATTATTAGTAAAAATGACATTACCTAGTTCAATTATTAAAACTGATTTGAATATTATTACAGCTGATTTTACATATTATTACCACTGATTTTATATACTATTATTAAAAACTGATTTGAATATTGTTACAATTGATTTTACATATTACTATCAAAACTGATTTATATATTATTACAACTGACTTGAATATTATTACAACTGACTTGATTATTATTACCAATGATTCGAATATATTAAGATAGCTTGCCAGGCAAGGTAACATACGCCCACTGGCAGCATTGAATTTGAAAAATAAATAGAGCATTAACTCAAAAAACATTCACTGAATTAATATTGAAGTTAAGGGCAAAAACTCAAAAACTGTTCATGGAAAATTGTCAAATTAGAACTTGACCACCATCTTATCTATTTCAATACTCATACCAAGTTTCATCAAATCTATTGAAAAATTGTATGCTTATTTTGCACCCACAAATATTTTTGACGCAATTTTACTAAGTCAAGGGCAATAACCCAAAAACCATTTGTTAAAAAAAGTCAAAAATTCAAACTTGACTAATGTCTTATCTATTCTGATGCTTACACCAAGTTCCATCAAAATCCTTTGAAAGTTAAAGCTTTTTATTGCAACCACAATAGAATTTTGACGCAATTTTACTAAGTCAAGGGCAATAACTTAAAACAATTCATTGAAAAACTGTCAAATTCAAACTTGATTGAGGCCTAATCAATTTCAATGCTCACACCAAGTTTAATCAACATCCTCTGAAAATTGGAGGATTTATTGCATCGAAACTAAAATTTTGACAAGATTTTTCTAAGTCAAGAGCAATAACTCAAAAACCGTTCATGCGATAATTTCCATTTTCGAACTTGACCGAGATATCATCAATATATACATGTATACCAAGTTTCCTTAAGATCGGATAAAAACTGTAGCTTCTATTGTGGATACAACCCGAATTTGACGCGTTTTACTAAGTCAAGGGCAATAACTCAAAAACCGCTCATGCGATTATTTCTATTTACGAACTTGACCGAGATATCATCAATATATACATGTATACCAAGTTTCATTAATATCAGATAAAAACTGTAGCCTCTATTGTGGATACAAACCAAATTTGACGGGTTTTTACTAAGTCAAGTGCAATAACTCAAAAACCGTTCATGCGATAATTTCCATTTTCGAACTTGACCGAGATATCATCAATATATACATGTATACCAAGTTTCATTAAGATCCGATAAAAACTGTAGCCTCTATTGTGGATACAACCTAAATTTGACGCGTTTTTACTAATTCAAGGGCAATAACTCAAAAACCATTCATGCGATAATTTCCATTTTCGAACTTGACCGAGATATCATCAATATATACATGCATACCAAGTTTCATTAATATCGGATAAAAACTGTAGCCTCTATTGTGGATACAAACCAAATTTGACGCGTTTTTACTAAGTCAAGTGCAATAACTCAAAAAACGTTCATGCGATAATTTCCATTTTCGAACTTGACCGAGATATCATCAATATATACATGTATACCAAGTTTCATTGGATTGGATAAAAACTGTAGCCTCTATCGTGGATACAACAAATGTGGACGGACCGACGGACGGACGGACGGACAGGGGCGACGGCAATATACGTCCACATTTCCATGTGGGCGTATAAAAACTAATTTTACATATTATTACCACTGATTCGAATATATTACAACTGATTTGATTATTATTACAACTGATTTGAATATTATTACAACTGATTCGAATATTATTACAACTGATTTGATTATTATTACAACTGATTTGAATATTATTTCAACTAATTTGATTATCATTACCACTGATTCGAATATTATTACAACTGATTTGATTAGTATTACCACTGATTCGAATATAATTACAACTGATTTTACATATCATTACCACTGATTTGACATACTATTATTAAAACTGATTTGAATATTATTACAACTGATTTTACATATTATTACCACTGATTTTACATATTATTATCACTGATTTTACATATTATTACCACTGATTTTACATATTATTACCACTGATTTTACATATTATTACCACTGATTTTACATATTATTATCACTGATTTTACATATTATTACCACTGATTTTACATATTATTACCACTGATTTTACATATTATTATCACCGATTTTACATATTATTACCACTGAGAAGTCTTAATTGATAGCACTCCTCTTTTCCTTATAGAAAATTGCAGACATTTCACATATATATCCAAAACAGTTTTTCTTGTTAACTTTAAAAAGTGCTGATTTTAAAGATATAAAATAATGGAATAACTTAAATGAGATTCATTTCCAGTATAAGTATATGGTTAAACTATTGTCAACTTGCTTCATATTTAACTGTTTTAGCTATAGTATCATACATTTCTTTTAAATGTCCTCTTCTATCATTGAAGCACCCTAGAATAAAAAAATCAATTACATTAACAATAAATATATAACTTGTCATAACAATACCACACAACATTTACATGATTCTTGTAGTAGGAGTAAATACAAATAACATTAAGCCGAAAGTCACCATTAAAATTACTTAAATTATGTTCTAATTCTACAAAATATTCTAATAGACTTGATGTTTAAAAAATGATGTATATACAGTAGAAGTGATTTCATATACTCAGAATTTCACATAAACTAATTTCATAATTGGAATCCTTTGAGAGTGAGATGACTGAACAGTCACTATTCAACAGTGTATTCTTTTTTTATTCTCTTTATTAAAATAATATACTTTTAGGTAAAAAAGTATTTCCAAAAGATAAAATATATAAAAAACAAACCTAAGAAAGTATTTGGTATAGGTAATGTTAGTATAGACTGTTGACTATCTATTTGATCATCATTTAATACTGGACCATCATCCCACATTAAATCCCAACCACCAATACGTTTTTCATTACCAATTAACCTGTTTCAAATGTCATTCAAAGTTATGTGCATAAAGAGGCATTCAATAACAATTCTGATAGATATCAAAATCTGGCGGCTGATTCATTCCTGATATTGATATCAAAATCAGATGGATGATTCATTCCCAATATCAATATCAAATCAGATGGATGATTCATTCCTGATATCAATATCAAAATCGGATGGATGATTCATTCCTGATATCAATATCAATATCTGGTGACGGAATCATTCCTGATATCAATATCAAAATCAGATGGATGATTCATTCCCGATATTGATATCAAAATCTGGCAGCAGAATCATTCCTGTTATCAATATCAAAATCAGATGGATGATTCATTCCCAATATCAATATCAAAATCTGGCAGGGTGATTCATTCCTGATATCAATTTTCAAAATCTGACAACTGGATTCATTCCTGATATCAATATCAAAATCTGGCGGCTGATTCATTCCTGATATCAATATCAAAATCAGGCAGCTGATTCATTCCTGATATCAATATCAAAATCTGGCAGCTGATTTATTCCTGACATCAAAATCAGGTGGCTGATTCATTCCTGATATCAATATCAAAATCTGGCGGCTGATTCATTCCTGATGTCAATATCAAAATCTGGCAGCTGATTCCTGATATCAAAACAAAATGAAGGTTATCTTAATATCAAAATAATACTAAAAATTGGAAAATGTTATAATTATTTCTACTCTTTAGATGAAATATTTCTTATAGACCTTATAAGATCAGATTTCACAGGTAATTGAATGTCTAATATGCAAAAATATCAAACAGCCTGCTTGTGGACAAGACAGTCTACAGTAAGTGCCCATGGATAAAAAGTGAAAATTACAAATGAAATGAAATGGAGTTTAACGTGCTACTCTTCTGCACCTTATGGCTTATGGCTAATGAAGATGGGCAACGCCATGCAGTGTGCAATGAGGGAAATTTTGCCATGATAGCAGCATTAGCCTACTCTTTTTTGCTATTTCCAACTGTCGAGAGATCTTTAACGTGCACAGCATGTAGCACACGGGGCCTCAGTTTATTGTCCCATCCAAACTGTGAAAATTACAGAAAAACAACATTACTGATATATTCAGCTGATTTAGGGAAAGACATTTTTTCCAAGTGAAAACAAAATAGTTAATTATTTTACACAGCTGGGGGAGTGGGGGACTCATAGGTACTTATAGACTATCCTGTCCACATGTTCCTGTGGTGTAATAAAATTCTTAATTGAATATGAAAAAAAGTATTGTTTCATAAAACTCACTTATGTTCAAGATCAAGAACATTTAAAACATCATTCAATAAACCACATTTCAATATATAGTCTTCTTTACCACTAGCAGTAAGTGATGGTGAGGCATTTATTTCTATTAACCATCTAAAAGAGTATGAAGTTAAAAGTTTTCACTCTACTAATAATACTCTAGAGACAAGTGCTTTGTCATCTACTGAAATTACTTTCTTCTCTAAAATCTTAAAGGAATTCCATTCTGGATCTTATAATATATTGTATGATTTCAATACCAAGAGACAAGCATAAAATAATAATCAAATACACAATATATAATTTGGTAGTAAAAGACTACTTTTAACAGGATTTACTATCACAGAATAATTATGGATGTTATATTTATTTCCTATTTTCCCCTCCATGTAATAAATATACATACGGTTTGAGATTTGAATCCAGTATAACATCGAAACCATACATTTCAAAACAATGTTTATCATTAATAATAGTTTTCTGTACACTCTGTAGACTTCTTATAATAATATTATCAATATCCTTATAGGTTTTCTGTATCTTTAATATGGAAAAACAAATATGATCCAATAATCCGATTTTCAATTAGATTCATCCTTGGGTGTTAATTAATACTCACATCAAGTTTGGTTGAAATCAGTCAAGAATTGTGCCTTTAAGAGTGTTCACAACCTCAAATTTGAAGGTGTTAACAAGAATAAAAGCAATAACAGCTTTTAAATATTTCTGATTTATCTGATTTTCCATTAAAGTTCAACCTTCGGTAATTATAAACATACACAACAAATTTGGTTAAATTCTGAGCTAAGATTTGAATGTGTTTTCAAGAACAAGGGCAATAACACTTATTAAATATTTTTTTGATTGGTCTGATTTATAAAAGGGTTCATCCTTGAGTGATTACAAACACTCACACCAAGTTTCATCAAAATTTGTCTAGAAATCAGTTCTCAATCCTGCAGATGAACAGAATCAATCACAAAGTCTATTTTGCCTTTTGAATGTTTTTGAGAAATTGCAGATAGACATGGATGACGGCAATATTCCCTCCACATTTAATGTGGGCTTATAAAAATATGATTATAAGAAATAATTCTTCATTGACAAAAATTTGTTCTGTAGCATCTGATATTCTTAGATTGCTGTGAAATCTTCATAAATGCTTCAGATAGTTTAAATAAGGACAATAAATAATAATTTCAAACAGAATAAAAATAAAGCAGAAATTAAGACACAGAAAATAGAATATAAACAAGTAAATGGTAAATAATATCAGCTATATATAGTATTACAAGCATTAAAAAACCTAAACCAATTGAGATAAATAGAGATAATTGTGGTAATTTGATACACCTGAGTGTTCATGTAACCCAAGAAAATGAACGTAATATGATTTATATTGATTCATAGTCTTCTAACACAGACATTTTAAATTGAAAGTAAAGATATAACTAATTTCTCTGACATAAAAAGCCTTCTTTAAATGAAATCAAGACAAAGTAGACTAATTCCGTTCATGTTTTGAAAAGCTATGAATATTTGTAATGAGTTAATTTTGCCATCTTGTGTGTTTATGATAAGTAAGCATTTCTCTATATCAAGTTATATTTCATACATTTAACAGAGAAAGTACGGTGAAGTCCTAAGAAACCAAAATACTTTGATATCCTTCAAAAATAAAATTATCACTTTATTATTTCTGCTATACCGTGTTCCAGTATAATGAAAATGTTTCTGTAAAATTAACTTGCAGATCATTATTGGACTGCTTCTGACACGGAAATTTTTAGATATCTAGTACAACCGTTTAAGGGAGTTACGTAATTCTGTAAAGACCATTTAATGACCCTTTCTATCAAACATGGAAAAGGTCATTACAATGGTACAGGCCAAATTTCTTAAATGGAACTCTGAGTACATTTTGATTAGAACGTCAATACCTGATGCTGTGTTTCTTAATTTGCAGAATAACGTTTAATGATCATCAGCTAAATTCTATCAAACAGTGCCAAAAGGTCCAAGACAATCAAATCCTACATCCAATATTGTGTCTTTAAGAGTAATAAATTGGTTAAAAACTTTGAATATATTTACTTCTATCTGACTACTACAAAATTTGATCAGGTCAGTGGTTTACAGCACAAAACATAAAGGGTTTCTTTAAAGGATACAAGCATCTTCTATTGAATCTAATGAAAATTTACTGTTAGAAAATCTCGCAAATCCTTCTCGATATAACCAGGCTTTTAATGGATTATACTGAAAATAGAATGACTTTTCTGTACTTATTGTATATAAAAAAAAATTGCTGTCTTAGAACAACGGTAAATCTAAAATAACCAAGACTTAAATGAATTGGAAATGAAATACAATCAATTTTCTAATCTAGATAGGGTTTACACCAACAAAACATTGTCAATAATATTTTTAAATTTCAAAAGTAGCCATGCTTTCTTCATATTAGCAAGATATCTGAGCTGCAATGATAGGTGAGACTTGTTGAAAATTAAAATATTTCATCTAACATCAGATCCCCAGGTTAGCAAGCAAATGTCTAACAAACTAAGCCAACACAGCTTTTTCTATGTTTTTAAGATTTAATATATAAGATAACATACCAAGATCAAGATGAATGCAGTTAATAAGCATGAAATGAAGATGAACTAAGGTTTTACATTAACTACCGGTACTTACAGAAACAACTAAAACATAAACACGCAAATCAAATTTTCTACCACCAATAAGATAAGGGTTTGAAATATATCTCTGAACAACATATAACTCAGGGGCTTCTTTTGTTTGATCTGCTAAAGGTTGATAGTCTCCCTTTAAAATAAAATAATACATAGTATTGTCATTACAACCATCTATCAAAATATCATTCTAATGGGTATTTCTGTAAAAGATATTGTTAGGTTTATATCCAGAGTTATAAAGCTAGTCACAAATAAACTGTTGACCTGTGAATGTTGAAGGAATATCTTGTTGCTTTGTAGTTTCATGACGAATTCAAAAGAAGTGAGGAAACTTTTTGAGAAAACAACTTGTGACAATTCACCAATAGGATTTAGAAAATAATCCAGATATAAAATTAAGTTTTCTAACAGAAAATTTCATTAATTCTAAAGGACTAAGCAACCAATTTCATTTTTGATGGAAGGATCAACATGCGGTAACTTAAACTTTAAATTATAATTACCTTTTTCCAATTAGTGATATCCTTCAATTTACGAAATAAAAATATTCCATGACCTTGAGATTTAGCTGCAGGTTTCATAATCCATATAATACCTGGATTCTTTTTAAATTCTTCCACAAATATATGATACTCTGACTGAAAATAGTAATTTCACTTTTCAACATGACCATTTAATATTTCAAAAACAATGCTCATTCTTGTTTTGTCCAAACTACTCAAAACACCTGCAAGATGTCACACCAATAAAACTCACATAAATGAATGTAAATAAAGGTTCAGTGAAATTCTGTTATTCTAGCTTCAACAAGTAAACAAGTAATCTTTATATAAATTATATATCTTATAACCCTACTTACTGGTAACTCATAGGTAGTAGGATAAAAATCAAAACTGTAAATAAAACACAAAGTTATTTAGAAATGAGTAATAAAGTAATAAAGATAGGAAATTGGCTGAGCAAATTCAAGGTTGAGTTAATTTCAAAATATAATGTAAAGTACTATATCTATAAAGAATAAAGCAAGGGAGATAAATTCATTTTTTTCAATCTTTTTCAAAAGAAGGCTATTGACCATAAATAAATACAATAACTTAAGTCATAAAACACCCCAAGAATATACTTTTACCTTTGACCTTCTAATTTACCAAATTCTCTTTCAGTCTGTCTCTTTAATCTTTTAATATTTTTTACCATTAAATTCTTTCTAGTTAACTGAAAGAGGTATATAAACCTAATATTACATGAATATAATGTCTATGTATTTTTCATAAAATCATACTAGCCATATATATAACTATTAATAAACATTTTTTTACCAGAAAAGACTATAATAAGATATCAAGATTAAGTTTGGTTTGCTTATTGCTTAAAAATCTAGAAAAATTCCATTCTCTCAGACTCTTATAAAATAACATTCAAAATATAAGCGCCAACAAATAGAACAACTATAAATAACTGATATGTATAAAGAATACCTCATAATAATTTCTAAAATGTAATATCTTCTGATTTTCTTGTAAGAATGTTGTGTCATAATTCTGATGTAGCCATTCTCGATCACACCAGAAAAAATCCCATTCTGTTTCACTGAAAAAGACTTGAAGATTAGAAACAATACAAGAAGAAAACCATAGTTTTCTGGATCTTTTTCTGGTTCTATGAACACAAAGAGAAAAAACTTAAAAAATGATTACCCGGTAATTAGATTTTTCAGAGTGACAGAGATAATTTATGTGAGCTCAAACAAATTTATCAATTATATAATATCTGTTATAATGGTAATTACCTTGGAGCTTCTTGCCAACCTGGTCGTAATTTTAATACATCTAATATAGTATTTTGTAATGAGGTTCTAAAGTATATCTGTCTATCACTGTAATAAAAAAAACAATGGCCATCATAGTACGCCCACATTTTTCATGGCAGCCAATTTGCCTAGGAGGCTGACAAGAGATTGTAAGATTTTCCTGATTTTCAATAGGGTTCACCCTTGGGTGATTACAAACACTCAAACCAAGTTTAATAAAGCCAGCAAGAAACCTCCTTTCTATCATATTTGCATAGAATTCAAGAACAAGGGCAATAACTCAGTAAATATTTTTCAATAGGTCTTATTTTCAATAGCAGTCATCCTTGTGTGATTACAAAAACTCGCACCAGGTTTTGTCAAAATCCATGAAGAAACCAGTTCCATATTGTTTCCACAAAGAATAAAAGACAAAAGCTAATAGTTCATATCCTTCGATTGGTCTGATTTTCTTCAGTGTTTTCAATTTGTTAAATTTTCAGGTTTTGTCAAAATCAATCAAGAAACAGCAGATGGTGAATGTTCCCCTTTTTGTTTACCTTATTTGAGCTTTCTGTCTTTGATATCCTCTTGATAACATATATCCTGGAAGCTAAAAATAAAAGTGGCTATTGTTAAAGAATCTGTCAACTTCATAATGACTTATTTAGGGCAAGGTACATGTTATGTAAAATTATAAAAGGTATAATTGCAGTAGGTTAACCGGTAAAGAAATTTTTACAGAGCATAGGCAATGTGGGTCATTCTCTGGTAATCATATTCCTAAAAAAGCTATTTCAATATATCTATAAAAAATGAGATGCCTACTCCAATATTTTATCATTTACTGTTGAAAATACTTCAATGTAGATATAAAGAAGATATGCAATTCCCAAATTTAAAACAATGATTTATTTGAACTTTCTTATCTTAGACCGTCAAAAAATGGATGATAACATGGAACCTCTGT
Source organism: Nipponacmea schrenckii (assembly GCA_030562195.1). NCBI lineage: Eukaryota > Metazoa > Mollusca > Gastropoda > Lottiidae > Nipponacmea > Nipponacmea schrenckii. The sequence continues at coordinate 179,209 of JAUJPP010000007.1, forward strand.
AAAATCAATACTTATCTCTTCAAAACATTTATTTTGAGTTGATTTATGTCGAAAATAATAATTTCTACTCATTAGCATGGTTGATATATAAATCTTCATTGTCAAAATCTAAAAATTCAATTTTACTTTCATAAAATCTATAAAGGTTATAATATGTCCACAGTAAAGGTAAAAAAGACAACAATTATTAATGTAAATTTTCCTGAAAATAAGTTGGTCAAATGTGGGTATTATCGGAGAATGACCCATGTAGGCTATACCTCTAGTTCAAAAACATTGTATATTCAGTTAGTTATACAAATTAAATTTAATATAGATCTATATTATAATAATAAGGTTTACTATTACTAGGGCTTAGGCCACACCAAATGGATTGATTGCTCGACGGATTCGCCGTACAGAAATAATCAAAAATAGAATTTTTTTTTTTGAAAAAAAAAAATGGCGCAAGTAATTTTCTGTCTAAAAATCCGACGAAAATTTTCATACGATCATGATTAGGATCATGATTGCTAAATTCAATGTTATCTATTTTTTTTTTCTTATCGTCATCTGAAGACCCTTCTCGTGTGTGCGAAGAGGTATTAATCTTTATCATTATTAACTTCTATGCGTGTGTATTAACTAGACAACTCGCCCACTGGAAACCCGATCAATTGGACCACAAATAATTATTCCACATTGTTTTCTTAGACAATTCGACCTAGAGATGTTCCCGGCCACATGCTAAAGATTGTCATAGATATAACAAGGTCGTTCAGGGTCCGAATTAATTTATTTTTTTGCATGGCAGTGTTTTGCTCTATATCCAAAATTGGATAGCAATTTAGAATTAAAGGAGCAGTTTGTCTCTGAGAATAACAAAACGTTGACAAAACAGAGACACCTTAATTTTTAGTGCTAAAAATGTTTATTCTAAGATATTGTCTCTACTGAACTGAGGCTTGCATGAAAACTATTTATGGACTTTTTGTGATTTGTACAAATCGAAGCAGCTTGCATAAATAATCTCTGAACTGTCAGAAATGTTGAAGGACATCACGTGATCAGTGCATATTTACGAGAATCTGCGAGGTGGTTGCATTCGATATTTGCTCCCGGGGTGACACCACCACTATGATTTCAATCGAAATCGAATGCGTCCAAAAGTCCAAACAAACAATCAAACAAGTGCAACACTATTCATAAAATGTGCCGGCAAAGTAAATATCATTACTCAGGCAGTGGACAAGTAGTTTATTTCCAAATCTTTCATTAATTTGAAAATCGTATGTATCGCTAAAAATACTGCACTTCTGCACGAAAAATGCATCGCTTTAGATCGATGCGATACAGCTTATTTCGAACTCTGCCGTATTAACTGCATGATTAAACACATATTCTGGTCTGACCGGAGGTGATTCTATTATTGACTAAGATAATGAATAACGGAAAAACAGTGAATCTTCGGTTTCGTTTTCATGAAGTGCAAATTTTATTGGAACTTGGTAATATTTTAGTTTCATGTTTTAAATTTTAAAATAAAATTTATAAAATCACGTGTATTTTGACGCACTATAATCCACATCAGAATCCGAGGTACAAGAAATAATATCCAAAAAAAAAATTCGCTCGCTCGCTCCCTTTTTTCCAGCTGAAAATCCGTAGACCAATTGTTTTGTTTGGTGTGGCCTTATAACTGAAAAGTGGTCATCCATAATCTTGCACTTCAGACAAACAAAACGTTTTCACTATACCTTTGTATTTACAACAGAACCGTTAGTGGTAGATTTTGCAAACATTTCGAATTAAAGCAAAAAACTTGGTTTCTTCAGCCAGAATAAAATGTTCTTGATCTTCAAATAGTAGCCTATTTGTTTACATTATCGACGATAATGGTTTCTTCAAAACTCGTCGTACTCCGTACATTTGTGAGAATTGAAACAGAAAACGCTTATATGTATTTTGATAGATATGTGCTGTGCAATTTTTAATGATGGGATGCTTTTAAAATGAAATTAAAATAAACACCTGGTGTTTAGTAACGGTATCCAGCAAAATATATATTATATAACAAAAACTTATTGACAAGTGTATAAGAAATAAATAACTTAAAATATTGCCATGTAATAGGGTTACCAGACGTCCCGGAAAAACCGTGACAGTCCCGGTTTTTGGGTCAAAATCAGGCGTCCCGTCCCGGATAATATTTTTTTCCTAAATGTCCCGGTTTGGTAAAAATGAAAATTGTTTGATCTAGATTTGTATAAAATATACATATATATAAATGTTTTATAACTTCTTATCGATGCTTCATATAAGTATGCTTCAAAATCGCATCTTATTAACGGTTAAACTAAATATTGCTGCCTCAAGTATTTTTGTTTGTGTTTGGTAATGAAAAGGGGCACCCAAAGTACCCATAGAACTGTTTCACAAAATTTTAACAAAGATACAATCAAGATTTTAAGAAATACAGTAACCTGATTGGTTAAAAAAACTCAATTTTAGTGATTGACTAATCTGAGCATTGGAACACTAAAATCATACTAAGTTAAGTTTTCGTGAAACAGTCTCTGGTCAGTTGGTGCATAAACAAAACTTTTTGACCATGTTTTTCATTGGACAATTCATCGTAAATAACATATAATTGGGTGACATGGTGACCAAGCCTAGAAGCACGCAGTTACTCTTAGTCTTTGTTTTCCATTCTTTTCCCCCCACATGAAACAATAAAACTATGATTTGAAATCGAAGTTGTTATTGGCTTACATTCGTTGGTACATGTTTTCATTTCAGAGATACAATTCATGTAATAAGCTTTCATTTCACACATTCCTTGTCTTATCGATCAATGGTTCAGTTAACTTAAAATCTATCGTCAAGGTTAAAAAAACAATTTTATCTTATACCTCCATCAAACCTCGAGAACACCATTTATATTAGTATAAAATAAGGCAAATCTCACTTTGACTCTTGCTTTTATCACCGATTTTGAAAAAATTTCTTGGTGCACTTTGCGAAATAAATATTATTATCTAACCTCCTTGGACGTAACAGATCCTTGACCTTGGTTTGGTATCATTCAGAAAGAGAGCCCACTAGCAGGTGTCAGAAGTGATTATAATAAAGACTTGAATCAAGACAATAAGTAAAAGACAAAATTATCATCAAATTCGAATATGAATAAGTAAACAAACACATTAACTTCATTAAAACGAGATACAAAATTTACCGAGATCTCAATTTTCTTTTAACATAAAGGGGAGTAACTGTGCTAAACAAAGAAAATATTTATTTCGGAAGTAGGTCATGCATAGCCTAAAACGTAAAAATAACAAAACTACAGAAATACCAATATTTTCATTCTGGAGAAAATATGTTATAGACAGTCCCAAGATTTTTTTCCATTTGTTTCTAGGTTAAATCACTTCAACCTTCTATATCTGTTTCCAGAAATCCCGTTGAAAACTTATGTCACATCTCGAAAATCAAATTCCAAACCTAGACCAAATTGGTTCAAATAGGCATGCAAAAGGAACTCTTATGTGTGAAAAATACAGATTTATTTATTACATAACAATATTTATTTCATCCAAGTGTTTTTAACTAAATGTGTGTCTCATATGTTGGGTTAAAACTCTTGAATTTGACCAACTTTATATTTGATTCGCTAATTTAAATAATAAATTCTTCAAACTTTTGAAGGGGAGTAACTGTGCTAAAAATCATAAATATTTCGAAAGTAGGTCAAAACATAAAATGTTGAGATAGGTCGTAACAACAGAACTGTCAATATTCTCACCCTGGAGTCAACTTATTAGCATAACGGAATGGTGTCTGTACTTTGGCATTTCCTTCTTCTGAACTGATTGTCAGGGTATTATCTAATTGACCATTTTGTGTTTTTGAATCCTGCACTTAATCTAGCAGAAAACTATCAGATAATCTAAGAGTAGAGAAAAACATTGATTTACAAACTTGGTAAAGATTTGCTTCTACGTACTTGATTATGGGTTCAAGGAAAGTTCTTTCTCCAGTAGCTGCCTGCCATTTTCTATTTTATATTAATATAGAAAGCCATGTCTCAATCCAAACCTTTTTGAAAATGTTTTCCGCATTTGTTAATTTATTGTTGTACTATTTCTTTTTTTTAAAAAAACATCATGTAATAACCTGAATTACCCCCTTTTCATTATTTTTGCTCACCCTTATTCACCCCTTTTTATTGGTATACTCCAAGACTCTACATCTTTTAATTCTATTTTCGTATTCTTCTTTCTCTTTCTCCTTGTTTCTTATAACTCCATCTGTTTTGTTGTGGTCTTGAACGATATTTATAATATTCTCAAAATTCGGATGATAGTTCTATTATATCTTCTTATGTAATTTCAATTACATTTTCTGTTCTGTTCACTTCAACTAAGTTCAGTAATTCTCCTACATTTGCTGTTCTGTTCACTTCAGTTCATTATATTGAATATTATAAGCTTAGGCCCTATATAGTAAACCTTATTATTATAATATAGATCTATATTAAATTTAATTTGTATAACTAACTGAACATACAATGTTTTTGAACTAGAGGTATAGCCTACATGGGTCATTCTCCGATAATACCCACATTTGACCAACTTATTTTCAGGAAAATTTACATTGATAATTGTTGTCTTTTTTACCTTTATTGTGGCCATATAATACCTTTTTTATAGATTTTATGAAAGTAAAATTGAATTTTTTTGATTTTGACAATGAAGATTTATATATCAACCATGCTAATGAGTAGAAATTATTATTTTCGACATAAATCAACTCAAAATAAATGTTTTGAAGAGATAAGTATTGATTTTACAGAGGTTCCATGTTATCATCCATTTTTTGACGGTCTAAGATAAGAAAGTTCAAATAAATCATTGTTTTAAATTTGGGAATTGCATTTCTTCTTTATATCTGCATTGAAGTATTTTCAACAGTAAATGATAAAATATTGGAGTAGGCATCTCATTTTTTATAGATATATTGAAATAGCTTTTTTAGGAATATGATTACCAGAGAATGACCCACATGCCTATGCTCTGTAAAAATTTCTTTACCGGTAGGCCTACTGCAATAATACCCCTTATAATTTTACATAACATGTACCTTGCCCTAAATAAGTCATTATGAAGTTGACAGCTTCTTTTATTTTTAGCTTCCAGGATATATGTTATCAAGAGGATATCAAAGACAGAAAGCTCAAATAAGGTAAACAAAAACGGGAACATTCACCAGCTGCTGTTTCTTGATTGATGTTGACAAAACCTGAAAATTTAACAAATTGAAAACACCATAGAAAATCAGACCAATCAAAGTTTATGAACTATTAGCTTTTGTCTTTTATTCTTTGTGGAAACAATATGGAACTGGTTTCTTCATGGGTTTTGACAAAACTTGGTGCGAGTTTTTGTAATCACAAAAGGATGACTGCTATTGAAAATAAGACCAATCGAAAAATATTTACTGAGTTATTGGCCTTGTTCTTGAATTCTATGCAAATGTGATAGAAAGGAGGTTTCTTGCTCCTTTATTAAACTTGGTTTGAGTGTTTGTAATCACCCAAGGGTGAACCCTATTGAAAATCAGAAAAATCTTACAATCTCTTGTCAGCCTCCTATGCAAATTGGCTGCCATGAAAAATGTGGGCGTTTACATTTACATTTGCTGTTCTGTTCACTTCAGTTCATTAGCTCTACCGTTTTTTAGGTTCAACAGGATTGTCTTCAAGAATCTGATGTAGGAATGTTATCAGTGTTTCTGGGTTTCTGAGAGACAAAAATCCCTTTAAACATGGAAATGGTCGGTCGTTGTGATCACGACATAAGCATTCATAAGAGTTATTGAAATTCAGAACAAACCGAATCTGTGTACAAGCGCCAAGTGGGCCGATCTGTATTAACAATGGTCTTGAGTTAATTTTAGATAGGGTCTATAGAAGAATAAAAATATTCACCCACCTGGCAAATCGCTATTTTTGTCACAATTATCATCATTTTTTAATTGTAACTGCCTTAGAACTTCAACAGCACTAAATTAAGTCCATTTGAAGCCACATTTTGGATATAACTATTAATTGAGCCATGCAAAGTTAAAATGCGGTATTTGCCTAAATCAAATCCTGACACTTTAAATTTTTTATGGTTTAAAAATGTACTTTATTTTCTTTCATTAATACGAGGTGTAAAACAGCTTATTTCCAGACTTTAAAAAAAATCAATTTGAAAAATTCGGACTTTTGGGGGATTTTTTTAGTTATAAGTATGTGTGGTGAGGTATAGCCAAACATGAGTATAACGAAACGGGGGGTCACGATACGATTTGTTTCCCGATATAGGAAAATGGGATTGAAATTAACATTTTATCTTCAAAGTTGCAGTATATATTGATTGTAACTGTGAAACTGTGATTTGTGTTACTGAAGTTAAATATCCCCCCCCCCCCAATCCTCAAGTTTAATAAGTGTTGAATAGTCCTCAGAGTAGAATAGTGGAATGCTTCAAGCCACAAACAAAATCTATTGTTAACGGTCTGGATAGTTTGGGGATTTCTAGTTACAGGGATTTGGGTTAATATGCTCTCTGATTACTTTTAGTTTAAATGTTGTATACTTTTTGATGAGTTTTCAGTTATACCGGACTTATCATAATGTTTCACAAAATCCTAAATCAGGGACTATAAAACCAAAGTGCTTGTCAATTTCGGTCACCTTTCAAGCATACGTCTTTTGTTAAAGTACTTCATGCTTACAGTGAATGACGAAAATTCAACCATTATAAGGTATGTTATCTTATCCTTTTTTGTCCTTATCTTTATTTCAACATTTTTGTATTTCAAATCTTTATGATTTCAGTTGTTTTTCCTCTACTATGGAACCCTAGCCATAACTTGTTAGTTTATTCTATAGAATCCAAGTATCCAACTATAAGTTAGTTTCTTGCCTAGCCAAGATATCCAAATTTTAGTATCCAAGATGTCACTTTGTTCTATAGCCAAGATGTCCCAAGCATAGTTTTTCTATAGCCAAAATACCCCGACTCTAACTACTTACTTAGCCCTTGCTTCTTAGTTCTTAAAACCAAGGTGACTTAAGATGTCCACCCTACCCACAGCTAGGACTAAGATGTTCTAAAAGCTACAGTTACTTGGTGAAAAGTCAAGCTAAGTATTCTAAAAGATATCTTGAATGGCTATTGAAAATTCTTAATTTTGTCAAGTACATTTATCTTATTTCCATATCATTTATCCAAATGAAATTTTTTTTATCCAAAACACGTAGATATAGTCATGCACCTTTGCTCTCACGATTTGATGTATGTATTATTATGTTTGCTTCACTACTAATTATGTCTTTATTTTTCTGTTAGGTGGCATGGCAATGACTCTTACTTTCTATATAATGAAACAGGGTTAAATTCTTGTGGTTACATTTGTTTATTTGAGGTTCTATGGCTTTAGTTTTGTTGAAAAGAAGTTCAAAACGGAAATTTTTAATCTTTACTTGGTTTATTTTCTTTATAGCATGTGGTGGTGGACAAGTACTAATAATAGCCCAAACAAAGCCTCTTTTATTCTCAAATGCCTTCCCTTCGGTTGTATTTCTGGTTTCCTTGGACGAAGAAAGTAACCACATATCCATAGCGATGGCATTATTTTGGTAATAGGGAGATTGATATTCCTTAGTCAAATTCTTCTTTGCATCCTTCTGAAGACCATGATTGAAATTTGAACATTGGATGGTACCTAAATCAATGTGTATAATTGGTTTTGTCTATAGTATTCCAGTAAGTGTTTTTGTATGATCTTTATTTCGTCCCTATTTCATGAGAAGTCACATCGTGGATTCTAAGAGACTCGCAGAGTTGCACAAGTTGTCGTTGTTGACATGACATGCTTTCCCTTAATAACTTGACCCTTTTTGCATATCTTCACAACATCCCATCGTCATTAATCTTTTTTATTTCAGATTAGACATCCGTTACTTTTTCTGTATTATTTACGTTTTTATATTATTATTTCAATATAAATTGATAGAATATACAGCTTGACACATTATCATAAATATTCAGTCTTAAACAATTAAATGCCGAGGCTGAGACTCTATAATCTCCAGCTACGAAGAATCGCATTTGAGCGTCAAAATTGCAGGAAAGTCACGAAATCATTACTTCAAGGGGTGGATGCTAACTTATATATAACAAATTATATCAGCATTTGTAGCAACTGTCTTATAATAACTTCCCCTCTCAAACAAACCTAACTTACCTCAGCAGTAACGTATTTATGGGCGATTTGAAAGAATATAAAGATATTCGTACAAAAACAAATGTTTCGTTCTTTCGCTGTGTTTTGTGTTTTGGCTAACATTTGTATGGTAGCCTCAATGGACGACAGGCATTTAGTGACGGATCGATAGGTGGTGTAGACCTTCCGGTAATAGATACAGTCATATTACAGACCTCTGTAATAATATTCATTATTTTACCGTATCAAAAGGTTTGAATTAGTCTCATTCTTTTTATAGACAAATCTGTTTCATAGGTTAGGTTTCTTTGCTGCGAACAGAAACAAGATTTTTTGTTGTCTGAATCCAGGAAGTAGGAAGTAGAATTTTAGCGAGATCCACCAATATAAAAACTAAAATAATTATATAGCCAATAATCCTGGTTTTTAACATTTTTTTTATCAATTTATCATATATTTAACCAATGAAAAACATCAAAAAGATATTTCGTTCTATCACAAAGCTCTATTTGAGATAACCTATCACTGGACTAGACGTCTATCAGTAAAATATATTCTACACATAGAATGATAAAATACCTGTTACAGCTCTATGAATATTTTTATAGCATAGGCTAGGCCTAACTGAAATTGTATTTGAGAAATGTGTGAGATTAAGTTTTTAATTTCTTTGACCAAGTACATTTTAGAATTAATATTTTAATTAATTTTATCGCTTGAAATTTTTTGTGAAGTTATAAGATACAAAGTTACTTTCGGTATTTTACAAGGTATTATATCTGACGGTAAATATAGTACGCTACCGGTATTAGGTAATTGGTTCTTTTGGTTTATTTACAATCGAGCTTGGAATAAGAGGTTTGATCGCAAGATATGAGCTTTCATTAGGCTTCTAACATGTGAAAATTTACCAAATATGACATGTACACAGTTTCAAGCAGTCGCCCAGGTTATCTTCTGCATTTTCAGTCTTTGTAATATTAACAAATAGCTTCCAGCATCAAATTGTTAAAAATGTTAAGAAATTTTGAATGTAATAATATGTAGTCTAATAGTATATTATGTTATTTACAGGTTGACATGTAAGTCTAAAGAGGTTGAATTTAGGTCATGGGGAATGGAATGAATAAGGTAAATTTACACCCTTTTTCCAAAGCATTCATGTGTTAGAGATTTTTACTCAACATTAAAAACCAGTATTTCTACTCATAATTTGATTTGATCAGGAGAAAAGAAGATTTATAAAATTACTCTGCGTACAATTCAGGAGGTGATTTGTTGTGGCCACCAACATTTGCTCAATATTTTCAACTTTCAAACTAATATGTTTGTTCCCTTGTAAATACTGTACATTGAGAAAAGATCTGCTCATTATTGTTCTATTTATTTACTTATGTGTGTTTTTTGTTATAGATTATTAAGGGGGTGTACATAGGAAATTTTCGTGATTCTAAAGATGAGAAGCAACTAACAGAAAACAACATAACTCATATATTATCTATACATGACAATGCTACACCTATATTGCCTGTGAGTACTGCAGAACTATAAACATATGAATATAAAGCATAATTCTATTTAGATTAAGCTTCATAAGCCAATTAAAATTCTCAATATACTGAAGTCAAAGGCGAATTGTGCTCTTTTACGATGTTTTACATTTAGATCCCTTTAAGCATTATAAATGTTGGCAATGAATTTTATTCTGGCTCATGATAATGTGGCTATTTTTAAAATGATATTTAAAATTTTTTTTTTTTTCTTGATAATTTTAACACCCATTTATTTTTTTCAGAATAAAGAATACTTGTGCCTTATTGCAAGTGATTGTCCTGCTCAAGATCTCACACAATTTTTTAGCCAATCAAATGATTTTATACATAAAGCACGATTAAGTGGAGGGAATGTAGTTGTTCATTGGTAGGTAATGTTATAAAGTAATAGCTATATATTTAATCTCCTTTATGAATAAAAAGAAACACTGAAGCACTTATCCAACAAAAACCAATGGATTTACCTTTAGCTAGTTAAAAAGTAATACAAATTAGGCACTCTTTTTTGTCGAAATTTTCCATCACCATTACTTGTGATAATAGGTATAAGATATAGACCGATACGAGGTTAATATTCGAAATAATGTCGAGGGCTTAACCGAAAGATTTGAGGTCTATATCTAAGTTACAATCCAAGGTAAACTATGTTTCTTATTTACTATTAGCCCCTTTTTCCGATAGATTCGTCCACAGGTTAATACATGCAATAATTGTCGTCGACATCAAGGTGAAATAATACCGTGGATTGTAAACTCAAATAAGATATAGAGAACTTGATTATTCAATTCATTTTCTTCCAGTTTAGCTGGTGTTTCTAGAAGTGTAACGTTAGTAGCAGCATATATTATGACAGTAACAGACTTAAAATGGAGAGATACTTTAAATTCTATTCGAGGAGCCAGATCTTGTGCAAATCCAAATTTTGGTTTTCAAAGACAATTACAAAAGTTTCAAGAAGAACAGCTAGAAGATGTAAATAAATATTTTATTTTAGATATATTTTCAGTTTCATCATTTAGAAATAACTATCATCTTTGATTGTTGTGTTATCTCCCTTTCTTCTTCTGTCAACTTATGCATAATAGCTGTTAATATTGTTCAATTTCTTTGAATTTTCAACAGCTTGGTATGAACTTGTCAACTGGATTTTTTTTTTATGTATCAGTCTCTTTTGGAGTTTTGGCCTGAAACTTTGTTGCAGGCATCAAATTGTTTTGGAAAATATTGTTTAAAAAAGCAAGACACCAGAAACAATAATTGGATACTTTAATCCATTGTTCAGGTATTTGTTACCAATGAGAAATATAGTCTCAAAACTGGAAAGTTGGGACTTGTGAGATGATACTTTTTATTGTTCAAAAGATCTTACCATTAAATCAAACTTCCTATTTTTATTTCCACACCAACAATATTGTGTCCATTGATTGAGAGCTAAGTGACTTTAACAGGAGAGGATAAATGAACAATTACTGAATAATTGCAGGAAAAGAAGAGATTTGTAAGTGTCTATGGTAAAAATACATTTGATGATGTAGATGATTGTAAGAAGAATTTACAAGCTTATCAGAACTTTGTTTTGGGTAACCCTTCTGCTGCTGATGAAGGTCTGTATCCTCTACCTCATAATGCCTACTCAGAACGCAACAAAGCTAGTAATGGTGCTGAAAAAAATGAATCTACAGTTGAGAGTAAAAAAGCAGACTGATTTTCATAACCTTATCTCTTACAAAAATTTTAATCTATGGCTGCTAATTAATGATTTTGAAGACTGGACATTTTGTAAGTAATGTCTTCATATATAGCACAATAGTTAAAAGGTCAACAAAATGGTTAAATAGAGCAACTGAATTTGAATGTTTTCAGAGCAAAAAAATCTAATTGGGTTTTCTATTGGTAAATGGATACAACTGATACAACATAAGAGCAAATGATTGTTTTTTTCAAACTTTTTGGGGTAGCTAAAATGAGCCGACAATAGGTTCATTTAAAAAAATTAAAGACCCTATTACTTGATTAACTGTACTATGATATTGGAGTTCTGAGAAACTTAAGACTAGATGTATGTGATATTTTCCATAACCAATTTTATTTATTTTTCCACAATCATGAATGCATGGTTCTTTACTACTTCAGTCACTCTGTCTATATGTTTTCAGAATGAATTGTTCTATAACTAGATTTAAACCTAGTTTTGTAACAGCTAGGCTCCTCCAATTCGTGCAACGAATAGCTGGATATTTTGTTATAAGAATTCGTATTCCAGTTTAACAATTAAGAACCCCTAAAGGCAGCCAGGTAGAAATAAGAAATATTGTTAAACTAGATTCAAAACGATTTTTAGTAATGTTTTTCTTGCAAGTAGCAAAAATTTGTTTTTTATTTGAAGATATTTTTAAAAACTTTTAGGACCATAGACATGATAATCTATGTTCTGTTGTGATTTTTTCATTCATAAGCATATATTTTAGATATTTTTGACTTTTTGTGATTTCTGAGGAAAGGGTAGCAAAATATTGGTAACAGTTATTTTCCAAATTAATCTTTTCAAATTTATGAAACTTTAAATTCTTTTGCTGACCAGACTCTTTTATTCTGTACAATGAAAACAGATTGAAACATGGAAACATGTTATGTTGATTTACCACTTATAATGATAATAATGTGATGTTATATATTTTATCTAGTCTATGAAAGGGATACTGCGTCTTAGCATGAACATAATTTTAGTTCTCAAGAACGGTCAATATTAGTATATGTTCAAAAGTGAACTTACCTGGTGTCATAAAGTTTTTTTCATGTTATTTATGGCAGCAGGTATATTTACTGATGAATAGAGCTCTTACTGGCAAAGTTTAAAATTTTCCAATTTTATGTTCATTCTAAGATCTATTATCCCTTTAAAGTTCAGGATTGTTATGTAAACTGCTGTAATATTAAATCATATGCCTGATATTGAAAAAGTTAATGTTTGATATATTCCTTTTTGTGGATTGAAATATTGTTTTATAAATCATTTATAAATGCTTTTTTGTAAGTTGGCATCCAGCTACTTTTCAATTGTTTGTACATTGTATTTAGTTGGCAGTAAGCAAACATATTATGCAATTGTGCTTTTTTTATTTCCTAATTTATTGTTTTGTGAAGAAGTTTTAAATAACCCGCCAAGAATCATCTTTGATTGGTCTTGGTAATGATGGAATAAATTGTAAAATCATTCTGTACAGGTAACTTATTTCTTTGATTATAATTTTCAACTTCCCAAGATGAAGTCACCAACACTTTAAAGTACTTTTTCAAAGTCCCTTTACAAACTTATTTCCGTGAGTTAAACTGTGACAATTTCTAATAGTTTCCTCTTATGACAAATGCAGAGAGCAATTTTATGTGGGATTAGCCATAAAAGATTAGATAAAAAGAAGAATTGTACTCTATATCTAACTCACGATAAGCGAGTACTATTGAAGCTATCATGAGTTATAACAAATACTATAATGCAGTAATGTAAAGCATGTATCATCAAATAACAATCTTCAAATGTTAGTCAGACAGCTTAAAATATCTTATGCAATCTTATCTGAACCGTATTTACTGCCTACTACTGAATTTACAAATTCACCCTTATAATCCACACAAAAGAAAACACTAGTCTCCTATTGACAAATCTTCAACCAACTCTGGAACCACTGGACTCCTGACGAAAAACTTGTTCAGACCATCACGTTGTACCAACTTAAAAATATCTTTCATTTATTTGAATAATTATCTGTTCCGAATTCACACGAAAGATAAAACGTATAATTATTTTCGTCATTCATATCCGTTAAAATTTTGTTTAGAACAAATAAATCTTGGTATTTTGTTATATTTATCTTGATAGGGTGTATTTGACTGATACCTTGATTGACAATAAACGGTTTTTGATGTATTGCCTTGAAATATCTTCAACATAGAGAGAAAATCCATTTTACAACTGTATTACCAATAAATTGAATAAAAACCATAATTGTAATACCCAGCATAATCATCAGACCCTAAATGTAATAACATTTAACCTTAACCATAAATTTAATACCCCATCAACCATAAATGCAATAATCAATTACAAGGCTGTTTAAAATAGAGTAATTAAGTCAGGATTGATAAACTGCAAGGTCACAAATTTTCATTGTACAAAAAGAACTATTATGTACGGAATTTTTGTAGAGGACCTTACCTTGAAATTTAGCACTACTTTTTTAACCCGTTTAGACACGAGTCTTCCATAGATTGGCATGCTTAGCTGCATACGAAACTTCGCATCTTGCCTAGCTCCGTATAGGTAGAATATCTATGTTGATCAGGATGGATTAGCTGGTGACAGTACGAAAAGAGCGCATTCAGCTTAAGAAAGTCTGCGAATATTTGGGGCTGAAATCTGACCAACTCAAAACCATAGCAAATACACTAAACACAAAGATCGATGTTAATTTGAGTTATGATCTCCCAAAGTTTAATTCATAACAAAATATACAGATTAGGTTAATTGGCTTGATAGCATATTATTTAAACGTTAAGATAACGTATGGGTTTTTTTTTAAATGTCCAAACATTACTGAAGGAACATTTTTCTTTTCTTCTGTTCAGTTCGACCTTTTGATATTCAATATAACTCTTAGAGACACCAGCCGTTTCATTTGCTCTTTCCTTTCTTCATAGCAGAGTTACCAAAATGTTAATGGGTTATTTTTGCTTTAATGTTTTTAGTTGTGCCCAATGATTGTTCCTACAGTTTCACCTATATGGAGGTGCAAAGTTGGAACATGTCCAGGGCAGATTGCTGTATAGACTTTGCAGAGTGTCGCATAGCAGTGGATCGAATGTGCCTTTTCGTTACACAGCTTACATAAATACTTATAATAATGTCTTTCCGATGAAAAATCTTGGGAGTTGGAAGTCAAACGCGAGTTCAGTCTCAGTATTGGAAGAAATGTGTACGAAGTACTCGCCCAATTGTGTCCGGAAAAAATTCTATGTTCCATATATCAAACTATACTGGAATTAAAAAAATGATAAACGCAACAAAATAAAATATATTTCCTCTAAAAAGTTGTTATTTATCTTCGCACATAAACCAGCATTACTTGACAGTGAACGGATATCTCAGAAATTTTAGCAACATCCTGTTATAATGGCGTAGAAGAAAGACATGGCGCCAGATGAATAATCTTTGCTATCTTGAACTCATAGTCGTCACGTGATACAAAGCAGTTCATAATTTAAGTTTACCTGGCAAGCTACTTTGAGTTAATTATTTGCAAAATCATGTTATTTCAATCACATTCACATGTTGCCAGAAAAGGGTATTTATTATTATCGATGTAAATATCTTGTGTTACAGTTGGAAGAAATTGTATTTTGCGACGAATAGGTTACAATAATCTTATGTCTATATATAGTCATTATTGAATCCAATTAAATTGTTCATTCACTGAACGCGTTGAATCATAGAAGGAATATTTCTTAGTATTGTATACCTGAATGGTATTTAAAATGTAATGAATATTGCTGTAGTTGTATGACGGTAACACACAGTGATTTACGGGTCAGCTTTATTACCGTGCGTATCGATAATGCAGTTTTATATCGATAAAGGGTGTCTCTTAAATATGGCGTCCGCTTAAATAACTTCCTGGTTGTTGAACAACCTATTTATACCGAGTAGCCCACCATTGTGAAACTAGGCCATCTTATCGACCTTGTTCTAATATTAGATTTAATTCAGCCTTTCTAAGAATACCGTTGTTTCGGGGAAAACGAAACTAAATAACGTTCACAAGAAATTACATGTACATACACTAACACATAGTATATTTAAGGCGTCTGCAGAATAAGGAGACTTTGGTGAGTCAGAAACGACAGGAAACTTTTATCTGAACAAAATTGGCAGGTAATTTTGATTTGTCATTTCATTAATTATCATTATAAAATTTCTTTTGATAATTCTTCTAATGTGACATTTTTTAATACCTTTATATTTTTATGACACGATTGTTAAAAGAAATCTAACGAAATGTAGCAATCTCAATAAATATGGAATCATTGAATAAAGCTAATAAGATTCTAGGTATCATCAGAAGATCATTCACCTACCTTGCTAAAACATGCTTCAGCACTATATACAAATCACAAGTGAGGACGCACCTGGAATACGCCAACGCAGTGATCTACCCCCAATACGAGAAAGAATCTAAGATGCTTGAAAATGTTCAGAGAAGAGCAACGAAGACTATCCCCGAACTGTGTAACCTCAGTTTCGTGGATAGGCTGAAGAAACTTGAACTACCATCAATTTTGTATAGAAGACAACAAGGGGATATGATCGAAGCATATAAATACACACATGGCTTGTACGATGTGAATCCATTTCCAGTTCATCTTGACAACTCATCAGTGACAACTCGTGGACACAATCTCAAACTGGCCAAAGTACGAATGAACAAATCAATTAGGCAGAAATTCTTCTCAAACCGGGTAGTGAATAACTGGAACAGTCTACCATTAAACATCGTGGAAGCACCATCACTCAATCTTTCAAATGCTCGACAAGCGTTGGTCGTCTAAGTGCTACGAAATCCCAAATTTATGAACACTTCACTTCCACGCGCTAAGTTAGAATTATAGACTGTTAAGAAACCAGAGTTATGAACGGTTACAGGTTTCCAACCTACAAAAACCGAATAGGTTCTATCTATCTATCTATCTATCTATCTATCTATCTATCTATCTATCTATCTAACTATTAATTACATTACATTTAAGAGAACGAATTGCCTTTCGTCTGACCAATCTCACCTTAGTCTCTTTTAAGCAAAGATTCCTGGTTTAAGGTATTTTTTAAACGAATAATTTTAGAGCATTTCTAGCACTCCTGAAGACAATTCACATACATGTACATGTATATTCATGACCCTAGAAAATGGTATTTAGGTATAGACTATTGTTTCACTACGCGCTTCTTGCATAATTTTCTAAAACTATAGCCTTCAGTCAAGTGAGACAAAGCAATCGACTTTCTGTTTAATTATTCCATGAAAAGTCAAACATAAATACGAAAAAGAAAAGGTGAAAAAAATGCAGAATGCAGAGGCCAGAATTTACAGGCTTTTTAACAATTTCTGAACACAAACATGACTTCAGACACAAATGGAGTTTAGCCTCAAGTTCAACCATTATAATTTCAAATTGAAAGCCAGCAGAAAAAGATTGAAACGATTTCCTAATTATACGTAAGGATTTCTAGGATATTATTTAGGAATTCTTCACTTATTAGTTTGGTATACTAGTAGCTTCGATGACAACCTTGCATAGGGTCAATATTCGGTAAAAGAATTTCCTCAGATAATGGAAGCACCCACTCAGCTGGTTGAGCCTCTCTATTTTTCTCTGAGAGACTATTTTCAAACAATAATTAAGTCGTAATATAAAAAATATCCTCAAAATCCTCTCAAAGAGCTCAAAATAGATTACAAAATCTTAAAATGTATGCAGTTAGTCTGATTTTACTCCAATTACAAATGCAACATAATCTAGTATTAAAACATTAAAAAAAATATCGTATATTCGAATCATCCCTGTCCAAATTTGCATAACAACTGTCCGAAATTTGATATCAAAGCGAATCATTATTGGATATGCCTAGTCTGATTAGAATTTCATGTTCATAATTGTTTCATTTACTGTAACCCTATGGAGTACTGGTTATAACATTGTCAAGTCTCCAAAGCTATAGTAATACCCAGGAGAGTTTCAAGCGGTTGTTTCTCAATTCATGTAAATAATTTATTCCCATATGTTTACATACCTCCATTCTTGAGTTTAAAGCGATAGTTATTGGAAAAAGAGAACATTAAAATTGCCATATTCAAATGATTTTTTTGACTTGTTTTAACCCAGATGGTTCATTCCCATATATAACAGATATCATAATAGTAACCTCCACCCTCGCCACCTACCCTTCCCATATTTTTTAATACTTCCTCCCTTGAAAATAAATCGTGCTTAACTTTTGCAAGATGAGAGTGTTGTAATCTATCAGACTATTATAAATTCATCCCCGGCGACATGCATATTTACACAGTGTTTATCGATATTTTATTATATCCGTATGAAACCACTGACTATGCATAGTATGAGTTTACGGGGTTTCTGTGACAATGTTGCCCACACAATAGTATTTAAATTCTGAATCATCTTAGCTTTTCATTGGATAAGTAATATTTGGGGACTAAAACCTAATCTGATAAATTGACAACTTTCTTCAAATTTTGTATAGTTCATCAGATTTACTTATAGAAAAAAGCTGCAATGTTCAACAAAGAGGCATTCAGTTATCCTTCGTTTGTAAGTTAAACCAGTACACCGTATCGGTTATGTCATTGTAGTTATACTTGTAACGATTTATTTTGCTACATTTTAAAACAAACAACAAAAAATTCCTTTAGAAAGACTGTATTACATACATATTGCCAATATATATATGGACTACAGAAACCCTAATTTAGACTCTTTTTTTTAGCCATTTGTGAAAATGCCTATATGCTTTCTAATTGTAGCTCTGTTGTGATATGAGTGGATGTAACACTGAATACCATGGGCGGCAAAGGTTCCGACCATGGCTTACCAATAAAATTGACAGTCACAAATTCCCTGGGGTAGAATGGATAGATCGAGACCAAAGCATCTTCAGAATTCCGTGGAAACATGGTGGAAAACAAGATTGGTCTGAGCAAAATTCGTTAATATTCAAGGTAAATTAATTTATAATATTGCCTCGCCAATAAATAGTTTCAATGGTGAATATGAAAGATTAATTAAAATAATCTTTTATGAGATGTTTATGGCAAGCAGTCAGTTTGAAATGGGAAAAGCATTTTGTCACATTGTCAGTCATTGGTAATGAAGGTTTTTTGATCTAAACTTTTCCATTAATGACGATAATAATTTAAAGCAAATTTTCACTTAATTGAGTGTGTGGTTTTTATTTGAGGATTCGTTAATATTGCTCTCAAATAACTAAAGTAGAATATGAATAAGGAAATATTTAAAGTTGCAATATCCTGTCTTATCTCACTATATAGGAATGGGCTGTACATACAGGCAGATTTCGTCAAGGAGTTGATAAGGCAGATTGGCCAGGCTGGAAAACTAGATTTCGATGTGCAATGAATAAATTACCAGATATCCGAGAAATTAAAGAAAAAAGCCAATTAGATGGAGATGAACCATACAGAGTCTATCAATTTTTAAATAGTAAGTTTCTTGACGATCTTCACACAGTATACAATTTTTTAAGCTCTAATATGTGTCACTTTTGTTATATATCCGAAAGTCATTTTCGCTCAAAGTAAATGATATATTGTGCCACAGGTGACCACATTTCAGTTTTCACTCCATGATTGTATTTTATAGTGATATATTTAGTATTTTAATTTAATTAAGTAATGACTGAAAATTGTCACTCGAAAAGTTGTGAATTAAATAGGTATAAGTATTTATTGTCTTTATTAATTTACTGACAATCTCGCACTATAATATAGAATATATCAAATAGTCTATTTCTCTTTTAGAGCAATATGAATTATCACGATAATATAATTACAAATTTAATGATTCCAATGTAATTAACATGTAAAGCTAACCAAAGGAATGGAATTTGGGAAAATTTCCCCTTCTACTTTCAGATTCAAATATGGTTGAAAATGGTGAAAATCAGTATTTAAAAAGGGAACCAAAATATGAAAAAAATTTAGACGGTCCTTTGAATTTATCCTCTCAAACGGTAATATTTTTACTAATACAATTTTTAATGTTAATGAACGAGCCCAATACACGATAATTAATCCTCTTATATGCTATTTATTTAAGTTAACCAATTAGTTGTTACTTTTTTTTGCAAATGGCTGGCGAGTGAAAAGATAAATGAATCAATATATCGTATTGATGGGATATCTAACCTAGACTTTAGTTATTTCTGTGACAAGTGCTATGCCATGGGTATCTAACAAAATGTGATTTTATTTCTTTCAAAGATAACTCCGTGCATACCAGAAACTGTAAGAGCCATGAACTGTTCATATGAAGACCAGCATAACGGTAAGCAACTCTTTCTTTACACTATATTCATACTGGAGGAATCATTGGCCGTGCTACATTTTTTGGATAACAACTGCTACAATTACCCTTTTCTCTGATTTACAGTTGACGATCCAACATCGGATTTGGGTGTGATAGAATTGAAAGATTTGGTGGGAATGAGGGCTCGTGGTTCAAATAACGAGGTTTATATGAATAGAATAATACACAGTATAGAAAATACACATAAAATTGATGGTATAAAACAAGAGGAGGACATGGATACTACAGGTTTGACAAACCTTAACTTATAAGTAAAAAAACGTAATCTCTGAACACGCTAATAGGACCCCTAAAACAATTATACTTCGTTTATATTTACTATTTAGTCAACCGGAACGGATTTATCTAGGTGGTATTCGTACATTCGTCATTTGTAGGATGTGGAAAGTAATCAAGACCTCGATCCTTTCTGAAGTTCTATGCTGAAAAAATTAACATACATGAAAATAAGATCAAAGTTAACAATTATAATAAACAATCTCATAATTTCAGATGGTTCTATCTCAAGAGGTGAAAATCAATATCCTTTGGACTATTCAACAGAGTCATCAAGAATGTTAAACAGAGAACGTTCACCTTACATCAACCCAGTCGCGCAATATCCTTGTCATAGAGAACCTGCAGGTAAATGGAATAGATTTATAAAAAGGTATTGTATGTACATGCACATCAAAAGAGATACCTATACTGAAAACGGATATACCACATATTACATCAAATAATATAGTAACATTACCGAAAAAATATAATACTATAACAGAAATCCTTTCACTTTTACTAATTAAATTTATTGCAGATATACTTACGATTCTAACGTCATCTTAATGTGATATATAACAGATATGTAATATATTTTGATTGAAACATATTTTATTGAAATAGTAAAATAAATTTAAGACAGCCTTGAATTTAAACATTATCGTACGAGAATATTGTTCTTGTTTTCCTGAGACTACCTCACACTCCCTTCTCGAAGGATTGATATTCCAATTGAGCAACATATAATCATCTCTCAAGAACCTCAAAATCTTAATATATTTTGCAGCTCATGAACTGATTGTTAGACTGCAGTTTAGACAACAAGTTGCCGACCAATATCATATTACCAATAAAGATGGTATTAGACTATGCTATGGTCAACAAGTGAATTGTATGACAAACGAAGATCGTAATCGGGTAAGTTGCACACTATGCCACACTGTTACTTTATAATGGGTGTTAAAATAACGACATTTCGAGTATTACTTATTATTGGGTGGATCACAATATTTACAAACGTTTGTTCAGTAATTCATGTGCTGCTTTCTGACCGCCATCTCAGTTTTCAAACTACATGTACAAGTAATCAGAATTCTCCTTTTGAGTAAAACACAGAGGTAAAACAGCTGGAAAACAGTGGTAAAAGGCGGTGCTTTAATGTGTAATTGTGCGGTTTCCATGACAATTATTCTCAAATTTCTAAATATTTGGCCTTCCACGTAAACAACAAGACATTTAATCTGTATTTTTTGCAGGCTTATGGATATCCTTCAGCAGAATCCATTGAATTTCCTTTACATCAGATAACTAACCCAGAACAACATGGCTATACAAAAGAACTATTGAAACATTTAGATAGAGGATTGTCCATTCATTGCCAAAATGGGGATGTTTATGCTACCAGAAAATGCAGGTTAGTAGCAAACAATTAGACTTATCGAACTCGGTGGCAAACGGACAAACGGATTGAATATGAATACATGTGTGATAACAATATCCTATATACATGACAAGTGGTTGCCTAGCAAGATACGCCTACTTAAAAGTATATTTTCTGTTTTAGCATAGGTTGAAAACTAAGTCAATAACTCAAAAACCGTTCATCGAACTTGTCCATGATCTCATCAATATAAATTACCAGACCGACGGACAGGGGGTGACGAGAATATAATGTGGGCGTATAAAAACAAAGTGTCCTTAAGCGTGACTGGAATTGAATATGAATACTGTAATTCTATAGCTGGATGCCTGGAAACTCCGATCGGTCCATCAAACTGACATCTGATTCGGTGGGTTCACTGATGGTCAACTGAACCATTCTCTCTCGTATAGAAGTGGTGAATTCCTTATTCTTACATTGCTATTTTTTTAAGCTGAAACATAATAATATTCACACCACCTTGAATGTTTTTATTCGGACTAAACTGTCTGCCCTTATTATTCCAGGGTGGTTGTATTTTTTGCATCACCAGAGGCCAGCAATCCCACAAAAATACACAGAAATGAGCAAAGTCATAAAATATTTGACTTCAAAGCTTTTAAGGTAGCACTTCATAACTATGTGAATGGTCACGGACCTAAACCTTCTGCTCAAGTGTTGCTGGGTTTTGGACAAAAATGGACAAATAACCACGAGGCTTATCATAATTTGTTAATATCAGCTACCATCTTTCATCCTTTAGCCATCTACGAACTTTCAAAGGTAAAAACGTTATTTATTTTATCTACAAATGTTTCATTAGTTGATGGCCATCAATTCTTATAATAGATAGATTTAGACGTCGTTGTAACATGTCGAGCAAAAGAAATGTCTTTGACTGCAGAGCCCTTCTTTTTCATATTCTGTTTTCGAAAGAAACGTCGTGTTTCATAAATCAAAGTGATATTAATCCATAAAGTCTCATATTCTTTTCGAGGGTCTACTCAATAAAAACATCCTCAAGATGTTGGTAAGTTATTACCAATGCCATGACGTCTATGGTAAAGATAGCTTGCCAGGCAAGGTAATATACGCCCACTGGCAGTATTTATTTCAAATAAAAACTTTTCAGTAAGGTTACAATAAGTGGAATGAAATATTCAACCTTCCAACCTATTTTTTTCTAGGGTCTCTAGTTTCATTAAAAACTGTCAAGAATTGTACCTAATAACAACTCATTAAATATTTTTCGGTATTTTTATGATTTGCAATAGGGTTCACCCTTAATAATATTTCGATATTTTTAATTCTTAATATGGCTCATCCTTGGTTGATATTAAACAATTTCAGCGAGTTTTGTCAAAAAGGAATGTTTAGAGTGTTCACAAGCCAAAAGTTGAAAGCGTTTTTGAAAACAGGCGCAATAACTGACACTAAATATTTTTCGATTTATCTGATTTTCAATAGGGTTTATCCTTGTGAGAAAACAAATACTAAAGCCAAATTTCATCAAAATCCATTCAAAATTGTTCTTTCTAGTGTGTTTACGAGTTAAATTGAACGCGTTTTCAAAAACAAGGTCAATAACTTGTACTAAATATTTTTCGATTTTCAATAGGGTTCATCCTTGGGAGACAACAAATACTCCAGCCAAGTTACATCAAAATCCATTAAAAATTGTTCTTTCTAGAGTGTTTACAAGCTAAAATTGAAAGCGTTTTCAAGAACAAGGGCTATAACTGACACTAAATATATTTCTATTTATTTGATTTATAATAGGGTTCATCCTTGGGTAAAAACAAATACTCAAGCCAAAGTTAATCAAAATCCATTAAGAATAGTTCTTTCTAGAGTGTTCACAAGCTAAAATTGAATGCGTTTTCAAGAACAAGGGCAGTAACTCATACTAAAATTTTTTTTTCGATTTCGCTGATTTTCAATAGGGTTCATCCTTGAGTTATAACACACTCTCACACCAAGTTTCATCGAAATCCATCAAGAATTGTGCCATGTAGAGTGTTTACGAGACAAAAATCGAACGCGTTTAAAAGAACAAGGGCAATAATTCAGATTAGATATATTTTGATATTTCTAATTTTCAATTAGGCTCATCCCTTGCGATATCCAACAATTTCAGTGAGTTTTGTCAACATTGGTCATGAATTGTACCTTCTAGAGTGTTTATTAGCCAAAAAGTTAAACCCGTTTTCAAACACAAGGGCAATAACTGACACTAAATATATTTCGATTTATTTGATTTTCAATAAGGCTCATCCTTGGGTAAAAACAAATACTCAAGCCAAGTTTTATCAAAATCCATTAAGAATTGTTCTTTCTAGAGTGCTTACAAGCTAAAATTGAACGCGTTTTCAAACACAAGGGCAATAACTGATACTAAATATTTTTCGATTTAACTGAATTTCAATAGTGTTCATCCTTAGGTGATTACAAATACTCATGCCAAGTTATGTCAAAATCGCTCAAGAATTGTGACTTGTAGAGTGTTTACAAGGCAAAAATCCAACACATTTTATAGAACAAGGGCAATAATTCCTATTAAATATATTTCTATATGTGCTATTTTCAAAAGGGTTCATTCTTGTTCTTGGGTGATATTAAACAATTTCAGCAAGTTTCATCAAAATCGGTCAATAACTGTGCTTTGTAGAGTGTTTACAAGCTAAAAATTGAACGCGTTTTCAAAAACAAGGGCAATAACTGATATTAATTTTTTTTCGATTAGACTGGTTTGCAATAGGCTTCATCATTGGGTGATAAAAAATACTCAGGCCAAGTTTCATTAAAATCCATTAAAAATTGTTCTCTCAAGAGTGTTTACAAGCTAAAATTGAACGCGTTTTCAAGAACAAGGGCAATAACTCATACTAAATGTTTTTCGATTTCGCTGATTTTCGATAGGGTTTATCCTAGAGTTATAACATACTATCACACCAAGTTTCATCAAAATCGGTCAAGAATTGCACGTTGTAGAGTGTTTACGAGCCATTCAAGAACAAGGGCACGAACTCATACTAATTTTTTTCCGATTTCGCTGATTTTCAATAGGGTTTATCCTTGCGTGATCATAAACACTCATATCTAAATCCGTCAAGAATTACACCGTGTAGAGTGTTTACGAGCAATTGTGGACGGACGGACGGACCGACGGACGAACGGACGGACGGACGGATGTGGGTGACGACAATATACGCCCCCCCATTTCATGTGGGCGTATAAAAATACTATCTTTCTTTGTCTATATTTTATAACCACATATATTTAAATTCCAATGTAATCATTTTAGGTTTCTGGTAATGGTCTTCTGTCAACAGTACAGATTTCAAAATCCGATGAAATCGATCAGTTTTTAAAAGTTTATAAAGAGATTAATTCACTTGGCTCTAAGTTCTAAATACAGTACTAATATTTTAATATGATTATTATAGAGCCTACTAACATTTTCATGCGTAGCCTAACACAATATTTATCGTTTGATGGTTTTCATAATATATATTTCTTGTATACATGAATTTCTTATTAATTCCTTGTTAGTTACTGGACAACTGTACATTTTATCAATATGCATTTGTATGTTTAGTTATCATGTAAATAATATAACATCAATAGCTTGTTCTCCAAGCCTGTTCCTATGTTTGAATAAAATATAGATTGTTATACCGTGTATATTGACATGTATTTTATTTTCAAGCAATTATAGCGTTATTTTATTGCTTACTTAAGAGATTGTAAAGAAGATCGAGTATTAGAAACAATAGGTGTTGGTGGAAACATTGGATGGTCCCTTATAGAAGTTTCCCTGAAGGCAAGAAGTCATCTTTACAATCCCTTAACAATTTCATGTACATGTACATACAATCTAATTGTATTATCATTGATCCAAACTTAACATTTCCTGTACATACAATCTAATTGTATTATCATGGATCCAAACTTAACATTTTCCTGTACATACAATCTAATTGTATTATCATAGATCCAAACTTAACATTTTCCTGTACATACAATCTAATTGTATTATCATGGATCCAAACTTAATATTTTCCTGTACATACAATCTAATTGTATTATCATCATGGATCCAAACTAAATATTTTCCTGTACATACAATCTAATTGTATTATCGGAGTGCAAAACTTAAACATTCATACTTTCTGATAGTCCGAAACACCTCTATGCAGTCTGAACCACCTCTATACTGGCCTCTATAAAAGCTTTTTTGACAAGTTGTAAATTGGAGTAGACAGAAAAAAAATAGTCTGTTTTATGGGATTATCCACAAAAGATCTGTTTTTGAAACAGGTGTTAATTTATTCTTACAATGACTGTGAATTATTGCTAGGCATTGCCGTTACTTTCGTTTTAAAGTATTAAGCGACTATTTAACCCATAGACATCCTATAGGATATCTATGATTTAACCCTTGAACTTTTGGTTGCGCACGCAGACTTACTAGTTTTGTTACAAATAATTTGATGGAACGACAGACGTGACTTAATGGTGTAAGGAAATGTGATAGTATGACTGAACAACAAATATATTAACCTTAACAAATATATCTCGGAAAACTTTCAGAAGTGCGGAAAATCCCCTTAACAAAGGGCCTACTTTCCTGACTACTTAAGTCGGGGCTGAAATAGAGGCAGATGTTTTGGTCTTATAATCTGATTGCAAAGAGTATACTTGACATAACAATGCATGTACATTCAATCGAATAGTATCATCATTAGCCGTGTTGAGACAGCCATGAACAACCGTTCGGACTCGGCCCGGATTACTTTTGGCTGTCTAAGCATCATAAGCATGTTCATAATCAGTCTGACTCCATTGTCACAGAGGATGCTCAATTTATAGCATTGCATATACTTGAACATACGTATACGTTTTATCTGAATATGTTGACATACAGCATCCTCGGAATTTTCAAGTACAATCTAATTGTTTTGTTCTAGAGAATACATGTACCTGACATTTGCATTGAATGTTTTATCATTGTATTATCATAAAGCATAATATAGAATATTATCTTTCTGAAATCAAATGAAAAGTTGTTTCTTTATTCAATAATTAATATTGCCTGTACCATAATATTATGTAAAAAATAAACCAGAAATCTATAAAAGCTATATACATGTGTTCCTATTTAAACAACAGTTGCCTTTTATTTTCATTTGTGCCAGTTGCTTTGCTTTGGGAAATGCATTTTACATCACATATTTGATAACAATATCCTATATACATGACAAGTGGTTGCCTAGCAAGATACGCCCATCTTAAAAGTATATTTTCTGTTTTAGCATAGGTTGAAAACTAAGTCAATAACTCAAAAACCGTTCATCGAACCATGATCTCATCAATATAAATTATCAGACCGACGGACTGACAGGGGGTGACGAGAATATACAACCACAGTATAATGTGGTCGTATAAAACAAAGTGTCCTTAAGCGTGACTGGAATTCAAGACTCAAATGTATAATATTGTGAAGTTTTCATGCCTAGGCCTATTCATCAGTGTTAAAAAATTCATAACCATGGAATAATCAATAAAGTTGTCATGTATATTATCAGAGAGTGCAAAGAGAATATTTAAGGTATAATCATAAACATTAATACAGTACTGGTATTTTTAGTCATATCTTAATCTACAAAAATACAATATGGAATTGTTCAAAGACTCCACGGAGAAGAAGAAACGGCGTATTTTTTCTAGCTTATATCATTAGTAATAATGTTCACATCGTCGCATTCTGAGCTGTCAAATACATAATCAGGATTGTCCTACGTCCACTTATTGACTGTTAGTGTAGCGAACCGAAACGCCATCCGTCTACGATTTTGACTAGCGAAGCGAAACACCTTTCGTCTACCATTTATCTTGTTTCAAAGCTAAATCACGACTCGAATGTTCTGGAAATTGTCCTAATAAATAGACATTATAGAAATAGAAAGTAAAATTCGAAGCAGGGGCATTTTAAAAGGAACGATTTTAGTACGTCTGAAGAGTATCAAGGCCGACACCCATATTGAAAATAGACCTACATTCATATTGTCACTGATTAATCTCGCACAACCATAGATCTTATCTTTTATTTTTGACTAGCACATTAGAAAACAGCACATGCAATAGCTTAGATCCTTCCAGTACAATTAGAAGATAAACACTTTCTGTTTTAGATTTAGATGGGGTTTATTCGATA
The DNA here is from genome assembly GCA_030562195.1 of Nipponacmea schrenckii. NCBI lineage: Eukaryota > Metazoa > Mollusca > Gastropoda > Lottiidae > Nipponacmea > Nipponacmea schrenckii. The sequence goes on from JAUJPP010000007.1 coordinate 207,086, forward strand.
TTTAACCATGCTTGAATCATTAGATCCCGAGACCGCTTGCGGTCGAGGCTCTCTAATGGTATATTCAAGCATGGTTAAATATCGAATAAACCCCCTCTAAATCTAAAACAGAAAGTCGTTTATCGGAATTGTACCACAAATTGTGATAATTTTGTTCCCGGACTCTTTTTTATGGAAAATTTAGACATGGGTTATTCGGTTTTTATGATGTAAGGTGCAGTATGACGCACATAACAACAAACTGCACGTGCGCTATCGAATGAAAAGGAAGACATCATTTTTATCATTAACATTAACAAGATTTACAACTAGTTCGCTGAAATTAATACGCCAAATTGCAAAGACAAGATGTCAAATTGCTATTATTAAACCCCATGTATTTCGACCAATCAGAACTCAGAATTTTTGTTATTTGTGGTACAATTAGCTTAGGCCTACATTGATTTTCATTGCAGCCCTTTAGATCACAATTGACACAATTTTTATAATCTACAACATGAAGGGAGATAATTCTGAAAACAAAAACTGCCCAGTTTCTAAATCTAGGTCAAAAACTGAACAAGGGAAGTAATATGGTAAGATATAATATTTAGAAGATATAATATTTAGATAAAATAATTTATTTTAAAAGAGACCATTTTGTAAAATTTGAAATCTTCAAGATACAATTCAGAAATTCAAATCATACTTCGAGAATGCCATTATACAAAACTCAGAAAAAACAGAATCAAAAACATGCTGTATTTCACTTTATCAAATGGGAACGTTGTAAAATAAACTGAATATATATAATTTAATTGCTTTGTCAGTGAAAAGATAGACGGTCCAAACAACTAAAAAAATAATGGACACTTTTTAAAAAAATAATGGACACTTTTTTAAAAATAATGGACATTTAGTGAACAACTTTCATGAAATAATGGACAGTTAGTGAGTAGTGCAAACAACACTCACAAATTCTACTAGAGAATGGATAAATACAACAAAGGATGACGTCATAGCTGTTATTTAATGACATACAATGACCATCTAGGTGTGTCATTATTTCCAGCATATCAATGTTTATCTATATAGTACCATGTTCTGGCTACTAATGACATACAATGACAATCTAGATGTGTCTTCATTACCAACATATCAATGTTTATCTATAAAGTACCATGTTCTGGCTACTAATGACATACAATGACAATCTATATGTGTCATCATTACCAACATATCAATGTTTATCTATAAAGTACCATGTTCTGGCTACTAATGACATACAATGACAATCTATATGTGTCATCATTACCAACATATCAATGTTTATCTATAAAGTACCATGTTCTGGCTAATAATGACATACAATGACAATCTATATGTGTCATCATTACCAACATATCAATGTTTATCTATAAAGTACCATGTTCTGGCTAATAATGACATACAATGACAATCTAGATGTGTCATCATTACCAACATATCAATGTTTATCTATAAAGTACCATGTTCTGGCTAATAATGACATACAATGACAATCTAGATGTGTCATCATTACCAACATATCAATGTTTATCTATAAAGTACCATATTCTGGCTACTAATGACATACAATGACAATCTAGATGTGTCATCATTACCAACATATCAATGTTTATCTATAAAGTACCATGTTCTGGCTAATAATGACATACAATGACAATCTAGATGTGTCTTCATTACCAACATATCAATGTTTATCTATAAAGTACCATGTTCTGGCTAATAATGACATACAATGACAATCTAGATGTGTCATCATTACCAACATATCAATGTTTATCTATAAAGTACCATGTTCTGGCTAATAATGACATACAATGACAATCTAGATGTGTCATCATTACCAACATATCAATGTTTATCTATAAAGTACCATGTTCTGGCTACTAATGACATACAATGACAATCTAGATGTGTCATCATTACCAACATATCAATGTTTATCTATAAAGTACCATGTTCTGGCTAATAATGACATACAATGACAATCTATATGTGTCATCATTACCAACATATCAATGTTTATCTATAAAGTACCATGTTCTGGCTACTAATGACATACAATGACTTCTGCGATTATACTTTTGTTCAAAAGCTCGTTTCATCCGAAGCATACGTTTTCTGCGATTATAAAATCACAAATCCTACGGTTCCATAGGATTTGTACTCAACAGACCGATTTTGATTCTGCATGCAACCTAGTTTTCAATAAATTACGAGAGAGGGGTTACTCAAAACGATTTCTACGCAAAATTAAAAACGACACGTTATTACAACTTCTGGAGAAAAATAACCCCCCTCCATCGCCTATAAATGAATTTGGCTCCAAACCCTGTGGTGGTTCTACGTGTCGTACCTGCGAGCATGTACCTATTTCTCATTTTTTCAAAAACAATAAAACCGGCAAAACTTTTCTTATGTCTGACCAACTTTCATGCGGCGACCAAAATCTAATTTACCTAATTTCATGTAAAAAATGCGAAACACAATATATTGGAGAAACTAAGAACGCGCTACGAACTCGCTTTAACGGCCATCGTTACGATATAGTACATGGCAAAAATAGACCAATTTCTAATCATTTTAACCAACCCGACCATTCCATTGAAGACTTGTTGATTATGCCAATTGAAAAGATACAACCTATGCCAAACATCAAGCCAAAACAAAGAAGATTACAACGCGAGAGTTATTGGATGGACCAACTTCAAACTGTATATCCAAATGGCCTTAATATCCAACATGATAATCAGATAATACCTTTTGTTACCACCTACAATCATACTGCCACTAATGCCTCCCTAATTGTCAAACGTCACTACCAAAGCCTTCAAAACCAATATCCTCATGTCTACAGCAAGAGACTTGTTACAGCGTACAAAAGAAATAAAAATCTCAGCAATATCCTGGTTCATGGTAGACTCAATCCCCAATAGCTTTAAATTACCTGACTTCCTTTATTCTGAATTCACTACATTTTACATTAATATTTCTTTATTTATTATAGGTACATAAAAATATTTGGCTTTTCTCTTTAGCTGATCATCGATATATCAGAAGAAAATTAATTCTTATATTTTCAACTATTTCAGATAAAGAAATTATATTACTTCAGATAATATTTCAGAGACATCCATAATTAACGCATCTAATTATCCTAACCTTTAACTTGCACCTTGCTTTATCATAAATCTTTACTTTGTGACCTAGGCCAGTGCTTTTATGAGACTATGTTCTCATCACCATCTAACACAATCTAGATGTGTCATCATTACCAACATATCAATGTTTATCTATAAAGTACCATGTTCTGGCTACTAATGACATACAATGACAATCTAGATGTGTCATCATTACCAACATATCAATGTTTATCTATAAGGTACCATGTTTTGGCTACTTATGCCACACAATAACAATCTATATATTGTATCCTTACACAAAGGAATTTAAGTTAACCCAATGATACACAGTCTCAATCTCATCTTAACAAGCTATTATGATTTTTGGGGGTAACTGAGCTGTATTCAACCATATCCATGATACAGAATTAAGATGTACCACTTTTGCCAGTACTCTACAATATTCTCTAGTGCTTGTTCAAGAAACATTATCTTTCTTAAAGTACTCGTCATACATTTCACGTAAATGAGTCAAAAAATGTTCAATACCTATTTCACATTTACCAGATATACCTATAACAGGTAGATTCACATGTTTCTTAAGACTAACCAGGTTTTCCTCAGCACCAGGTACATCTATTTTATTACCAATTACAGCATGGGGTCTTTCTGACAAGCCCTTCTGATACTGTTCTAACTCATATTTTAACAACTCTAATTGTGTCCATGGCTCATCAAAAGAAAGATCTATCACAAACAGTAAGCAAGAACAACGATCTACGTGGCGTAGAAAGTCTATACCCAAACCTCTATTTTCATGTGAACCTTCAATCAGGCCTGGAATGTCAGCAACTGGAAATAATTAAAATCCATTATCACCACTGCTTATCAGATTTACCATAACAAATGCCCAGATATTAAATTATGATCTGCCAAAAATCAGCCATTCATCTCTATATTTAATCTGTAAGCTTTTCATAGCTAGATAGTTTTCAAAATATTGCAAATATCATTACTGAACTTATATTTAATGGTGTTTCTATGAATCATTAGGCATGTGGGTTCACAGGCCACAGAATTGTCATAGCAATTAAAAAGTTCCATTTAAAAGCGCAATAAAATGTGATTGATAAAGTACATGTAAATGTTATAATAATAATAACAAAGCTTTATGGACAAGCAATTAATGGGTTTATGTATTCTGTGACGTTTCAATGAGTGTTCTCTTGTCATTATCATTCATCTTCCTGCTTGGTAACGAAAATGAAATTAATGGAGTTTTACGTCTCACTCCTCCGCACCTTATGGAGACAGGCAATGCCATGCAGTGTGCATTGAGAGACATTTTGCCAGGACTAATCTTTTTGCAATTTCCGACTTTGAGGGATTTTTAATGTGCACGGCCTGTAGCACACTCAACCTGCTTGATAATGACAAGAGAACACTCGTTGAAATGTCACAGAATAAATAAACTCAGTAATTGTTTATTCATAAAGCTTAGTTATTATATTAATACAACCAATTACTAAATTCTATATAAAGAATAGAAAGTAAATGTTACTTTAAGCATAGGCTAGTCATGGGCAAAAATGAGCCTTCATGTTACTTTACCTGATATTTGTATCTGATCATCATATAATACCATTCCTATATGTGGGTTTAATGTGGTAAAAGCATACTCAGCTACCTTGGGTCTAGCTCTAGATATAGCTCGTAATAATGTTGATTTACCAGCATTTGGAAACCCAATCTAAAACATTAAAATAATCCTAATTAATTATTGACAACTTCTGAAGGTTTATTAGATATTATAATAACATGAAAATCATGTTTTTAAGCATATTTATTGGTATGGCTGTTCCACCGGACAACCTGCTGTCTGAAAGCATGCAAGTTTTTTTTGTTTTCTTTGTATTAGAATTATTATCCAAATTTTAAGTAGTTAGTACTTGATTAAATTCCAGTTTTCCATACTATCAAAATACCTACCAAACCAGCATATGCCATAGTCTTCATTGCTATATGTAGAACTCTCTCTTCTCCTTTAGCACCCTTTTCAGCAATTCTTGGAGCAGTAAAAGTACTAGAAGCAAAGAAAGCATTTCCTTTTCCACCTGCTCCTCCTCTACCAGCAATAAAATAGTCATCTAAATCATTCAGACTACACAACAATTCACCTGTTTCTGTTTTCAACATTGTCCCTAATGGCACCTATAGAAATACATCAAAAGACTTATCAAGTAACCCCAAAAACAGGTTAGATTATGGCTTGAATAATGGTTATATATAATTTTATTTATCTTGTATATTACTTTCTCTTAAATTCTATCAATTAACTTGATAATTTTTGCTAATGTCAATGTCCAGGATAAATTGTAATAAACAGACTTATGATTGAGGCCTAAAAATTAGGTTAACAAGCTACGCATTAAAATGAGATTCCATAAATATAAAATAATAGAAATGATAAGTAACTCACATGAATGTAAGTGTGAGGAGCATTTTTACCATGGCAACATCTATTAGCACCTTTCTTACCATTTTTCCCTTTCATAATAGGCTTTAAGTGAGATAAGGATTTGATATTTGTACTGGCTATAATAAAATAAAATATCAGTTCATTAAATAGTCAGTTTATTGAGGTAATTGTTACTAATTTGTCAAATACTAAAATAAAATTCATGGAATAACAGCAATCATTTATGGAGAACTTTTCAAACAAAACTCTTATGCAACTTACGCCTCAGTCTCCCCATTGTGTATTTTCAAAGTCGAAAATGTCCAGCAAAAAAAATTATATTGAAAAGCTGTTAGTTTAGAATTTTTATTTTAAATCATGAACACAATGTTTGAGAGAATAAAATTGACAATGACATGAAATACCTTGAAAAATTACATGGCCTCCATTTCCACCATTGCCTCCATCAGGACCAGCAAATTCATTTTTATCTAGCCTCAATAATGACATACAACCATTTCCCCCTGCACCACCCATAACTTTTATCTTACAATAATCAACAAAATGTTTCACCTAAAAATATATGGCAAGTATTTTATGTTTTATTATTAATGAGTTACTCTGACCTTCAAGGAGAACAAACTTTTAAAAATTAGTGAGTACCGATAACTGAAACTTATGTTTAGACAAAATTATAAAAACATACATTATGAATATTTTACAGGGAAATTAAAGTATGATAACTGGGCATACGGTACATTTTTTTTTACATAATTTTGAAATTTTCATGCAATTTTTACACATTGATATGAAACAGCCTCAAAAGAATATGTGCTGCAGGTTTCTTTATAAAGTATTAAATGAAAAGGTTTTCTTTAAAAAGAGTATGGGAATTTATTTTGTAATATAGTGTACCAAAATAAGAAGTGCTTATTGAACAGTATCTGTTATTTTTAAGGTGGCACATTCTCCATGCAATTCATGTATTAAGTTTGATCATCTGGAAAGAGTTTTGCATTGATAAATCTTTCTTAATGATTTAAATGTCTTAACAGGACAAATTCATCATGGTCAGGATTAGGGTCTAAAATTTATGATGCATGATTTCCTTTAAAAATACCACAAATTAGAATTTTTTTTTTTTCTATGTGTGTTATTTATATGCTCTAGAAAATATGGATGGTGAGAAGTGATTAGTTCAGCTAAAATTTCCTTTTTTTTCGGACTAAGACATGATTGATCAAACCAAAGGCAAACCTGTTGATACCTGTCCCTTTAAGCCTGATGTTGATAAAAGCAAAATAGCCACATAGGAATACACTTTAAAGAATTAGACAGTGACTTAGAAAATACCTTAGTTTCAACTCCTTTTGGTTTGTGAGGTTTCAAAGCTTTGGCTGTGTAATCTAACACTTGCACACCATTTCTTACTTTGACAATTAGGAATTTAAAGCTCTTGTAGCTTAACATCTTCTATTTCAATATCATGAAATTCGTCAAAAATGAACAAAGTTCAATATGCATGTAACTCGATTGACCAGCTTCAAATTACATTATACTGTAAACTTTCGTATGAAAATTAATTACTGTTTGTTGACAATATTAGGATATCATTATTTTCAGGGCATGACAATTTAAGATTTTGTACGCATTTGTTAAATTGTTGGTGTAAAATTGTTTTAGCAGACTATAGATTTTGAATCTGAGAAATAGAAATAATATATTGATAATATAGTATTATTTGCCACTAGTGGTAAATATCTCTTGCCGTATAATAATAGTATAGATAATAGCTCATGATATAGGCCTCATTAAAAATATCTTATATCTGGGCTGATTGACACAGTACTGACACTCATATAATTCACATATATATATATATATTGAACTTGAAGTGTAACAAGATCACTTTATCATCAATGGTGTTTACAAACAAACTGGCACGTCCACCTCTGAAACTCAAAGGTCTACTTTCATTTACACTTGACTAGGGGTAAAAGTTCAAGGTCGAATTATATCAAAACCACAAAATAGTACAATTTCAATGATGTCATTGATGAAGGTTTTTGCGTTTTAGAATAAGTGTATAGCTTTAGATCTATTAGTCTATATTAGAATCTGGATAAATGTTGTAAAGGACTCTTTTTTTTTATCGTCTATTTCAACCAATCAAAAGAGGACAAAATTATTTCTGCCATTCGGTAGGTGATCGGAAGTTAGTATCTTGGTTGTCAAAAGAGAAGGCAAACAGAAGAAAATGGGTACCCAGTCAGAATCAGAGATACAAAAACATTCTATGACAGAGGATGATCCTAATTCAAATATTCAGTACTCCGAAGAAAATGACATCATGGGGAAACCACGTTGGGGCCCTTCACATGCTGGAGCAAAGGAATTAGCAAGTCAATACACAGCAGGTATAAGTTTTTTTTAACAAAAAAGTAGATCTAGGGCCTATTCTTTTCTATATTATTTTGAATAGGACTTTATTGGTATTAAAATCTTTTAATGCTTAATATAGGCCTATATGGAATTGATTTTTAATTTGATTATCTAAACTTATTTTTGTGTACCGGTACTAAAATACTGGAGAATAAAAATAATTTAAAAAATGAAAGTGATCGGAGTTTTCTTTTAAAGTAGTTTTGTTAATACAATAGTCTAATAATAACATAATAATGTTCTAAATTGTTTTTGTCTTTTAAAGTACTGGTAATGTAAAGAATTTTTGTTGATACAATAATTTTAAAAGCCTTAAAAGAAGTGATCCAAGTCGTCTTTGAAAGTGGTCTGAATTGGTTGAATTTGGTTGAAGTTGTTACATATTTATTATTAGGCCCATTCTAAGGCATTAGAAAGGAAAGCAATTACTTTTCATTAGATCTACATTTCTTTTTTGTCTTTTTTGTAATCTTACAAGTTTTTTTAGGACCCATTTCTCAATAGATTGTGGGATATTGACTTAGGGGAAGCTGTCATATAATTGCTCTACCTTGGTTATAATTTATTTTTGTAATGAATCATTGAACTCAATAAATAGATAGTCACAGACTGATGATTATGTTTACATCTGATCTACTTTTAAATAATGAGCATACACAACAGTTGGCTATTATTGTCTCACTAGAAAACTAGTGTTCTATCTGTATCAAATGGGAGAGTGTATGCAAAAAAAAAAACCCAATAAAACAAAAACTTTTTTTCATAATGCAAGAATGATGATTCTTACAGAACTTATGTTATATATTTTCATATGCTATCCTTACAGTAACATGTTTTTTCAACAAACAATTAGGTGATTGAGTATTGTTTAATTTATTTATGCCCACATGAAAATTGTCTTAACAACATTGATGGAATGAAATAGTGAGGGCCAAACAATTAATTATCTGGTTGTATATTGTTGTAACCCCTGTCTGAGACTACCGTTTTTCTTTGATTTGAATGAAATTTAGTGTGAAAATTTTTATATTAATAGAATCAAGGACATGTTCGATATTGATGTTTTTTGATAAAAAGTTTTTGAGTTGATGCTCTTGACCAAATAAAAAGGCGTCAAAATTTTTTTATGAGCTCAACAGAGACTACTCTATTCATTCGATTTAAATGAAATTTTGTGTTAACATGTATATTGATGATATCTTGGACTGAGCCCAAATTGTGGTTCATTTCGACAAATAATGTTAAGTTTCAACCAGTGTAAAAACATAAAATATACTTTTAAGTATCTTGTGTGGTGTATCTTGCTAGGCAATGTTGGTCCAAGTTAAAGTTAATGAAACTTGTATATAGATTAGAATTGGGTCAGATTTGGAATTACACAGTGAAACCCCTCCAAACCGCATCCTCCATGTAAAGCGGCATATTTGAAAAGTCCCGAGCAAATCACTATATAATATAAAGGAGATAAAATCTGGTAAACTGGCTTCCCCTTTTAACCGCAATATAGTGCATAAACTTTCTTAAAGGCATGATATTTGATATATTGACTAAAGTTTGTGAGATCGGTTATTATTACCCAGTACCAAGTGATGAACCCCATATCGAAGAATCAAAATTATTTGATATGAGGTGTTGCCTTTATTTTGGAAACACTGGGTTTTGAAATTTGTGTATCAGGGACACTGATAGCATTGATTTGCATTATTTCAATTTTTAATCATATGTCAGTGGTTTCTGTGATGATTTCAACTTAATAGTGTTTACGTTACGTTACTTATCGCAGAATTCCTTTAAAAGCCCTTTGTTAAAATAAGATATATAGAAATTTTGTGTTAAACATTGTTATAAGTTAGCTTTTTTAACACTTCTTTTTATGTTTTAGGCAAAAGAAGACAAGAGATTGTTTGTGTGGTGATTAGTATAGCATTGTTTCTATACTGTTTTTATAATTTATGCACAACATTTAGATTAGACAACATTTATACCATATTAATATCGGCAGGTATGTTTAAGCTTATTTAACAGGTACAAGTCATCCATAAATGGAGCTAAAACATAACATAAAAGTACGGTAGATTGCTTCAGAAAAGGATCTAAGGACTTTAATATGTTCCAATGTACTGAAATTTTATGAGGTGAATTTCTTTTGGGGGTGGACACAGATCATATTTCAAAACTATAGTCCTCAGTAACTATTTTGCATTATACTGGTATCTTTTATTTTCATGTAATTGAATAATATTTTTAATTGACAGTGTTTGGCATTGTAACAGCAGATTTTATGAGTGGTTTAGTTCACTGGGGTGCTGATACATGGGGATCAGTTGATCTACCAATAATAGGAAAAGTAAGCATTGGTATTTTTCTAGAGTATAATAAATCAGCATGTCATATATATATATTTTTTTTTTTTAAGAAAGTAGAAAACAGGAACCTAGTAGAAAAAGCACAATATATTGGAGCTGATTGAATATACTATGAACTGTTTTACAAAGTATAACTGATAAGAATCATGATATCAGAGTATCTCTTATCTGTCCTTTGATTTGACTTTTATTATACGTTTGGCTTTAGTAACAATAATCAAAAAAAATTTGGATGATGTATTAACATAAACTTTCCTTGCTTGTATTTATCATTGAGCAAGTCTTGTTTGCAAACACAAGCAATTCTTCTTGTTTAAAAAATGTTTTACAACAATATTAATATTAAAACATCTTTGTCTTTCAGACTTTACTTCGTCCATTCCGAGAGCATCATATAGATCCAACTTCAATAACACGTCATGATTTTATCGAGACAAATGGAGATAATTTTGCTATAGTTATACCAGGATTAGCTTATATAGCTTATGGTTTCGCATTTTATAGTCCCATGGTTATTGAATCCAATACTAATACATATTGGTATATATTTTTATTAGCTGTATTTATCAGTATTACGAACCAGGTAAGATCATCTGATAAAATATTTATTTAGAATACGAAAAAAGAAAACCCAAACAATGTTGTTACTTAGAAGATTACACAACATGAATCTCTGATTAACAATACATTTCAGGTTCTATTTTAATATTTCTATGGCTCTACTACTGATGTATTGGGCACTTTTTCTTTTATTTTGTTCATGTAAAACTTTACCTTTTTAGATTATCTGAACAAGTATGATGCAGGTTTTGCATTTCCAAAAGGTTAATCCCAGATCTCAGATAATTGCAGAGAAAGTAGAATTGAACTTCAATCCATTTCCTTTTTATTTCTAAAGTACAATGTTGTTTTTACAGTTATGGCTTGCCTCCGCTCTGTGAGGCTTACTATTATGATATTGAAATGACTTTTTTTCTGTTGAAATATGCCTCAAACCAACTTTACCTCTAATTAAAAAAATAATTAATGAAATCTTTTTATTGCAGTGTCATAAATGGTCCCATACTTATTTTGGATTACCTAGATATATAACAATATTTCAAGATTTACACATAATACTACCAAGGAAACATCACAGGATACATCATGTATCACCACATGAAACCTATTTCTGTATTACTACTGGTTGGCTGAATTATCCTTTAGAGGTAATAAGATTCTGGCCAGTATTAGAGAATATTATTGAAAAGTACACTGGATGTAAACCAAGGGATGATGATTTGAAATGGGCAAAAAAATCTTAACCACTGGACTCTTGAGTCACAAGTAGATGAATTATATTTTGTCAGCTTTAAATGATAGGTTGTCCTAGATTGTCTTTGCAACCTATTTCTTGAAAAGAATAATTACTTTTGGATATGGGTTGTAATGAGTCACCTCTGTATCATACATCTAAATTGAATTTCAATTCAAGAAAGGCATCCCCAGTTGATTCCAATTCATTTGATACTTTTTTCTATGCCCACATGAAATGGGGGGCATATATTGTTGTCACCCACATCCGTCCGTCCGTCCGTCGGTCCGTCCGTCCGTCCGTCCGTCCGTCCGTCCGTCCGTCCGTCCACAATTGCTCGTAAACACTCTACACGGTGTAATTCTTGACGGATTTAGATGAAACTTAATATGAGTGTTTATGATCACGCAAGGATGAACCCTATTGAAAATCAGCGAAATCGGAAAAAAATTAGTATGAGTTTGTGCCCTTGTTCTTGAATGGCTCGTAAACACTCTACAAAGTGCAATTCTTGACCGATTTTGATGAAACTTGGTGTGAGAGTATGTTATAACTCAAGGATAAACCCTATCGAAAATCAGCGAAATCGAAAAACATTTAGTATGAGTTATTGCCCTTGTTCATGAAAACGCGTTCAATTTTAGCTTGTAAACACTCTTGAGAGAACAATTTTTAATGGATTTTAATGAAACTTGGTCTGAGTATTTGTTATCACCCAAGGATGAAGCCTATTGAAAACCAGTCAAATCGAAAAAAAATTAATATCAGTTATTGCCCTTGTTTTTGAAAACGCGTTCAATTTTTAGCTTGTAAACACTCTACAAAGCACAGTTATTGACCGATTTTGACGAAACTTGCTGAAATTGTTTAATATCACCCAAGAATGAACCCTTTTGAAAATAGCACATATCGAAATATATTTAATAGGAATTATTGCCCTTGTTCTATAAAATGTGTTGGATTTTTGCCTTGTAAACACTCTACAAGTCACAATTCTTGAGCGATTTTGACATAACTTGGCATGAGTATTTGTAATCACCTAAGGATGAACCCTATTGAAATTCAGTTAAATCGAAAAATATTTAGTATCAGTTATTGCCCTTGTGTTTGAAAACGCGTTCAATTTTAGCTTGTAAGCACTCTAGAAAGAACAATTCTTAATGGATTTTGATAAAACTTGGCTTGAGTATTTGTTTTTACCCAAGGATGAACCTTATTGAAAATCAAATAAATCGAAATATATTTAGTGTCAGTTATTGCCCTTGTGTTTGAAAACAGGTTTAACTTTTTAATAAATACTCTAGAAGGTACAATTCATGACCAATGTTGACAAAACTCACTGAAATTGTTGGATATTGCAAGGGATGAGCCTAATTGAAAATTAAAATTATCAAAATATATCTAATATGAATTATTGCCCTTGTTCTTTTAAACGCGTTCGATTTTTGTCTCGTAAACACTCTACATGGCACAATTCTTGATGGATTTCGATGAAACTTGGTGTGAGAGTGTGTTATAACTCAAGGATGAACCCTATTGAAAAGCGAAATGGAAAATTTTTTTAGTATGAGTTACTGCCCTTGTTCTTGAAAACGCATTCAATTTTAGCTTGTAAACACTCTAGAAAGAACTATTCTTAATGGATTTTGATTAACTTTGGCTTGAGTATTTGTTTTTACCCAAGGATGAACCCTATTATAAATCAAATAAATAGAAATATATTTAGTGTCAGTTATAGCCCTTGTTCTTGAAAACGTGTTCAATTTTAGCTTGTAAACACTCTAGAAAGAACAATTTTTAATGGATTTTGATGTAACTTGGCTGGAGTATTTGTTGTCTCCCAAGGATGAACTCTATTGAAAATCGAAAAATATTTAGTACAAGTTATTGCCCTTGTTTTTGAAAACGCGTTCAATTTAACTCGTAAACACTCTAGAAAGAACAATTTTGAATGGATTTTGATGAAGCTTGGCTTTAGTATTTGTTTTCTCACAAGGATAAACCCTATTGAAAATCAGATAAATCGAAAAATATTTAGTGTCAGTTATTGGGCCTGTTTTCAAAATCGCTTTCAACTTTTGGCTTGTGAACACTCTAAACATTCATTTTTGACAAAAATCGCTGAAATTGTTTAATATCAACCAAGAATGAGGCTTATTAAGAATTAAAATATCAAAATATTATTAAGGGTGAACCCTATTGCAAATCATAAAAATACCAAAAAATATTTAATGAGTTGAGTTAGGTACAATTCTTGACAGTTTTTAATGAAACTAGAGACCCTAGAATAAAATAGGTTGGTAGGTTGAATAATTCATTCCACTTATTGTAACCTTACTGAAAAGTTTTTATTTGAAATAAATGCTGCCAGTGGGCGTATATTACCTTGCCTGGCAAGCTATCTTTCTATTAAATTGCATGTCCAAAGTATATTTTTGACTCATAGACATTTTAAAACAAATTAAATGCAATGAATATACATGTACATGTTTATTGAACAGTTGTTAAATTTAGACAAAATATTATTCACTTCTTACAGTGGTCAGAGAGTGATTATTGAAACTTTAGAGCTTCAGCGAACAATTTTTTGTACTGGTTCTTTTTTGTGAACAAATAATGTTGCTTGTGTCCAAAATCATATTGCTTGCCTTCAGGTGTTGCTTAGTCCTCATTTTAGGACCTATTTACCTAAGACATAATTGAATAGATCAAATGAAATATGCTTTACTAGCAATGGAGGAATCATCCTTGATTAAACAATATAGGATGTCTATTCTTTTAAAATAATGGAAATTAGTAACTTATTTTCCACCATTTCAATACAAATGCCATCATAATAAAAATGACTGTATCGAAATTTATTTTTTCTATTAGAAATGTTCAAGCCTAATACTATTGTCTGTAGGAGAAGGACTATATTTGTTATTTGTTGAGTATTATGTAGTTTTATCATTGTTACAATATATATATGGCCTTCCCCTGTTTTCTAATCAAAACTATATTATAACTATATTTTCTACAATTAGATGAACAGTTTGTATATTTGTTTCTTTCATGAGATGTTAGTGTGTGTAGAGTTATAGTGAGTTATATCTTGTATCAGTCCTTAGATTTGATTGTACAATCCTTCTACAACATCAAGGTCATTCAGTATTGCTTTTTGTCCTATCAGATGCTAATTGTCGTATTTTTATTCAGTGTGTATGCTTATTATGATTTTTTGCTCATTGAATTTGTAAAAATATCATAAAAATAAACATGATTGGTCGAGCAATTGATAATTGATAATATTTTTGTACTAGGAAAGTCTAAAACAGTTTTTTAGATGTAAACTTATATTCAACCTTTTTATTAGGAATTTGGGATTTTGTTTAAAATCTGAACCAGATTATTGGAATATATTGTTTACTAATGTCATTCACGAATCTGAAATGTTGATAAAAGAAGACATAATATAGTACATTTAAATTGCCATCTGCAAGGTAATAGGTTGCAAGAAAGTGACAGGATCTTATTCCTTCCCCTATGTTCATGTGACTTTGTATTATTTGTAATGTGTTCATGCTTGACTGTAGTTTGTGGCATTTTCAATACAAAACAAAACACGGCCACAAGTTTAGGCAGAACCTTTTATATTTTATTATTATTGATAAGGATATCTTATGTACAGTTGTAACTCGTTTCGATGAAAAGGCATTAGTAGTCTTCTCAAGATGGAATTTATTATTTTCAGTTTACAAAATTGTTATGTGAAGTCTGTCCCCTTTTATAATGTAGCTTTTAATGTGTATTTATTGAGAGACTGATAATATCTTTTATTCTTTTTAGAATTGTGTTTCATTTTTTCTCTAGAAAGTATTGTCTGGTACAGTAAAACTATGAGTTACAGTTTTACTGTCATTTCCTAAACTCCACCTTAGTATTATCAAACTTCTTCTCCGGAGCAATTGGGTAACCTCTTTTCTAATGAATTGCTAAAAAAAAAAATCAAATTCTTGAGACAAACAGAGATAGTGAGGAAGATTGAAATAGAAAGGAGATATATCTTGAATTCACTTGCTATTTGGGGAAATGAAGCCAACTGTCCAGTGATCAAATAATATTACAGACATTTCTCTCCCTTTAAGCAAAATGTATATATAGCCTATACAACGTAACTATTCAAATTAAGATTTTTATTTGCATTTCATAATAAGCAATTCAAAAGTTCAGGTTGTAGCCTCGAGATCAATCTATTCAAAAAAAAAAAAAACAACATAATATGGTAAGATAAGGTTCAAAAAATCTAGCCTGTTTCTATACTGAACGGTCCATTGTTTCCGATTTTTGTATATACATGTTACTTAATTTACCCAAATATATACGATATCAGATTCTAAAAAATTGCTTTTTTTTTCTTTCTTTTTTTTTGCTTGGCTTACAGGGCTTACTGCAACACCGCTTAAATTTGACCTTGTGACGAGATAAACCATTAAAAAATGCAAGATTGATTCTCTTTCACAATTACTATGTAATGTATATTTGCATAATATGAGGTGATACCAAGGTCATTATGTGGAAACTGGTGATGGTATTTTTCAGGATATAATTCTTGACAGAATTGGTCATTATGTTTATATCAAAGTAGGGATGATCCCTGTTAATTTTGATGAAAGTTTAAGCGCAAATAAGACGATTGATACTATCATGCCTTGCTGACACTGTACAAGATATTATTTGAACTTGATCACTATTTCTATAGTCAAAATAACAGGTATGGTATGCATTCCCATTGAAAAGAAACAATTATATACGAATTGCCAATAGCAGCCTTAAAACAAAGCTACGATTTGATATTCAGTATTATTTGCACCAAACCTTTCTTGCTTCGATGTGAAGTACTGCTTTTTCATTTAAACAAAAATAACTAGAAGTAATGACATCTTAACTCCAGATATTGTAATTGGTGACGTCAGTATGAGCATGTATGCCCGGATCCACCCCTTTCTCTCTTATCATATTCTCTAAATGTTCGATGTTAGCTTTAGATAGTCGTAAATAACGACACTCCAAGATACTAGCGGGATCAAATTTTTTTTCTGCTTTGACACGAGGACGCAACTCTTCAAGTAATTGTTCCAGATGCTGAAGCCTTCTTCGGTTATGACGGCTGGCGTAATTAGAAGCTCCAACTTCCTTTCTGAAATTTAAGATATAAAGTTGTAACAAACACTGCTATGGTATATCACAGATATTTTTCTGAAATTCATTTAGATTTTCTTCTTGTGAGTGGAATAAGCCGTCAGATAGTCATTTTATACCTCCATGGGAGGTTTGTAATAGTGGATGAACTATTGCTATTTATTGCCCTCTAAGAAAAACCATCCAAAGGTATTTTCATCAGTACAATACTTACTTGCGCAGTTTTGCTTCTTTGACAATGTTTTCTAGGTCTCGAAAGGCCTGTTTATCTATTTCTGGTAACTTCTCCATAGAGTTTCTGTTTCGCCGTGATTCGGACTGAAACATTACATTCTCAATACATTTACATATAAAATACACATCTTTCCGTGGAATGTGAATTCTCCTGCGAGGCCTAAATGATTTAATGACTAATATCAAAGACTATTTATATGGTCTTTGCTAATATATCACAAGATGCTTTTTATGAACTATAATAATCGTTTATATGCATAAATCGATATGCACAAATTAGCGATTGATTAACAATTATCATTGATTTCCAATAAGTGTTTGACAATCAACTTGATGTATCAGTAATTAACAAACTACGTAGTGCGACTGGGCCAAAACAATATTCAAAGTATGTGGTGGCAAATTTATTTTATCTACAGGACCTACTTGTACACCCATCATCATTAGCTCAGAAGGTGCAGAAAAGTATTGTTAAAAACAAATAAATTTTGTGTAATGAAATGACATTATGCACATTATTCTGTCTGTCTACTAACGTAACATCGGCAAGATGAAACAGATTGCGTCGCACCTCCGCGTCAGGGAAGGCGACAAGACCTATACTTGGTCAGCCTTAATTGTTTCTGGTACGAACCTGAATAGATGAAGTGGAATTGTATTCAGAATATCTTGGCGATTGGTTATGGAAAAGTGTTATTTTGTGTATAGCTTCATCATAAATATTTCTCATACTTGATGTATTATTCTTTGAAACCCGGCTATTACTACCTACAATGTAAGATGTTAAAATGTCTATTTCAGTATTCCTTTGATACCCTGCGAAAACAAGTAATTTAATTACAAAATGAAACATGGTTGTTTCTAGACATTCTCACCTTACTGTCAATAACAGCCTTTTTATCGGAAATAAGTAATATGAATGTATGGAGTATCGCCAAAAAAGGAAAATTGAAGCAATATTCATGTCTACAACACTAAAAATTAAAAGAAGATACAACAGCCCGATCTATTTTGAAATATATAAAATATAACTTTATGAACTATACCTGGAGAGCCCACATGATCATCATGATAATAATCATCTCCTTGTATTGTAGTCATTGGAACATGGATATGAGCCATAGCTTCGTTTAAGTTTTCTATTTGAGGAAGCGTAAGCTTTCCTGATGAATCTGAAAATCAATGCTGTGTATAAAAATTCTTCCAAAAACGCAAGTTAGGTTGACATATCTTTTCTTTCACACTGTATACCTACTAACGGAATGAGAGAAATAAAATATCTAAAATTAAGAAACGTTCTTTGTCCTGTGTTGGAATAATTATGTCGATTAATATAACCATAAACAGTCATTGATTTATCAATCTTTTCTCGATTTGCAATATAGAACAATTAATGAGAGGCAAAAGGTTTAAGGGACGTATACATTTCACACTATTTGTATATCTCATTTGAGTTTACTAAGAAGCACTCACATCCATCATGGTGTACATTTTGATGTTTTTCGGGACCGTGCTGATTATTAAGATGAGCAGGATGGGACTGGCTTGCTTGGTCATGTTGAATAGGGTGTTGACCGGTACGGTGCATGCGGTCACTCGGTTGTGGAGGAATGCTTTCGTGATGCCCTCGATGTCCATCACCAATTTTCAGTTTTGAATGTACTATTTGCCGAGAACTAGACTGAGCATCGGGGTGGCGACCATGTCGTTCATGAATGTCATGGTAGTGAGAGCCCGATAGCTTGTGGGACTGTTGTCGCTCATTATCTGAAGCATGATTGCTGATAAAACGAAAATGGAATTTTGAAAAAAACGTTATTTCTTATGAAACCTATATTATCATATTCATATTTTTTTTATAAAGCACAGAAACTTGATTCAACGAAATAAACTAAATTTTTCAGCTCCCAAAGCGCCGTCTGCATGGGAAACTAAACTTAAATATTTATCTTATTCATTCTTATATTTTATTCATTGTTTGTAAATATAGGGACTGATATGGCATTAAGAAATATTCTTTTTCTTTTTTATAATTTCACGGCAGTATTTAGTATTTATAATTATATTATAAGTCAAATAATTAAAAGAAAAAAATATTATGATTCAATCAGATCCATTACCTACCCTTGACGACTGGGCACTTGGGAAGCATCATGGGGCAACATCTGTAATTAAAAGGCATAATATTATATGATATCATATTGTAAGAACATAATCTTATGGGTCATCGCCAAATGGCTCCAAACTTGTATTTTATCTGTGGATACATTGGAAACAGCATTGTAGCGAAGCAACAAGATTTATTGGCATCTCATTCTCTTGTAAATATCCAGCACTGTCCAATATAGAAGCTGTTAAATGCTTCTGCTTATTAATAGATCATACTTTTACAGTATGTTCATAACGTAATCCATTACTTTTTAAATAAAATTCATGCTTTTAAGAAATCAGCTTAACTTAGATTTATTTTTAGTGTTACTCTTTACAGCCCTCAGTTTTTCTAAACTTTTTCTCATTTTGGCTTCTTCTCGACTGAAAGAAAGTATTAGTAAATATGTACAAATGAAGAAGAATTTTTTCGATTGGATTACGGAATGGAATCAAGATGCATCAAATTGAAGTACTCTTTGTATCTTACACTTGAGGCTCTTGGGAATGGCTATGTGATTCACTATTTTCGTGTATCGAGAAGTAGGTCTACAGGAATTGCAGGAAAAAATGCATAATCCTTTTTAACTTTCAAACGCGGATACATCTGTACACACATTGATTTGAAAGATCAAATTTCATGTGAACATTATTACTGATTAGCCCTAGCTAAAGAAATTTACGTTTCTGAAGGGTAGCCTAAGATTGATCGAACAGACGGTGAATGTGTTACTTTAATCATTGACTATTGGGATGTACATGTACTACAACTGACTGTCGAAGTGCGTTGAGCTTAAGAAACTAAAACTACCCCCCCCCCCCCCCGTACAAGATATCAAGTAAAAACCATTTTGTTCCCAAAGAGTGTTCAAAAGGAAATTTTCTGCAATGGTGTATCTACCTGAGTTCTCTTTGACAATCACCCGATACCTTTTCTAACCATTTTTCTTCTCTCTTTAAAGCACGATTAGCGACATAATTTGGGCCTAATCGATTTTCAGTTAGACAAACTGGACCTCCGAAGTTTTGCATTTCTTTCTGTGCTGAGTTCCGCGTGATGATTTTACTAATTGTCCATGGTGATAAACAATTAATTGTGAATACGTCACACAAGATAATAAAATAACGTGATGCCACGGGATTTACACGTAGGTCGACAATGTTCCTGAAACTATATTATTATAATTAAAGCATCCTAAGCCTGTAATTTAGGTTTGATCTGTGTTAGATTGGTGATTCTAAAGCATTATTCCGTGTTAAGGTGATATGAGAAAAGCATTCTCCCAAAAAGCATTGTGTTGGCCTGTCGTTAAGAGCTACTCTCTCGATAAAACTATGTCTATCTCTTACGTATATCAGGTTACTATTAAGAAAAACCATTTTCAACTTTATCAAACTTTGATTTATGTGTATGTCAATCAATAAAGTGTTGACCATAGATAGATTCTCTGCTAATATCAAATTAGCGCGTAGGTCTTTAACAATAATTACTCCCGATCAATTATTTTTCCTTCTAAACTAAATGCTCCCATTACTCTTCAATTTAGAGAAAATAAAAAAGGTCACCGGATGTATCCGTTGTAAATAGAAATATTTTCAAGATGAGCCGAACAGGTTCTGAAATAAGGAAATCGTAAGTGTTTTGAGTAAATTTACTCGTTTTTGTCGCATATATTTGTTGTATTAGTTATCCGAATATCATAAACCTAAATTATTTGTTCCCTTGTAAGATTACATTTTTAAAAATAAGGAATATTGGGTATTCGGTTTTGATGTTCACCACAGTCGTGGATTTGGTTTGTCGACAGTAAGGCCTAGTTTCAAGCTGTCAAACTTTAATTAATTTATTGTTTGTGTTAACATGTTATGTATTTGGATGGTGCCATGTCATGTGTTAGCTATTTTTAAATTAATTCCCTAAGCTTAGGCTGTGGTGTTACAAAGTTCACAGAGAAGGGAAGGTATTGTCTTAGCAGAACAATAGCCCAATATGTCATAGGATAATTTTTTAGGAGTATCAGCTTCAAAATAGTATTGTAGTCTAGTTTTGATAATAATACGTTTTTGTAAGTTTAAATTGTAAAGAAATACATGTCTCTCCTAAACAATTAAACCAAAATAGTTCCAAACTAGGACTGAAAATAATTGTTCTCTGTGAAAATTTTTTTTTATACCGGTAGTCCAAATCCCATATTGACATAACCATGATCTTAAATATTATATTGCTTGTATGAAAAAATAAAAATTTTGTCATTTTTTTATTTAGAGAAGCTCAGTCAAAGATGATACAAGATAGAATAACAGCTATAGAACGTCATCTTGGTACATTATGTGATACATTATCATCCTACACAAGAAAAACAGCAAGACTTAGAGACAAGGGTGTGTTATAGTGTTAGTTCTTAAAGTGTCATAAGCACCAATATCTGTATGCAAAACAATGATTTTGTGAAGGATTTCCTCAAATAGAATTAGTTTTGGTTTATCTGCCCATTTATGTTAGGTAGGCCTACGGCCAAGTTATACAAAAACCTGAGTTACTTGAATTTTTTTTGCAGGTGATCTACTAGCTAAAGAAATTGTAAATTATGCTGAATATGAAAAATTAAATCCCACATTAAAGAAAGGGTTAACATCTTTTGCTGAACATTTATCAGCTGTACAAGATTACAGACAAGCTGAGGTGATATTCTTTCTCTTTGTTTATTTTATTATAATAAGTATATGATACAAATTTTGTTTTCGACTTCAAGGGATTAGTAGTTATTTATTAGTATTTATTGGTTTATATTTAAGGTTCAAAGATTAGAAGCTAAATCAGTTAATCCACTCAGTAATTATGGATTATTGTGTAAACAAACAAAGGTGAAGATTTTATTTAAAATATGATAATTAAACTGTTGTCTTCTTCTTAGCTTTTTATTTGATATTCTGAAGAGCCAAAAAGTGCAGAACTAATATTTCATATTGATTAACATCATTGGAATTAATAAATATGCTTCAATAAAGATTCTTTGGTATTGATATATATATATCTTATCAATAAACAATAAACTTTACTGAATATTGGTCTAATCTTGAACAAAGTTCTTAGGTTTTCAATTTACCTTTGTAATTTAGTTTTGTTGATTGTTGTAAAAATACAGTTATTGATAAATAATAACCACGCCTTATTGAAAACTAAAACAAGAATTGAAAAGAGATCATCCATATCCATGTCCAATTTTATTTTCAGAATGAATTAAAATCAGCTTTTTCAGCCCATGATAGAGAACATTCACAGAGGAAGAAATTAGATAAAATACAACAGAAACATCCTTCTGATCAACAACAGATTGTATCCTTCTCAAACTCTAGCTTAGTTTTGTTCTTATCTACAAGTTTATCCAGTTCACATGTACCGCTTTACTATTAAGAAGGGTGAAAATATGCTTAATCGAAATCCCTTTTCATTTTTACACAATGCCTGACATCAGGAGTTATTGTCTGAAGTAAAAATTTCATTTGTGTGACCAGTACGTGGAATTAAAAAAAATTCTATGAAATATACAAATTGCTGTATAAATATGAAACATCCAAGTTTATTACCGGGTAATCAATGAATATTTAATGTTTATCTTAATCTTATTGCTTTGATGTAATTAATATTTCTTAACATATTGTTTAGAGACAGGTAATATGATCAGAAGAGAAGTTGAAGATTTTTTTTAATTGACTAGAAATTATTCATTATCAGAATTTTAATAATCAGAATAAAAGCAATCTAATTAATATTTCTATGATGTTTCTTCAAGTGTTAGACCAAAAGTTGTTGTGAATATTTTTTACTTCCATGTTTAATGTATACCACTTATATTTTTGTACCTAACAGGCCCAGACTGAGCTACAGAAAGCTAGTGTAGATGCCACAAGAACAGAGAGAGCTTTAGAACAACAGATGGAAAGTTTTGAAAGTAAAAAGTTACATGATATTAAGGTAAAGTTCTAGATATTTTAACAGAACATTTGATTAAGTCAATTCTGACTTATTATAACTTTAACTTATGATTTTTCATTCATTTTTTCCTACAGAAAGTTTTGACAGATTTTGTGAATATAGAGATGTTATTTCATGCCAAGGCTTTAGAAGTATATACCCAGTGTTTTCAAAGTTTATCTGTGATTGAACCAGAGTATGATCTAGAGGTAAAAACTTTTTTATTTTCACTAATTATTTTGTTTACAATAGCTGATTGTGAATCTAGTGCAAGTACTTATTTTAAATGTAAAAGGGAGAGTTGTCAAGATATTTTCCATCTATTACAGCTCCATTTCAAATTTCGGAATTAAAATCTGACGTTTGATTCATTTGAAGTGATATGTGTCTTCAAATGTCCATAAAAATTTAAGTTCTCAAGAATGGTCAATATATTTGTGTTTATTCAACAGGATCCCTGTAAAGTCTGGAAAACTCACAAGACTAAGTAATTATTGAAAAACGCTTAATCAATTTATTAAGTGTTTTTCACTAATCAATTGCATTTTTCTGTATAATTACTAAGATTATATAAGGATTCTATTATGTTATTTATGGCAGCAGGAATATCTATTTATAAATATGCTCTAATTAACCAAGTTTAAAATTTAGTTTAAAATTAATCAATGTCCCAGTAGAAGTGTCTGACAATAAGAAACGTGAAGTGTTACATTTTTATGATGATTCTTTAGTTCTGAAGTATATTTCAGATTTTCTAGGAATTGAATATGATTTTAAATCTTTTAATTGTTTTCAGGAATTCTTAACCCAAATTCATCCAAACAATGATTCAAAACGATTATCGATAGCCTCAACAGCTTCTCTTAATTCAGCCGACAGACTGACTACTCCAGGATCAACACCAGCTAGTCAACGCAGAGAAGATACTACCTCCCAACAACTACAGCATACACCTAAACAAATACCTAAACAGAAACAAAACAACCAATCACAACAGCAGTCAAACACACCCAGCAAACAGAATGTTAAAACTGTTAAAACTAAACCTAATAAACAACATCCATCACCAAGAACAAATGATAAACAAAAACAATCAGATTCACCTGCTAGAAGAATTATACCAGTTGGGGTAAGTGTAATAAAACTGCCTCCATCATAACCAAGACATCTAGTCTAGGATCTAAAAGTCCAATGTTTTAGTTCTATAGAATAATGGCCAGTATTGTTTATATTAAGTCTTTTTGTATTGAACTATTGGCCTACATATTGTCTACAACCTTACTAGCCTTCATAATTTCACTGGGATTTTTGTCAAATAACCAATGGTCTCAAGATGATTGTCACCGAAATTTCAAGAACTTTAGGCCTACCTGTAGGTATCTATTTTGTTGGCAGATTACATGATTGATATCTGAAATTATGACATTTTTATAGACACTGAAAGATGAAAGTGATGATGATGATTATGAAGATGACAGCGAATATGATGATGATGATGATGATGATAGTGATGATTATGAAACAACTGAGGCAAGTACAGCTCGGACTCCCCATTTAAGTAATGGTACATCAAAGAAGTAATAGCCAACCAAGAATGGTTTATACATTCAAATCCGTCCTCCTTCCATAATAATCATAGCTGAAGCTTATATATTTTTAGATATATCAGATTGATATTATCAATGTTTCTGGCATATTTTGTTGTTAGGATATTTAATGAGCAATATTAACTTTTTATACCAATGAAAAATTTTTTATTAACCTTGAATCTATGATGCCAGTTAACATTATTGTACCACAAACTTGGTTGTTGGACTTTACTATGTAAGAGACATTTGGGAGTTAATTATTGCAAGAAAGTTATTGTAAATTGTGCTGTCAATGACTTTTAAAAGATAAGCATGATTGGTAAATTGGTAGAGTGTGTGATCAAGTTCAAAGGATAAAAAAGCACAGGAGTAGTTATAGACATAATTCATATATATATATACTTTATATTGTTTGACTTATTCTTGTTATAGGCTACGGTTATAATTAAACTTCTTAACCTTAAATATTTCTTATTTAAGTTTTCCTGTTAAACTTTTTTTTTAAAATTGTAGAAAAATTATTGTCAGTGCTTTATAATGTTCTACCAAGTTAAAACATATGTATTCATTTCAGATGAACTTGAAATGTTTTTTTTACCTTGAAGAGTATAAACATTTGAAGAAATTATTCTTTGAAAATGTAGGCTTTTGAAAGCTATTTTATGGAAAGATTTTTAACTTTCTAAAAATGTCTTGGATTTGTCTTTGACTTTTAGTGCTATAATTTTGTTTTAAGTGTTAATTTATTTATAAACTTGTATAATTGACATTTAATTTTTGATGGTTTAAAATGTCCAAAAATTAAGTATTGTATTAGATGAGTTTTATTTGATTCATGAATTATGAATTATCAAGTTCTCAAGAAAAATATC
Organism: Nipponacmea schrenckii; assembly: GCA_030562195.1. NCBI lineage: Eukaryota > Metazoa > Mollusca > Gastropoda > Lottiidae > Nipponacmea > Nipponacmea schrenckii. The sequence continues at coordinate 232,792 of JAUJPP010000007.1, forward strand.
AAATTTCACTAACAGGCCATGTTTATTACTTTCTGGAGTTTACACTGGTTTCAGATACAGGAATTGTTCAGCATAATCAAAATCTGTCCATACACAGTATTTCTTATTATAAACTTTATCAGCAAAACAAACTATTTTTGTTTCCTAGTACCTATAAAGATTATTTTCACATATTCAAGGCTAAATCAACCCCCGAAATTGGTGAACCATAATCTATAAGTAATGATATAAAGACAAATATTAAACAAAGTAATTACTTTTAATTAAATATCACTTAGAGTTTGAGCAATATCTAAGAAATAGAAAAATAAGCTACAGATTTAATTTATAGATATTCTTTAAACAAAATTCTTTCTGGTATAGTATTTTATAAGCTAAAATTAAGATTTTTAGCCATAGTCCATTTTATAATGAGGTATTTGTTTTTATTAATGATATTGTTCTTGTGATTTAGTTTTCATGACATTTTATCATCTTTCTAGTACATTATAATGAATTGTATATAGCAGCAGATAAATATAACATGATACTGTTATAAGGTGTCTTGTCTTTATATTCCCCCCTAATGAAATTATCAGATTAAACCATTGGTGGCTTTCAATATTAGCTTTAAATGAAACTTCAAATATCTCAGATCTCAATTGGTTCTGGGGTCAGTTTGCAATATTGGCTATGTCTTGCCCCATATGATATAATTGATATACCATGTTCAGTGGAAAGACAACTTCCTTTAATGGAAGGCAGGTCTGGTCGTCAAGATGTTTCCTCTGAAATGAAATTAAAAATGACAATTTTTTGTTTAATTCTTATTAATAGAAAATAAATATATTATACACAATGTAATTAATAAATAATGTAATGAAATAAGTGCTATAACTACAAATGATATTAATTGACAAGAGCAGAAGAACAAAATTTAAAAAGAAATGAAATAATTCAAATATATGAATTTGTTTTATGACTGGTCAAGTCAAAAGTATTTGTGTTTATCCTAGACCAGTCCAAACAAGCGTAAATTTGTTTTTGAGTAAGTATAGTTATTGATTCTATATAGTTAATTTCAATACCACTGAAACTACCTAAATTTAAATTGGGTGTGTGGGTTTTGTAACTTTTGTTATAAGTTATTTCTGTACACAAATACTGTTGCACATAATATAGAGTCCTTATAAGATCACATAATATAGAGTCCTTATAAGATCACATAATATAGAGTCCTTATAAGATCACATTACATAGAATCCTTATAAGATGACATAATATAGAGTCATTACAAGATCACATAATATAGAGCTCTTATAAGATTACATAATATAGAGTCCTAATAAGATCACATAATATAGAGTCCTTATAAGATTACATAATATAGAGTCCTAATAAGATCACATAACATATAGAGTCCTTATAAGATCACATAATATTGAGTCCTTATAAGATCACATAACATAGAACTGGTTGAAGTCCTCCATGTGCACCATATATACTTGACAAGACTATAAAAAATTAAAAATGGGATTCTAATAGAAATGCAGACTAAAATGTTATCTTTACAAACCATTTGGTATCTAGAACGTCATTTGAAATCAAATTGTTAATCACAGATGAAGATATATCACAGTATAAAACAACATTCAAAACTTGCTGTAGATTACAATATTTATTTTCACATTGACATCTATAAATATATATCCCATTTCTTTATTTGACATAAAAAGAGCTCAACTCATACTCCTATAAACATACACTTAAAAAAGGTAGTATGTGGGATAGAGGCTATATTTGTTTTGGAAAGTGAATGATGATTAAGATTTTATGAAAAGTCTACAAATCTAACAAATTTAGTGGCCATGAATAAGCTTTAACAATATCAATATAGATACTAATAGTATTGTTGATTTATTTTATTTCCTTAATCTTGCTCTATTATAATCATCTTCTTCACTTTCAACATCTTCATCATCTTCATCATCTTCAATTTCACCATACATATTAGACTATAATTAAATCAATGATCTAAGTCTTATCAAAAAAAAGAGTGAATATATGTCATATTGTCATCTCTGGCTATTTGCAACTGTTCAGGTGGTTCTCATTCTTGGCCTGTATTAATTTAATATAAACTCACTGTTACTACTCCATAAGGCAAATGCCCATTAAAAGATTTCAATTGAATAAATCAGAGTTCTAACAACATTGAGCATCTCACACATAAGACTACTACCTCAAAGAACTGACAAGAAATAAAGATGTTTAGACATAAACAAGAAGTGCCTGCTAATGTAGATTTTGGGTTTAGTGCAGATATTTTCATCGTGTCAATTAGGTTTATTTTTTAAAATAACTTACCTGTTATATAACCTCAAGATGACTAAAAGATCAAAATACTGATAACTAGTCCAGATACTAACAGAAAGTTTAATTCTTATGGAAATTCATTCCATAATAAGAAGACTTTTTCAAGGCATATTATGGCATTTTTATCATTTTACATAATTTACTGAGAAACTAAACAGGTAATAATACTTACATTATAGTTGCGTATTTGACGTCTATCTTCTGATAATGTGGATCCCATAGATCTATTGGTATCACCCAATGTATTATTATAACCTCCAGTATTAGAGAGTAATGAGTCACCTTCTCTTGTAAAACCACCAGTAGCCATCAACCTGCTTCGAAATTCCTAACAATGTAAAATTACATACTTCACATACATTGTTTTGTTGGAAAGAAAGAAACAACTATATTTTACAATGATAGCAACATAGGTTCAGGGTACTTTCTTCCAACTGATCCTTGACCAAACCTCTTTGCTGGGTCGAATAGAATTATGAGTGAAAATGACTCATTCTTTCACCTGACAATCATAGTCTGAACTCAACGCAAGGCAAGGCAAACGATATCATGAGTAAAGAACCAACGTCTTTAACAGACCATGCAATAATACATAGAGAACTGTGTAACAATATTTATTGGCAATTAATTTTTTTTCTTTGAAACAGTTTACAATGTGGGGACAGTGGGGTTCTTAGATCCTAATTTCAAGTAATATTGCAACAGAAGGCTTTACCTCTAAATCAACATGTTCATCTATAGAAGCTACATTCTCTGCACATTTAGCATAAAATTCTAAAGCACGAGCATGGAATGCCATTTCAACATTAACGAAATCTGAAAGAACTGTCTGAAAAATAGGAAAAAATTATACAAAGAAATTAAAATCAACCATTCTTGTATAAAAGAAATGAAATGGATTTTATGTCTTTTTTAGCTAATGAACACATTCTTCACCAAATAGTGTACTATGAGAGGAATTGTGCAATTCCAGAAGCAGAAGGTGTCTGTTTTAAAAATATCTATGTGAATATTTAATATGGACCTTTCAAAACCTTTGGCTCACGATGTTAAGTTATTGCTAGCCAATGTTGGGAACAAGGATTCAATATGTATGTGAATATATTACTTTAAAACAGGCTCAAATAAAGACTTTTGACATAGACCTACCTTTAAATCCACAATTTTCTCTTTTTCAAATTTGGCCATTTCACCTTCTAATGCTTGACTGTAATGTACTGCATCTTTTGAAGCTCTTTGAAGTTCACTTTCAGCCTGCAAAAGTATCACAAAATTCCATAAACTCCATTGCCAACTATAAATTCGACTTGGATAATGTTGTTTCAATATAAATATTTCATAGAAATCTTATTTGAAACTGTTTCTTCTGTATTATATTATGTAATTATGGTTTAGAAATTTAAATACAATTCCATTCACTTTATTAACCAATGTATGTAAATAATAACAAGTAAACTCAGTGAAGTGTTTTCTTTACTCTTGACTTGCTAGACTTAATATTTTAACTAGTATTATTATCAAAATTCAATAAATCTGTACTAATAATGGACAGAAAGTAGGGTTTATTTAAAAGCACACTAACCATTTGACTTTAAAGCACAAAGGAAAGTATTTAATAAAGTTTTTAGTTAATATATTTCCTCATACAGGATAACTGACATCAACATAGAATACAGTTTAAATTTATTAGCCTTTAAAATGAAATTGTGTAAACATAACTTGTGAATAAAGAAACATAACTCAAATAATTGGCTTAAACCTTTGTCTTATCAACTATTAGAACTAGACTAGACTAGCACTAAATATTAGAAAGTATAAGATAATCTTTAAATGACATAGATGGAATATTATATAAAGAACACTATTATGGATATATAAAGAGAAGTAGTATATCCATAATAGTGTTCTTTATATAGTATAAGATAAGTATGATTTTATTAGAATACCAATACATTGATAAAATATTAGTTATACTTATAAAGTATTATAAATACTAAATTATAAGAATATAATTAAGATTTAAATACAATACCCTTATTTCAAATCATACCTGTGTCTGGGGTAGAAAAGTATATCAATTTAAATTTTGAACATGTCATGAAAGATCATATTACTGATAATAGTAACAAATTTTTTTTTAGACATGTGAAATGACTCCACAGAAGATTTGAGATCACCAAATATATTTGGCTTCAAGTAAAACCAACTTTGAAGTCATATGATAGGTAGTAGGCTAAATTTTGTGCTATTGCTATGAAAATGGTTTCAGATACGTTTTTTCTGTGGCCCAGAAATATATTTTATGTAAAAGGACAAATTTATTATTTTCATATAGTCTATAATAATTACTTACAATTTGATGTCGATCTCCTGGCGCTTTTTGACGTAATTTTTCTAATTGTTGTTTTTGTTTCAGTTCTTTTTTATGAGATACTGTTGATGATTTCACTATACTCTGAAATTATGTACAAATAATATAAATAATAAATTCTTTATCTTTTATTATCACAATTTGGTCCAATGCCTGAAATCATGTTGAGGGTCATTATTGATAGTATATAACAGATATCACATAGATGAACAGAATACCTTCATATGTTTACAAACTTCACCATATGCTGCTAAGGGACGCACAACTTTAGCTTCTAATCTGTTTATCTGAAATTTCAATAGGATACTCAGTAACATTTTAATGCTATTACATTCCTTTTCTGGTTCACTACAAAACATTACATTCTATGATTAAATTAGAACATTGTGAAAGCAGGATGCTGCATTCTTTTATTCAGTTGCCTTCTGAGAAGAACCATTTTCACAAATCTAACATCTTAGATACGGTAGGATCTCAAAGCTGGTCCTTAGAAAATATTCTACATAGATAATATAGTTACTGCTTATAAGTACACTATCAATAATCTTATTCCACTTTATTTACAGGGAAGTTTGTAATATAAAAGTTTGTAAGGAATGATATATATTACCTCAGCTTGTCTATAATCCTGAATAGCAGAGAAATTCTCAGCAAATTTTACAAGTGAATTCTGAGTTGTTAAATTAGCTTTTTCTGCCCCAGCATATTCCATAATATACTTAGACAATAAATCTCCTGTAAAGAAAAATAATTGAACATCCAGTGCCCTGTTAGCAATATAAGATTGGTATTAACATTGTACACCAATTCAATACCAAGCCAATTTCTATGTTTTGTTTTATAATCACTGATGGATACACTGTCAAGAAGTTTGTATTCATGACATTAAGAATATTGTTCTAATCAAACACTCTTCATCATCAAACTTATATCTTATTCTCAAAAGCAATAGTTACAGTCCATTGCAAAAGTTAACACAAAGTTATCTTTATTTCAATTTCTTGAAAAGACCTACCTTTATCTCGAAGTCGTGCATTTTTTCGAGTAATGGAAGCTAATGTATCACAGAATAAGCCTAAATATTTTTCTACATGTTGAATTCTAGCTTCAGAAAATTTTGTCTGTGTTTCCCTACAATATAAAATAATAATAATAAGGATTGTTTGGAAACATTGATCAATTCATTGCAATAGCTGCCTTTCAGTTTCATAATTGCTAAATCACAACTTGCACTTTAGCGGGGTTTTAATCGTATTTACAACCTCCAATCAACCAAACCTCAGTTTAGTCAGCAAATTTTGGACTATATCAGAATCTATTGCACTAGCAATTATTAATATTAGAAAAAAATGTGTTTGAACATGTTGAAAGAACGTGTGGCTCATCTGTAAAAATATTATTATCAAAATCTTAACATTAATTTCATTGCAAATATTTATCTCTTAGTCAAGTCTTCCTAGTAGACTGTTCCTTATAGAAGCTCATCTCCAAAAGGCACTATATATCCTGTAGATGAAATATCTTCACAAGTAGGCTGCTATGTCTATATAGTAGATGGCCTACTACTCTACTGATACATGTTTACCTTGGTTACCATCAATTTTCTTTCAGTGTATTTTTAGTAGGAAGGAAAACAAAACACTTACGTTACTTTAAACTCTTTTGTATTTCTATTCATATTTATCACACTCAGTTTATTATCTGCTGAATGTTTTATTTTCCGTTAAAAACAAAAATCATCAATCAGATCATAGAATTCTTGAGAGCGACCGACCTGATCTAATGACACCTTTTCCTCCTCCGAAGATACAGGATTACCTCCCTTCACAAAGCTAGTGCCCCTCCAGACTACAAATAACTAATATTAGAATTTATTAATGGACCGCTTGAAAAAAGGGAAATAAATAAAACACTGTTTAAGTTTTGTTAGCAAGGTAATAATATTAATTTTGCTTAATATTATGATATAACATAATTACAAGACAAGAAAGATTTTTTCCATTAATATGGTGCCGGTAAAAGAAATAGTGTTAAACGCTAAGTCCCTGGTTCTCAATTTTGTTTTGCAGAGAACCACTAAGCGAATTTCCAATCGAGCCATTCACCCCACGAGACTTGAGTACATAATATATTATAAATATAAATTCACCCCATTTGAGAACCGTGGCGATAAGTAATAAAAAAAATATAACCTTATCCATACATCAATTTTCAATGCATACTATTTGATAATAAAGCACAGTTTAAACTGCATCTGCTGTCTACACAAAACTGAATGCTCAACTCTTCTCAACAAAAATCATTAAGAATAAATTCATTTCCCTTGAGAATAACTGAAATTTGGAATAAGTTACCTCCATCCGTTGTTGAGTCACCTATAATTAACTCAACAAGCACAGACTGGATAAGTTTTGGAAATACAAAAAAAATTATGTACGATTACACAGCGCCAATTAACGTGCTAACTGTAATTTCAAACAAGAAGAATAGGCGAAGAAGACCTTATCAAAGGGGTGTAAACTTGGTACCAGAATTATCTTAAGGTATCCTAAGGTAACCCCCCATAACATAAATAATTCTCACAACCCGATGTCACTCTATATTGCAATGAAAAATATATAGTACGACAAAGATGTTGATTTTTATTTCAATTTTTACTCCGTTTAAAGTTTCGTGTGTACAAAAAAAAAAAGAGTTTATTTGCTTTCTGACGAATTGAAATTGGCTCAACTGAAAGGAAACCGTTAAGCGTGACGATAGAGACCCCAATGCACGAGAATAGCTCGCGTTGTCCTCGCGCCGTTGACTGTGAGCGTGGCTGGCATAAGATTGGGCTCGTGTTATTAGAAACTGGTACAGACGTTTATAACGGTACTGTTTATATCAATGTTATAAAACTTTGTGTTACTTATTACGCATGATAATGGTCTGATTATGAGTATTGGATGTGATTTTAACATTATAAGACCGTGTTATAACATGTAACAAATAGTATAATGTTGGTGTTTATAAATTCTAAAAGTTATAAAGTTCCCATGGGTGAATAAAGAAATCTAGCGGTAGCCTATTTAACTCACTACACAAAGAAAACGGCTGTGTCGGTATTTTGTGAAAAATGAAATGGAGCGTGGAGGGACTTGTAAAATAGAACCTCGTGGTTGGATTTAACAAAGATATTCTATTTAATATGGGAATATGACAAAAGTTCAAGACAAAAAGTTCCAGGGAAATGCACTTGGTCAATGTACTAGGCTGACAGTGGATAGAGAGACAAACCGGGGAGGAATGAAGGAGGGGAAGAGAATGAAAAGAGTGTGGAATGAGAAAAGATTATGGATATTTTTAGTATGGGGTTTAGTAGTATCAGTGTGTGGATTAGTAACTGGTGGAATTTATCTCAACTTAAGAACTTTAACTTCATCTGAAAAATACACAGAAATCATACCAAATTATGTGAACTTTATTTCAGTAAGTTTCCCTTATCAATTTTTTTCACACGAAGATAGAGTATCCCCTCAGGCTTATGTTAACTGTTACCCCTTATGTTCATATAATTGTAACATGACAAAAGTTATTGTTGTTTCTTGTTGTTCTGAATGTTCCGATTTTTATAGATGCAGAACATATTTGACACTGTTCACTAATTACCAAGAACCTAAAGGCTAGATAGACAAGGTCTATAATAGTTTTAGATATATGGGGGTCATCATTTTCACATTCCTGTAAAATGAAAAACACCTGCCAGTTTTATACTTGTCTCTATTCAAGTGAATTGTAAAGGATTAAAGGTCCCATAATGGAAACTATTGAATTTCAAGGGTAGAGCTTCTTGTATATGGGATCAACTTTTAGAAAGAAATGTCATATCCAGGTGCAGGAGGTTAGGCTGCTTTCACACTGATTTCACACTGATATTTTTGCTATTAGGCTTACATTCATGTAGAGCTTTTGATATGCAGGGATCTTATTTATTTGATCAGGAAAATGTATTACTTCAATAGTTGTGACAAAATGTTAAAACAAAAACATTTTGGCATTTAGCATGAATATTTTAAAGAAACTGTGTCATGATGGAGTTTAGTTTATTTGAGAATAACAAAAAAGAAGGATATCAGTGGGCAAATGAGACAATTGCAAATAGATGCTAGATAACCTTATTCCAATCCTCATAACATTATGCTGACTTGGAGAATATATAGGGTACTGGATATGATATTAAGAAGTAGTATAACTAAAAGATTATTAAATGTCTTACAAAAGTATTGCATACAATAAAGTGATAATTATTTGACAGGTGTATATTATATTGTGATATAAACCAGCCCAAAAAGTTACACAAACCTAGTTGTATGTAATGATGAATTTGACATCCAGATTTCTTAAAAATGTTTAGTTGTATCTGGAAACAAATAATAAACGTAGATCTAATGTTTTAAACATATTTGGCCCCTTGATTTTGTTTCACAGAAGGCAAATTATCAGCAAAAATTCATAATTTTCAGTTGAAATTCTCCAGAGAGAAGTGTGTTTATATTCAGTGTAAACTTATAAAACTTATATTTTTTTATCAACACAACATCACTGGACACTATCAGCACTATTTTAAACTTCATATTCAAATTTGAAAATAATGAGTAAAATTAATCCTAACAGCTAATATTTTTTGTATTTACTTTTCTGTTGAAGGGGATTTTCTAAACTTTTAATGTGTTTTAAAGATTATTTGCAAGTTCCAATTTTCAATAAGAAGTCTCATGAAATAGCCTACCTAACGTTGTGTGTATTGACGTCACTAGTGAAATATTACAAAGGGCTGTATATAATATATTCAGATATTGCAAAAATGATATTATCATCAAAGGTGCTAATTTGAATAAATTTGCTAGTCTCACATATGTCTAACAGAGAATTGGAATGATGCAATTTAGTGTTAGTAGAACTTGAAAAGAAACTATTTTACTTTCCTATACAAAGTAAATATATAACATGTAAATAAATAAATAAATGGAAGATATTTTAAGAACTTTATAATTGAGATTACTATGTCTGCGTAAAGCAATAAAGCTAAAGAAGCCAAAATTGTGCTCTAAATTGTTTAAAGTATAACATCATGGGACAACCTCTTTAATAAAATTTGATTATTTAATTAGAGAATTAGGAAATGAAATATATTTTATTAATTATTTGAAGTAAGTGTTTTCATTTAGAGTGTGAACTTGTTATATGATAACTTCTCCATGCTATCAACAGAATAACATACTGTGTAAAGTAGCTGCTCTTATCATTGGCTACATAACCCAATGGCAGTTAAAACTGTTGATATGAGAAAGTGGTATTGAAGTCTTACCGTGGGAATATCACTCCTACTTCCACTCTAAACCTCTTTATTACTATTGCCAAGACTTGATCACATGTTCCAGATGCCATGCTCAAGTTGATTATTTTTCTAGTGTGGGTCATTATTAGTCACAAGGTTAACTTGTCAATCAAATGTTTTCTCCCTGGGGTGGCAAACAGACAAATTCATTACAAATGAAAGAAAATGAGAAAAAATTATTAAGAAAATCATTGAACTTGTGATGTTGAATAGTATGCTACAGTGATATGAGATGAGATGTTTAATTCCTGGTCAGTTTGAGGGAGACTAAGTCTAGGCTACAACATTGAGATATTAACCAAGCTGATGACAAGACAAGTAGCTACTGATGGAGTTATCTCACTTTTATATTATTTCATTAGATAAGATTCTGATGATATAACATCCTTTAGACATCAAGAATCATGATAAAGATTAAAGTGATTTGCTATGAGTAGATAAAAAAGATCAAGAACCTCATCAAGTACTTGGAAAATGATTTCTTCTTAATATGAATTTACCACTGTGTTCTTACAATTGGATGGTTTACAGAATTTTAATGTGAACTGGGATTTCAACTGAACTAGTCTTGGTTACATGTGTTTGTAAAATGTGTCTTGTTCTCGGAAAAATATGCATAACAAGGGTAGAATTCAACCATTGGAATTAAGTAAACTACAGCTGCAAAAGTAAATATATGTGCATCATGTTTTGAACAAAAACCAGAATTATTGGCCCTCTGAAACCTACTGATAAATATGATAAGGAAATTGGTTTGACATGCTCATAAGATTGTTATTTATATAAGACAATCTAAATATAAATATTTAAAACTTGATCTTATGCCTGATGTAAAAAGAGTTATGTTTATAAAGTTTAGATTTAGACCAGGAAGTCTAAGGGCAAATAAAAAATATATTTTTATCATTTAAAATGATTAAACATTTAGATATTTGAATTGTGTATAAGGGACTGTAATGAGGTTTTCTAAAAAGTTTTGTTTGTGTCAGGGACACTGATATCAGTTTTACTATTCCAATTTCAGTCAGTGGTTCCTGCAATAAATAAATTTATTCCTTTCTTTGAGTGTTGATTTTAAGCTATACCCTCAGGCCCACGAAAAATTATGGCTCCTCATGGTGTTTCTGGTAATCTTTTTAAATTGGTAAATCTATTATATTGTTATCAATGCAAAAGTATTCTAATAAAATAATGGGTAAAATTTCTAATTTATAAGGGAAGTGTAAAGATAGAAAGTGTCATGTTCATTTTGACTTTAGAATAGAGACAAGAATTGAACAGAATGCACAGTGAAATTTGATATCTATGACTTCTACAAAGTTGAGAATCTCATACTACATTAAAATCTGGTGAAACTCATTTGAGGTCAATCAACACAATGATTGAATGAGTGTAATTTAATTAAACTAATTATGATGTGTGAATATAATTAGATTATTTCTGTGACTGACTGGCTATGTTATTTATTACTTTTCTTTTACTAAAATATTAAACTAACGTTATTAATGTGGTCTCTTTAAAAGGTATAGCTGAAAATCTCAGTTTCAGAGTGGAATAGGTGCCATGAAAGAGTCAGAGTCATTATGAAACCTTTCTAATTTGAAATTAATTCCGATCAAGACATTGAAAAGCTACTTGAAAGTTACAGATAACGATTTGTAAATGTGTAAATATCATGTTCTTTGTTTAGGTGATCACAGTATGTAACATGTGAATCATATTTGGTAATTTTTAATGATATAACCAGATAAAGTATAAAATAACTCTTGTTATTTTAATGAAGAAAGGTGTAATATTATCTCTAAGATAGAATGATTTAGTTTATTATATTGAAATGATATATGATTTAGAAATGTATTTACATGATACTGTTAACGGATGTACTCGAGTATTGAAAAAAATACAGCATCAGCTACAGTTTGATGAATTTTTATTGAGGACATTATGAATCTGGTAGAGAATAGGTAGCCTACAGAACAATATTTTCAAGAGAATATAATCTCTTTTTGCAGATAAATTGTTATCTACAGCAAAGCAAAACAAAACATTTGCATTCATGATTTTGCTTTATTTTTTTTATTCTTTTAAAAGTTCCAGACAAATTACATTTTGAAACTTTTATTACAAGTAGATTCTTGAGTTGTGTGAGAAAAATAATTTTGCACAGGATAATTGTTTTTATATATAAATATTGATTATAGAAGGTAAAAATGAGGTGGTTCACACTTTGATTTGTTGATTAATGTTGTTTTAGTCATGAAAATTCTTTTGAAACTTAAAGGCAATCAGTGCATTCTTAAGTTGTAGACAGAATATGTACATCATGTGAGGTTCTCAATATTTTTGGCAGATCCAATACATTAGTTGAATCAGTCAACATATATACTGTGAATTTATTATTTTGGCAGCGATACCAAGTTAGTTTGAAATAAAACTTATATAATCTGATACTTAACTTAAAGATGATTGTCAGGCAAGGCAATATATGCCCACTGGCATAATGACATTGACCCACAAAATACAAATCAAAAAATTGTAGCCTGTAGCGTGAGCACAAGTTACACAGTACATGTAATAGCGTGAAAACACTTAATCAAATATGATATTTCGTTGGAATTTATTTGGCAAGCAGCCAAAACTTTTAGTTTTTGGGGGTCAATTAAAAATTTTTATTATTTAAGTTTTTTAAAAAAAAAACTCTAAAGTTAAAAAAATTGTTTCGTATTTATGGTGGAAAATTTGATCCTGTCTAAAATAAAAAGATTCCAGGTGGGTTTGATTTTACATAATGTAATTCATTTAAAACTACTCAAATAAAAATTTTTCTTGGGTTTTTAATATCTTTTCTATATTGAGTGTATAGCAAAAGGGAAAAACATATTAACAAATTTCTAAACCTAAATTGAATTGTTTGAATAATTTAAATTCATATATTTTTCGTTGACATTTAACTTGATAAATATAATTTTAAAGAATCAGGTGAGGTTATTTTTATTATAATTGGTAAAAATTACCAAATTTTAATCAATATGCTTTACATATTCCTTGTAATTATAAACTATAATTTTTACATGTTGACTTAATAAGGAGTGAAGAAATCTTTCTGAAAACTTTGAATGGATGGAATTGCATTGAAGTGAAAAACTGGGTTATTTTTTTAACTGAATACAAAATATACAGAAAAAGATGGGTGGGGGTCCTTACTTGTGTTGATATTTGGTTTTATTAAATTTGTAGCCAAGGGTTGAGTTTAATAAATATTGGATGTATTCCAATATTTTTAATCTTTAATAACAGTTTACACTAACATTTTTTTTTTAATAAAGGAGTTGACAGGGGCGCGGGATTAAATTTTGTGTTGGGGGAATTCTATTTAAAAGTAAAAAAACTGTTATCATCTATATTTTTTAAAAACTTTAATCGTTACGGGAGAAAACCCAAGAAGAAACAATTATTCCTTTACTTTTGTTGGAGTTATTTGGTTTAAGTTTACCAGTTGGGGTTAAAAAACCAAGGAAATTTAAAAAAGGCCCTTAGAGACAATTAATTTTATACTGGGTACCAAAAATTTTGTATTCTTTATTAAACAGATATTTTCCCCCTAACCTTTTTTCTTCCCCCCTCTTTGGTATGGGAGTTAGAGGGGCATGCAAAAGATGTTTAAGTTCCTATCTTATTTCATTTATTTTAGGTGATCATTGCTGGTATTATGGTGCTGGTGTTATTTTGGAAGAGGAACGTTATCTTAGTAAGTGAGAAATTTGTTAACTTCAATACACAATACCTTAAAGGTATAATAAGTCTCAGAATACACTTTGTCATACACTAATATTTGTGTTTAATATTGACCATTAGTTTATTGAAAATCGCTTAAGGATTCTATTCAGCGTTTTATATTATACCTTTAAAGGAAATTTTGACCATTAGTTTACTTTGCCAGACTTTTTTTTTATCAATTTTCAGAATTAAACTATAACATCAGGTTTCCTTACAATTCATCTAAAACCTTATGTTTTAAGACTGTCATATCATTATTTGCATTCTCATAATATGACATGTTTGTAGACTCTTTTTATATTTAGTATAGAATATTCTACTATAGGATAAACATTTCAATACTATAAAGATATTGTAGGATGCTGTTTTCTTATTATTAATTTGACAAAATATATGATAACCTCGGCCCAATATAAGAATAAGATTTTATAGAACCCTTTCAAATTTAGTCATTATGGTTTATTTTCTAGGTATTTGCTTGTGTATTTGTAAATGTTGGTGCAGCGTTTTTAAATGGTATATCAGCTATATTAACTGGTACATTAATAATACCACCTATAAATCAACTTTTACACTGTACATTCCTTTCTTCACAAAAACAATGTCATTGTTTAACTCCATATAGTCGTTCTTTTGTTCAGCTTGACTATTCAATCGAAGGTAAGATGTTTTTATATAATTTATGGGTTTTTATTGGGGAAAAGAAATACAGGTACGAAAAATTGAATTAAGGTATAAGTGACAAATGTATGAATGAATTTTCTGATGAATTATCATTAACTATAGCATACCATATTACTCTGTTGCAATCTTGCTACTGAGAGAAGTAAAATATCACCAAAATTAATGAAGTTTGTTTGCACAAAATATCATTGATGATCCAGCCCCCTATTTCAACCTAACTCTTTACATTTCAGAACCAGTGACATTAATATTTCAAGATACATCAAATTGTAATGATATAGAAGTAATATTAATACAGATAATATATACATTATGTGGATTATGTGTTGTCTCAGCAATAGCTTGTATAATATCAGCTATACTAGCTTTAATGGTACTCAGAATGGAAAGACGTAGAAAATTAGGATACCAGGTACCTCTTATTTTCACTGAATCTTTAACTCTGTTGATTGCATGGGAATAATTATTTATACCATTGAACAGATACACCAAAACTTGTAGCTTTGACTGAATATAAGGATCAAGTGCATGTAATTCAATATTTATTGAGAATAAGAACTATGCAGTATGGCATTTGAAAAGTTATTAAGAGAATATATAAATTTTAAGTGAGAAAGACCCAATCTAATAGTTAATATAAATCACAATTCATAACAATTTGATTAAAATAATTATCTAAGACACCATTTTATTGAACAGAAGGTGAAGTCAAAAGGTTAAAAAGTTTTAAAATTTGTGAGAGACATGTTAGTAAACATAATGTTATTTTTATCACATTGAATGTCACTGTTTAATACTATTATCACAACAATAGGCTAATTCTTTTACTATAAGGACATTTATATTTGTTTAACTAAAACAATACATTTCATTGTTATGGTATTTAACCTTTGTAGATAGACATCAGGAATATTTAAATATTAAATTCTCTGGATAAAGAATCACTATAATCTTTTTTTAGCTCAGGGTCACACTGTAATATTAATTCTATAATCAATGTCTCAATACTTTATTTAAATAACTTGGATGTGAGTTGACTGCACATATCCTACATTTCAAATTATAATTTTTAATATCTGGTTACAGCAGAATGAATGTGTTAGGTCAGAATATTTTTTCATTCAGTCTTTTGGACACAACTTCCACTGTGTCTTCAAACAGGAACAATAAGTCAAAGATTTTATTGATAGATAGTGGTCATATCAATCAACATCAATCAATAACAACAACAATCAATAACAACAATCAATAACCTTTAATAAGTTGAAGATAAAAAGTCAAAAAAGAAATTTTATTATTTTATAATCAATCATTTATAATCAAATTCTTTGCTTCAAGCTTAATTCATGATGTCTTCAAAATATTTCTAAGGAACTTTAGTGGCTTTATTAGTTTTTTGGTGCTTGCTTAATCTTTAAGTATTCTATATTTGAATAGTTTTAAATGACATTGGCAAAGTTTGTTTTTAATAGAAGCAGAAAACTAGTAGGTTATTTTTAAAATCTTTTCATGTATAAACAACAGTGTAATTGATAAAAAAAATTTGCTTACTATCCCTTTAAGAGTTAAGTAGTCGCTGGGCAGGGCAAGGTAATTGTCATTTATTTGACAAGCAGTTTCTAAATAACTGTACTTGACATAGTTCTATTTTAATATCAATTCTAACTTGTTCAAACAGCGTATTTGGGTGACCCTTCTATAAACTGCCAGGAAAAGTCACACTCTGTGTACACTTGAAATAAGCTTTCTAACCTGTTATTGTTTGTATATCAAGAACACTTATATCAACTATTTACGCTGTTTGATTTTCCATTTATGTGCAATCTAAATGGCTAGAATGTATGAATAACATCATTACATTTTAATCTTAATCTATTGAAATATATTATGTATCGTTTCAGAATAGTACATATGATGAGATCTTTACCATCAGTAATTCCAACACACCAGATTCATCAGATAGTGAGAATGAACAAAATCCTACTTTATTGCGACCAATTTTACCATCATACAGTGATTTAGATAGAATTGAATCAGACACTAGTGCTAATAGACTGAGATCTAGTTTACAGCGTAGTCACAGTCTAAAGGCTCCAAAAATTGAATCTAACAATTTAGATATGGTTGAGAATACAACACCAAAGGAAAAAGTGACAAAATCGAAATTAAAAGAGCACAGACGCAGAGGTCAAAGAGCGGTAACACTTCATAATTTAGACTCAAAACAGTTAATGGTTATATTAAGTTTACAAATGAGATATCTCAAAGAAAATGAACACTCTAAATCTCAGGTGGAGTTAAGTGCTAGAAAACTTGATGAACAATTAAGGCGATCATTTACACCACAGCCTTACCACTCAAGGTCAAAGTCATCTGAGTCAGAACGTGATGTGCGAAAAATTCGGTCACATACCCCTCAACCATATAAAACTAAGAAGCAGCAAATGTATGAGAATTTGCAGACAGCCAACTTGAATGAGTTTTATGAAAATAATTTTCCTCCATGGGAAAGATCTCAATCAACGAAGGCTAAGGGATCAAATGAGAAAAGAAAGAGTAGTCACATACCTCACTATGAAGAAATAGATGACATAAGAAGTTATATGAGTGGAGATGAAGATGAAAGAGTTTATGCCAATCAATCAGAAGTGAAAATTCAGAAGAAGAAAAAGACAAAACCTAAAATACCAACTGATAGTGAAGAATCTGAATTGTCAGACATTCCACCAAACCGTCTTCGTAGATCTCATCGTAAAAACACTTCGAGTGATCTACCTATTAATATTCCAGTTCAACAAAATATCATTCCTAATTCAGGACGACCAAAAAGTTATATTAAAGCCATTGATAACACAGACCCAAATCCTGAAGATTTGTACAGTCAAGTTAATAAACATAACCCACTATTCAACCATGCTCAATCTCAACCCAACCATCTAAATCAACCAGAATATCATAATATTAATGAAGTGAGGAAACCATCAGAAGGTATTTATGCTCAACCTGTAAAGAAAATGAACCCTAAAGCAGCTTTTCAAAGAATTCCTGACAGTAATTCAGTTCCTGTTATAACCCAACCTAATCTCTACCAGAACACTGTAGAGAGGTGTTCAGCCTTTCAGGTTGTACAGCGCTCTAGTGAAGCTGGTACCGGTATAGTTGGGTATATTGATCCTGTCACTCGCCATAATTATCAGCTATATTCAGCCATGGAGAGAAAACTAAATGAAGAGAAACCCCCTCCATACTCTCCACCACCATGTTACACTGACTGTACTACTACCTCCCGAGATAGCTCATCTCAATCCTCATCCCTCTCACATCATTCTAATCACTCCTTACCACATCATACTTTTAATCAGGGCAATAAACACAGACCTAAATTTGTCTATACCACAGAGACAAACAGTCCTCTGTTGGAAACTCAGACTGGTTGCAGTTATTCAGAATCAAGTCGTAATAAACCTAATCTTGTTCATCAAAAAATAGTAGAACCATCTCCTGGACAATATTGTGCTAACAGTGACAATCAACCTGGTGTCTTACCATCACCTTATAGAGCCAACTATGTGATTAATTTTGATAATGAACAACCTAAAGTGTTATTACATGGAGAATCTAGCGATTCTGATGAAATGGAAACAGTGATTTAATGAAATAATTACATCAATTACAACTATCAAGTAATTAGTTTTAACAAGACAATATATTTGTCCATGCCCAACCCTTTGTCCTCCCAATGTTATATTTAACTATAGATTGTACCTATAGACTTAAGAACTTCCAGTTAATTAATGGCAACCACTACAGAATCTCATTGACTGTCACAAGTTTGACACACTATTTTCTTGTAATGAATCAATGTTTGAGTGATCAAATTTAGATTATTGTCTGTTAGGGTCAAGGGTTAGATTCAAATTGACTTTGTTTTATCCTAGCTTGCGACTTGCTTAAATTACTAAGAGCTTTTTTTTGAAAATACGCATGTCAAAAAAGCCTACAGGCTTTTGACCAAAGTGCTATAAGTTTTGATTTATTATATTAAGGACATGTCTTTTTGACATCCTTTTTAGTGTGCATAATATCTACCATATAAAGTACTATCAAAGTAGGTAGTGCATTACCTAGTGCTTTTCTCCTATCTCCTGTGACAAATTAAAGTCAGATAATGGCTTCTTCATAAGTAAATAAATTTGAGATCACACAGCATGAAACATTGGGCAACAACATTTTTCATGTTCTGTATTATTGTTTTTAATGTAAGAATATTAATGAGGACCTGAACAACTTTAATAAATGTGATTGAGCTACTGTAACTTACTGTATTTTATTGTTCCTACAAACAATTTGAATTTTAATCTCTAATGGTTTAATTCACTCAATTATGAAACTGATTCTCAAAGATTCTGTAAATACTCAGCATGACTTATGTTTGTTTTATTGGATGTAAATTTGTCATTATATCATCTTGTTTTGTTATAAAGATATCAATTATCATTCATTTATAGATTGACAACTGTACATATTTGTACACCATATTGCATAATATCATTTTATTAGAATTAAATAAATACTTTACTATCATTTAAAGGAGATGTATACTTTCAGTATAATTGTAACTGTTTTAACTAAGTCAAGGGCAATAACTCCACTAACTGTTTATCTGATTGAACTAGATTAACAGATCTCTATCAATAAATATGTGCATCCCAAATTTCATCAAGATCAGCTAAAAACTGTCATGTCTATCATGCTATTATATTAAAGATTATGCTAAATTATTAAGATACACATGCATAGTTCATCAAGGTCAAACTGTTTAACTGCAGTTTCTATCCAAATGTAGACAGACTGGGGTGAGGGTGATTTGCATCTACATTTCTATGTGCACAATCAATTTATTAACATTGATTGAACATCCAACCATTCATGAAGATAATAGTTATCACAGTTTAAAATAACCTTGATTCTGATGACAGGAACGTAATTTTTTTTCTAGAGAATAGTCCATTTGTAAGACTTAACAAACATCATTCTTATATTAAATAGAAGAAAGATAGTAGAGCACCTTTGTTAAGTGTCTCTACATTTTAATATGCCAGCCCTTCATTACATGGATTATCTCCAGAAAATAAAATATGAGAACAAAAACATATTGGATATGACAGAATCAATTTTAATACAGAGACTAAATAATGTGTGGCCCAATGGAACATATCCAGACAGTCTCAAAACCTTTTCGAAGTAACATTTTAGATCAATACTCCATTTCAAATATTTTTCACTTACTCTCTTTCCCTCTATAGTTAGAAATTGATTGTTATGTAGGACATCTGGTGGATGTCATAACATTTGTGACTTCATCTTTATTTCTTCATTTTGTATTGAAGTTCTCCCTGAAGAAACTCTATTTTGTTACAGTGAAGTGTTAAAACATGGTTTTATATATAACAGTGTTTAATTGTATTGGACTAAATTTGTATGTGGACGAATAAAACTCATAAGAAAAATTTTCTAAAGTATTTATTCCAGCAGACACATCTATACCACATGTCAATGACAAGAGAAATATGAGGCAAATACAGTTACACACATTCAGTGTTCTTCACTGGTTAAAGAAGTCTATTCTGTAGAATATCCACACGAGTAAATTACAAAATATACATAATAAATGACAAATTACAAATTTGATTTTCTCTACCAACTTTCTAATTTCATTACTAAATTTTTGATTGAATTTACAACAAATTAATAACCTATGATAAACAAATTCTAACTTACGCTTCTATTTGCTATATTAGTTCTTGAAGACTTGTCTAAACTTCTAAACATTTTGTCAGTATTATACACATACCTTGAATTTAATTATAATGTTTCTGACTAACAAAACCAATAAATATCATAAATAACTCCACAAGTTATTTCATATTATTTATGTAAAATTCTCTTAACCAATTTAAGTCATGATATATTATTATTTAATGTTTTGAAAATTAACAGAATTCAATACTTTTTTGAAGATAAATGTCTAATCTTCTAATGTAAAGGATGGTGGTGGTAATGGTGGAGGACTTTTAGAAATTTTCCACTAGTCCAGGTGACCTCATAAAGTGTCACAATAATAGAAAAACTTCACATAACTTTGATGCCTCATCTTTTTATTTAAGGCACAAATCACTTACATCAAGTAATTTGGTTTCACCCAGTACCTTTTACAACACAGTATACAATAACAAACAATAAGAAATATATTTATGAAAGATGACGTGTGATGTTATTCTCTATGTATCAAAACATATATACCAAGACAGGCCAATACCAGATACTGAAACAGATTAAAAATTCATTTCATTGGATGTACAACGCTTTGTCTAACATCATGCTGGTTGCTGGTAGTCTTAAATATTAAAAGAATTTGAGAAAGCAACAGAATAGTTGGAAGATAAATAATTTTGTCATTCTAAAAAATTTAGAATATTATCTTGATTGAATTTCAAAGAAATAACCTGTTTTATTATAAAATTTATAATACCTTGAACTTAGGATAGTCATTCATTAATATAGTAACTATTCCTACATAGGGCAAAAATCTAAAAATAAAAAGTAAAGCATCATAACTACAAAATATATAAGTTTAAGTATGTTTATATCATCTATAAAATTGCAATCATATATGTACCTACTAAAATAATGATTTAGTACAGGTACACAGGAAAATTGGTCTTTTCAAAATAATATCAAAAACTTTGCAGTTTATATACTGACCCTCGTGCTCTACCAACAACATCTTTCTTTTCTAACCAGAATTGACCTTGTGCATATAAACCTCTATCATCAACAGAGTTATTGTCACCTTTAGTTAAAAATTTGAGTGAACCATCTTCTCTACAATTATAAAATATAATATTACAATAAAACATCTGCTCTATGTAGAAATTAAAAAGGAGAAATAGTTTTCAATACAAGTTAAATCTTTATTTAATCTAATAGTGATTTTAAAACTTTAAATTTGTAAAATTTATTCTCTCAAATTATTGCCATTCATTGTCATTGAATTGTCAAACTCTACTACTCTCCTGTAATCTTGAAAGACTTGTAAGTCTGTTGATTGTGAATTTGCGAAAACAAAGGAAAACTGTTTTGTAACATTACATACTAGGTTTTTCCAGATGAAAAACTGTCAACAGGGAAGAATTTTTAACTGTAGGGGAAACATATAGGAAGTCCAAATATGGGTCTTACTAGGTATTTAAAGATTACAGGAGTGATGTGTACGATAATATTTGGCAATATAATTATTACATTCATACTAACTTTTCATGAATCTTTAGTACTCTATGTACAATAGGAATATCTCTTCCTTCAATTTTAAAAACAACAATTTCACCAACTCTGATAGGTTCTTCTGGATGATTTGTTAAAAGTAGGAGATCACCTCTGTAAAAAGCAGGTTCCATACTACCACTGAAATCAATAACAAAATAATAAATCACTTATCACTCAATGACTAACTCTATCTTTTATTACACCAACTTCATTTCTGTTACATAAAACTCTGCTTCAATTATAAATGTTTTGAAATCATCTCATTATTTGGTTTCCAACCTAAATCAGAATGGAATATAAAAATGTGTATGATTACCACTAGTACAACGATTGACTCTTTAAATACAAGAAGAGTCACACATTAAACCGAAAGTCAATTGATTTGAAAGTTCACAACCATAACCATGGGCATCTGTTACAGCCAATATCAAAATTGATGAGAAAAATTCATAGTCTCAATTACTCGTCAAATGATCAAATGTTTGACATAAATTAACACAATTAGTGTAGCCTATAGATGATTGATTTTGGTGTGGATAGGATATGTTGTTCTTTATGTTAGCTGAAGAGCAATTTTCAAGGTATGGTCAGTTCAAAATTTGTCTATAATCTTGATACACACTGCAGAAAGCAAGAGACAGATAAAAAAAATGGTAAGATTTAAAAGTTGTGTAGGGTCCTTCTTATACGTATTTGACTAACTTACCTCAAAACAACTACTATGGGACTTTCACTTCCTGTTGCCACCATCAAACCCTTCCATATCATTAAAGCCGAGGAAACTATCATACCAAAGTTGAGAGCTTGATAGTAAAGCTGTAACAGAATAATTATTCAGTCAATTATTTAGTTAACACTAATAAACTAAAAGCTTATGTCACACACCTAAAGTTTTTCTCAAAGCAATCAAGCTTCAAGTTTTATCTCCCATATGTTTTCTTAGCTGTTGCCATGTTATTTGGGGTAAGAATATGTTGGTGTTTCCAATAGAGGCAGTTTGTGTCTTTTCAGAATAAAAATTACAAGAATCAAACAAATTTAAATAATACCTGTCTTTTATTCATTCGCCGGACTTCGTCCAGGAAATCGAAATCTAAGAACCCAGCCATTGTACACGTTTCCTCTCTTCACGGAGTGAAAAACTTCAATTTTTTTCAATAGTTATCTGCCCTTTGAGTCTAAATTGGATTTTGGATTCTAATCTGGACTATAGAACTACAAGACTTGAATAAGCATCGTAGTTATCCATTCTAAATAAAATCAATGCAAAAGATATGACACTTGTATTTGGCATTTGCTGTCAAAACCAAATTTATTAGCACAAAATCTTTGTTTTAAGTTTTGTCTATACAACTGCAAGTCCACATTTTACATTAATTCATTCAGGCTTGTCCAGCCGATTTAGCGGCTTCCCCGAATTTATTACTGGATGAAAAAGGCTTGTTGTCGTGTCGTTCAGTGAATAGAGCAGGTTGTTTTAGCTTGAAAACATGGCACTATTGAAGGCGCTAATTATCTTTCAGTTGATTTCCATAATAGTTGCTGAAGAAAAGAAAACATCGGATAAGGGAGGAAAAGAGAAATGGAAGCAGAAGAAACTTCAGGATTATAATGAGGCTGACATGGAAAGATTATATGAGCAGTGGGAGGTTTGTTATGAAAACTTTTAGACTATTACTATAATAAAGGGGCGTGTCGATTGTCACTGTAATCTGTGTAAGAAAATGTGAATCTTATATTTCAGATGGTTTGTAAGGTTATCGAAAAAGATTTGTATGGCAGCTTTTATTATTGTTTTAGGATGCAGATGAAGATGAATTGGAAGAGGATGAAAAACCTGAATGGAAGAGGGAACCACCAAAACTTGACATGTCTAAAATGGATACATCTAATCCAGAGGGAATGTTAAAAATGAGTAAAAAAGGAAGAACACTTATGATGTTTGCTTCTGTCTCAGGTCTGCCATAGAAAATTAATTTTATGATTATCTATACTTCACTGAGAATACTTCTTATTGTTACGGTCAAAAGAAAATACTTTCTTTAATCTCCAATCATTGAATTCTTTTTCAAGGAAATCCTACTGAAAAGGAAACAGAGACCATAACACAATTATGGCAGGGGAGTTTATTTAATGCTAATATTGAAACTCAGAGGTGAGTAAAACCATTATTAAGCAATTTGATTAATTCAAGTTATGCTTTGGCTAATTATAATACAGAAAATCATCAATCTTAAGTAATTTATGTATACTTTAGACTGATATATTGAAATGGAGCTCAGATATATTGGTTTCATTTGTTTTATAGATATGTAGTTGGTGAAAACAGAGTCATATTCATGTTAAAAGATGGTTCTAAAGCTTGGGAAATTAAAGATTTTTTAGTAGAACAAGATAGATGTCTCGAGGTTACAATAGAAAACCAAAACTTTCCTGGTAAAGGAGCTAAGAAGGTGAGATATTTGACATGTTATAGATTACGAGGGTATCTATTTATATACATACTACTACATATATATTTTACCACAACAATCTAGGCACTGACATATTTGTTCTTGCAATGGCTCATTTTTTAGCACGAAAAAATATCCCCTTCAATAATATTAAAAATAATTTTTTTTAGCCATGTCAGGTGTGAAAGGGTTCTTTAACATTAACCTTTTGACCCAACCTGTTAAAATGAACAAGTGGTTGCCTAGCAAGATACGCCCACTTTTAAGTATATTTCTGTTTAAACACAGGTTGAAACTATAAAAATATTTGTGCCTAACCCAAGACCTCATTATTATACATGATCTCACCAAATTTCATTCAAATCAGACGAAAACTGTTGTCTCTATCATATTCACAAGCCAATGTTGATGTGGTTTGACAAAATCAAGCTCATTGAGTCAAAAACAGTTCACTGTTCATCATCAATATCAAATATGTTCTAACCTCTCATCGATAAAAATGATCACACCAAATTTCTTTCAAATCAGATGAAAACTGTAGTCTCTAATGTGTTCACAAGCCAATTTGAATGCGTTTTGATTTAGTCAGGTTCAATAACTCAAAAAACGTCTCTATTGTGTTCACAAACCAATTGCGGAAAGGGGTGATGACAATATATAACCAATTTATAATGTGGGTGTTCAAAAAATGTATCCGAAGAAGCATTAGACACTGAATACACATTTTGTTTGCATACAACATGCCAGTACTGAAGATAACAAAAATTCTGTCCATTTAACCCATGTTCCACAACAGTCCATTTTGGAGGTAAGGCTTAAACCTATCTGTATTGGAGTCATTGAAAGAACCGATTGTATTATGTAAGCTTATGACATTTTAGGAAAATCAGACTCATAAAAAAGATAGCTCTGCAGAGAAAAAGAAAAAATCTGAAAATGATGTTAAAAAGAAGAAAGAAGAATTATGATGAACAGAATTCATGAAGCCTGTAGCTTTTTTTTATGGTTTGGTGTAACTTGTGCCATTGTTGATTAAACAGTGATGTAGTGTAGTGATTGTTGGAGATCTTGATGCATGCAAGAAAGTTTCAGTATTATTGTACTTCATCATTCCTTTGGTGCTAATTCTATTAATCAACTTTTTTAGAGTAAGTAGGCAACCCCTTTACAAAAGCAAAATTATAATTATTTTCACAAGCCAAACTCCCTTGATTCTAGGATAGTAACCTAACTATCTCCACCATTGACATTTTGTATGCTAGGGGAAAGTCAACACATCTTAGACTCTAAGTTGAATTATTACACAAAGTCCAAAGTTACAACATGCATGTTCTTCATATTTAACAATTTAAACAAATGTTTTTTTGATTTTCACCATGATAAAATGACAATTAGCAACATTGGAAAGAAGATTTGTGTCCTATTGCAGTGTAATTACATTTTAAAACTGTGCAACAAAACCTGTTTAAATGTCAACTGTATTATATTTGAATCTCTATCTGCATCCAATGAATCTTAATAGCATTATAATGTGTACTTTAAATCTCTTTTTGTAATTTTTATATTGTAAATTAGATTTAATAATAAATATGAAACTTTGTTTTTTATTATGTCATATAACATCAAAAAATGTCAAAGAAACAATTCAAAGTCCAGAATTCATCAGTCTCTATATATGCTCTGGGTTTGCCTTAAAAAGAGTAACAATTCCCTGCAGTAATCAATGCTCAGCAATGAGGACACTTTTGCTTCCATATTAACATTACTGTATTTTTTAATCGATGAATATGGTTTTTAGTCACCTCAGTAATTTCTCTCTTGGAGGGATTATTAGAAAGAAAAACAAGTAATGATGATGATAATGATTACAATATATATTGATGTGTGTGGTATATATTAATACAATAGACTTAATAATAATATAAATACACATACTCCATAACAAATATCAAAAAATATTCTACACAACTTAATAAATAAAAACATTTACATCTGTAGGTTTTCTATATATAGTGGTTTATCTGTTAGGCCAGCTACAAATATGATCAGGCTTTTTAATAATTTATGGTAAACTTGAATTCTTGTAACAGATATCAAGTCTAATTCTTACAAATTTCTTAAGTACCATAACATTTTCTACATTTCACAAATTAACATTTCCAAGGAGCATTTCTTTACATTCAAAAGTAACATATTCTTTATTTCTCAAATAAATATCCCAGTACTAACAACTGCAAAAAGAAACATTTTTTCTGGTTCCCAAAGTGATATATTCTCTTTGATAATGTTGCAAAGAAATCAAAGAACAAGACTGGATATGATTTAAGTGCACCATTACTTACATTTAAAACAGGTAATTGTAATTATGTAGGCTAGACTAAGATGCCTAAAGTAAAAATGGATTAAATGTGCCAAAGTTTGGAATCATGTCTGATGTGATCAATAGAGTATCATTAGCCAATAGACTAGCATGGATGACCACAAAATATATCTTAAGTAAAACATCATAATATAGGTAAAGTTCAGTACTAACAATAGTTAACTAATAGTGTAGAATACAGGTACAAATTACAAAAAAAAACATGCTTAAATCACAATTTTCTTAGTGCTTTAAAAGTTAGTGGTAGAATTCATGCATTCTAAACTTAGTGCTTGTTACATGTTTCTCAGCACTAATTGCTCTGTTAACTCAAATCTATATCAGAAATCCAATTACATTAAGTGTATCTGAAGACTTATTGGAAGACAAAATAAACATTGAAATGAAGAATTAAATTCACAAAATGGCACAATGACAACTTTTGGTTAAAGTATCTTTTTAAGTTATTACTTCTAATAGAGGACCAAGAGTTGACACAAAAAATAAATAAAAAGATTAATCTTTGATCGTTGTAATAAGAAATGAAATGTTTTTACTTCACAAAACGATTTTTTTCTTTTCTGAACTTGAAAAGATAACACCACTTAGTTGGAAGCATAATTGTTCACCGAGAAAACTAAAATTTAAAACAATATTTACACAGTAACAATATGAAATTCAACACATATCAGATCAGAACACAACAATAAGTATATGAAAGTTATTTGTCAACTGCTAGGCAAGTGTCAGCCAACTAAATACTACATAACAAATTTTCTTTCCAATAAAAAGCTGCCAGTAAGTCTCAAAAAAGCTAGAAATAAAATGATATATAGAGATACTATTATTTTTTTTATTACTATAAATATTTAAGAAATGGTTAAATCAAGGACTTTCAGATCTAGAAAATAACTTGAGTTTTTATTTTATAAAACATTTCATAGAAATATGAACTATTTTCTGTTCATATTTAAATGGTTAATAACCTTACTGTGAGACTGTTAGCTTAATAGAAATACAAAACACAGCTATGTTGAATGTTTATCTTTATAAACAAAAGTGTTTTGATGTAATAGATGTTTGACTCTTAAAAACTATTATGAGCTCAAAATACAGTTTGTGTTATATTATTTCAGGTTTAATGCCAAAAGAAATGAAATAACCTTAAAATGTATATGCAAGAGATATGTGCTAATTGACTCTCACATCATAATGATGTTATAGAATTTTACTAATACTAACAAGCTCATTTTTTACATTCAAAAAAATTATTTTGATTCATTTGGCATATGAAGGCTATTCTACCATCATATCTTTTACATATACTAAGTCACTAAGACTTCATAATATTTTGATTAATTGTACATTACATAAACATGATGAATAAATAATAAATGATATATGATAAAACCTGATGGCATGATTTTCACAACAACTTAATAGCATTTATTATTTACATTTCCTATTGATGTATTTTATTTTAGTTTACTTCCTCTCTTTGGTTTTGTCACCTATAACTAATGTATTGATTAACAATTGTTATTTGTTTATTGTCAATGAATCTTTCTTTGTATTTCAGAGATAATCAAAAATTTCCAAAAAAGGTTTTCCAAAACTTTAATTTGTGGTCAAAGACTTGTTAAAAAAAATTCAGGTTCAAAGTTATTTCAAATTTAAGTTTCAAAGTTAAAGTATTAAAGAAATTGATGAAAATTTGATATTTTGGCATTTTATGGATGTAGACAATCAAGGCTCACTTTTTCAACCAAGAAAATGTCTTATTGAATAATAATTTCAAAGAAAACAAGACAGTAAACTAAAACCCAGATTATTCCTTGAAATATTACTTTATCAGAACACACTTATTACTTGTAAAATCTTAAATGCTCAATGATTATACATTAAGATAGTTAATCTAGTAGGTAGTACTACTCCTAATATTTTAACAAGAATATCTGTAACCTTAATTGTTGGCCTCATGTAATCATGGACGTCTGTTTTGCGCAAAACTACACTGTTAAAATATCTAATGAATTACAAAATTTAATATCATATTCTAAAGGAAAAATCCGTGATTCCTTAGACCAAAAATGTTAATTCTCAAATTAGGAATGGTATTACCTATAAGATTATACATGAACACATTCACACAACCATACATTTATAGCACAAATTGCATGGCCATTTAAAATATTACAACAATATAATCATTATACAATGCTTAACCTTAATTTCCAAGCTCAAAAAACAACACTTAGCCATTCATAAATTACACCACCGATTTAATCTCCTTTCTTATGTTGTTAATCTCATTGTGATCTTGGAAATCTTCACCTTTGAAATAATTGACTGATTGTTTACCCGTGAAGAAATAGCACAAACTTCATCATCCTAGGAAGAATCCTTGTCGTGGACGTGGATCATTAATTGGCATGGCTTGAAGAACTTCATCTAACAGCTGCAAAGGACGATGTAATTGGACTTCAATCCAACAAGGAGTTTCTTTGATACTTTTGCGAGGGTAATCAGGTCCCCAACCTTTCACAAAACTAAGTCGTAAAATACACAAACGTCTTAAATCATCAACACCAATACCAGCTGCGGCTGACAGACCTAAAACAGAGATCTTATTGAATATCTTATTGTAAATCTAAAGGTATTAATATTGACATTCTCGTCATTGCTCTCACAATACATGACAATATTAAAACTAAATATTGGTTTATTGTACATGATCTGTGGAATTACAAACATATGACAAATTCAACAAAGATTGACCAAATATTTCTTCTTCAATAGTATCAAATATGAACATAATATTCAATCATAAAACTCTAAAACTATAAGTTTTTATAGTAATTAGATTTAGAAGGGATGGTTATCTTCAAGGAACTATTAGCAAATACTATTTTAAATCTATTCAATATTTGGAAACCTCGATCAACTTATTCCAGTGTAATAGTATGTAATTCTCTTTTAAGAAAGACCCTTTTAGGAATAGTAATTAATAGCCCTGCACCCAGGTTAGAAAAAAAACAAAAAAAATAAAACATATTGATACATACTAGAAGGCTCAAATTAAAAGGGTAAGCAACAGAGGATTGAGGAACAAATAAAAAGATAGCTTGCCAGGCAAGGTAACATACGCCCACTGACAGCATTGAATTTGAATAATAAATTGAGCAAAAACTCAACAAACATTCAGTTGAATGAATATTAAGTCAAGGGCAAAAACACAAAAACTGTTCATGGAAAATTGTCAAATTCAAACTTGACCACCATCTTATCTATTTCAATACTCATACCAAGTTTCATCAAATCTATTAAAAAATTGTAGTATATTCTGCACCCACAAAAATTTTTGACGCAATTTTACTAAGTCAAGGGCAATTACTAAAAAACCATTCGTTAAAAGTCGGAAATTCAAACTTGACTAATGTCTTTATCAATTCTGATGCTTACACCAAGTTCCATCAAAATCCTTTGAAAATTAAAGCTTCTTATTGCAACCACTATAGAATTTTGACGCAATTTCACTAAATAAAGGGCAATAACTCAAAACTGTTCATTGAAAAACTGTCAATTTCAAACTTGACTGAGGTCTAATCAATTCCAATGCTCACACCAAGTTTCATCAAAATCCATTGAAAATTGGAGGATTTATTGCATCAACACTAAAATTTTAACAAGATTCTACTAAGTCAAGGGCAATAACTCAAAAACTGTTCATCAAAAACATTGTCAAATTCGAACTTGACCGTGTCTTATAAATTCAAATGCTCACACCAAGTTTCATCAAAATCCATTGAAAATTTTAGCTTCTATTATGTCAAATATAGAGGCAAGGGCAATAACTAAAAAAAACGTTCATCGAAAAATCGTCCAAATCGAACTTGACCGCCGTCTTATCAATACCAATGCTCATACCAAGTTTCATTAAAATCCATAGAAAATTGTAGCTTCTATAGTGTCTACAACAAATGTTGATGGACCGACAGACTGACGGACAGGGGCGACGACAATATACTTCCACATATTCATGTGGGCGTATAAAAAAAAAAACATAAAATAAACCTTTCTGTGAGTGGAGGACCTCTTCCCCAGGGGTTAATTATATGGGGTTACGGTCACTACGTACCCACAGCAGGTGCTATACCTCCTACTGATGCTGGTCCTGGAATATTACCAGCAACTGCAGCTGCTTGAGCTGCTGCAGCTGCCTGAGCTGTAGCTGCTTGCTGTTGCATTTGACGATGACACTGACGAATATCAAATACCTAGAAAATATAAACATTACATTTATATTATACATAACAAAATGTGCTCCATAAGTACATTATCTCCTTAAAGGTATATGATTCTTAAAATAACATGTAACTTGAATAGGTGAACATTATTACATAAAAGCACTCATTAATTTTATGTACTTACCTTAATATAAGCACTAGGATAAATTTTATGTACAGCATCACCAGGTGCTCGACCAGCTTCTCTATCTAAATAATAACTCTGTACAAAGACACTATGATCACTTACACATCTAATCCAGACATCACCTTCACCCCGATAATCTAACTGAACTCCTTTACCTATATGTAATCTGTAATAAAACATATCGGATTGAATCAGACTTTTCTACCTTTATTATGGATCAAATTAATGAAAGAGTAAAAACATGCATAAAGAAGGCATTGAGAACAGACAAATAAAAATCACCTCATGAGACTTTCTGGCAAAATAAGTTAATAGTAAACTAGTCCTTACCGAGCTCTTTCACTAGCCTCTGTACGATGAACATTGGATAACTGTCCTAAACAGAATCTATCAATACTAGAAGGATCAGTATAACCATCAACAGTAACAGTAGAACAACTATATGGTACTTTAAATGTTTCACCAACTTGCTGGTCTAACTCAAAATATGTAATGGTACACCAAAATTCTGGTGCTGAAATGGACACCGTGAACAAACAATTTGGGATAAGTATTTGAAAATAACAATTCAGAAAACTTTCAATTCATCTAAATGTGAATTACCTGTGTGACAATATTATTTGTTTATGTGCAATTTAAAACAAATTTTTAGTAGTATGGGTCATTTCAGATACAAAAATACTTACGTAATTGATTTGTAAGAGGCTGTACTTGACTAATATCTGATGGCATTTGATTGTTATTCCCTGTAAATCATAAATCAATAATATATACTTGGTATACAAGCTGATTGTATTGTCACTTGTGATCTATGATCTAACAAAATTTGGTTAAAAATAAAGCTTTACAATGAAACAAATAAAACATAACTTACAAAACTGTGGTTGAGACATGTTTCCTGAATATGTAGCTGTATTGCTTCCAACCCATGTTGTACCTGAACCTACAAATTCCGTTTCAAAAAATCAAACCTTAAGACCAATTAGATTATAGACGAGTATAGACGAAGTACAAGGTGATAGAGAAATAGTCTTAGAACCAATAAATACATATTTATAGTATATACCTATGGCTGGGATACCATTCCTAATGAAAATAAAATACACAAGACACATTGAAATATTGCAGCAGCAGCATTGAAGCTCATGCTTAATCTGAATAAAAATAGTAAAATAAGCATCACAAAACACACTGAAAGCTTAAAATATCCCACATATTTCCAAAATGTTAAAGTTTCCTGAATTCATTATCTTCCTTTAGAAAGGCAAATTTTACAAAACATCTCCCAGTAAAGATGTCAAAGAGAAGTAAGAAGATATGAGTGATATTCCATCAGTCTTATGGAATGGGATAATGAAAACTGTTGAATGTGTTTGTGTGATATATAACTTACTACTAGGGTAATGACTTAATGTCGAAGAGGAAGGTGTAGCTATTTGATTGGTATAATTATCTAACTGTGAGGGTGATGGTTGAGGCATATTGTGTCCAGTGGCATGAGGAATAGAGTGGGGTGGACCAGCATGAGTTAGAGAATTACCACCTGAAATAATGGTTCATTACACTGATATATACAAAGAACAAATTTCAAACATTAGGAATTGCTTTTATTTCACAGTAGTGAAAAACAGACAAATAATCATAATGTAAGTGCTTTCTTTTACTATGTAAAATAGACAATCATTTAGAAAATGGTTAGTCAAATATACGCCTTGTTAATATTAGCCCATGTGTTAGAATGTACACACAAAACTTGTAAACGAGTGAAACTAACAGTGCACATTACCCCAGTATTCTTGGTGATTGCAACTGAATCAATGAAGTAAATACATTTAAAGCACATTAGGCTGAATATCATATAACAAAATACAACATTTAAAGCATAATAAACAAAATAAGGCCCCAGTAAGGAATGTGCATAAGTTAGTCATGAAGTGAAAATAAATGATCTGATTATTTTATTATAATATATGAATTTTATATCAATAGTAGTGGAGGAAAATGGTGGTCTATTACTAAAATTTTCATTCATATATCTGAAGATAATTTGATACAACATCATGCTCAGTGTGAAAAAACCCTAATGTTTAATTATCATTTATGTAAACAAATTGTCAAAAGAGTGCCTTTCAGATTTTGAGAGCAAGTTTCCTCAATAAAATTACCAATAAATGGTAAATCTTGTGGCTTTTTAAAGAATTTAGATATTAGGATACTATAATGCTGATAAAGGAGTAAGACCCTGAAAACTTGATGATATTAATTTACTAGGTTTTCATCTTTATTAAGAATATCCCGTATTCCTAAACGATGTTAATTGTATTAATCAATCACTTTCAACATCATGCTGTTATTGTTCAAAATGAAATAATTTAATGCAACCAGTTAGCATTATCATATAAAATTCTGAATGCTATACCTTTCCCAAAGTAACTTTTGTTAATAATTAACACATATTAGTATTAAAAAGTATTATTAATAGCATTCTAGGTGATATATAGACTATAACTCACTGGATGATCGATTCAACTCATGACCTGATTGGCTGGCTGGGGACAATGGTTGAGGGGAGATTGGATGTGACATAGTTCCAGGAGTGAGGACTGCCGATGTGTGAGGGTGACCCGATGTGTGAGGGTGACCCGACGTAGAGTTTGCCGAGATGGTTGCTGGTGCAGCAGGGATAACTTGTTGCTGATGTTGATGTTGCACTGTAGCTTGTGATGATGGTGAAGAAACATTACCTAGATTGGACAATGGACAATAGATATTTGGTAAGAATAATCAAATAGGAAGTATGATGGTACATTCACACCAACTAATATATGAATCGAGAATATACAAAAGCAATTTTGGTATTATGAATGATATCTGTTGGTGTGAATGCAATATCATCCTTATTATTCAAATTATACTGATTATAGAAATACTTTGACAAAGCAAAATTAAATTGAATATCATGCAAATTAAATATGAATTAAATTAAATGTTTGCAATAATCCCAAATAGAACACCAAAATATTTCATGCAGAGAAAATATTTTTTCATAGAAATCAAATTGGATAAAACTGCCATCACATAATAGTTCAAGACAACAATTATAGCAATGTATAATACCAATTACATAGAGGGAATATTAGGACATTTACTCAAAATATAATATTATATAAAACCATATTTGAATTGATAAATGGACTTGTCAGAAAATTAGGAGTGAAAATGGTAATTGAAGAAAATCGTTCCACTTCAAACAAATATGGTTTATGTACTGAACCTCTTTCAGTATTATCATTATGTATTGTTAAATAATGAAAAAATTCTCCTTTTGATGTATTTCTCGATTTACCTCGTAACATAGGATTATAGCCAGGTTCCTGAGGGGGGTGCTGTATTGTTTGACTGGTTTCCCCACTAGCACCCCCAATTCTATCCATCTGTATTTCCCCACCATATTCATCTTTAATCAACCTGCCAGGAGGACCTGTAGTGAGCAAACAATAAAGTACCTAACACATTAAACAAATCAAAAATCCAAAATCCTATTAACCTTTTCTTTATTTCCTTTATAAGTTTGTTTATACCTAAAAATATTTTTAAAATATGCTATTTACATCTATGTATCTGGTATTAGGTTTTAATAGTTTACTGTAAACAGAGCATACTAATTGAAGCAGCATTAATTAGTTCTTTTGTTGGGCCTAACAAGAATTTATTTTGTGTAAATAGGCACACTGATTTTCTCCCAACTCCCAAAAAGCATTAACAAACTTAGATAGTTTACATAAGCCTAGTGTTGACATTAAAACTTTCATTAAGTCCAACCAAGGACAATTTTCTCTAGATTTTATAGTTTTCATTTAAGACAAAACATTTTCTAGCTAGGAAAAAAAACCAGAACGATCCTTTCAATATAAAAAAAATCCGAGGTTACTGAAGTAAGAATACTTTGGCCCTCAACAAACTATTACAATCCTACTGCCGGTCATTTAGTAAATAAACAAAATAACTTTATTCTATTTTAAGTAACTCTCTGAATTATTATGAAAAAGTTGAAAATATACAAACAACACGAGAAATTAACAGACAATATACTGACTTGACAAAATGAAAAGCCACACAATTTTCACTGACTTTACAACTAGAAAAAGCTGTGTAGAATACAACAAATAACATCATTACATTCCTCTATTATTGTTTATTATTATTACTGTTTACCCTGGGTTGTTCTCACTTACCAGCATGTTGTAGAGTTAAACCTGATAAATCTGAAAAACAATATATAACATGCAATAACAATAGTTCTGACACAATGTGGCAATGATATTTAACAATAGAATAACACAAAATTGAGTTTTAGGCTATTTCTTATTAAATGCAGATCAAGGGGTTATTGTAGAGAGATAAAGTATGTATCTTGTTACAACGAATTTTTGTACATATATATCATCTAAATCTTACATGAAAGATCTGGATAGAAATTAATTGATAAAAATCATTAGTGCATTATTTACACTTGATTTATATTGTATGTGGTATGGTATTATAGTATGCAACTGTAAGGAAAAACATAAGGAAAAATGTAATATGCGCTGCCATTTTTCACTATGGTTATTAGTGTTATGCTTGATTATTGAATTTATAGCACTGTGCAAAATGTTTCTGTCAAACAAAATCAAAATAACTTACCAATTCCAGGGGAAACAACTCTTTCATAATGGTATGGATTAACACAAACACTGTCTTGCTTTAAATCAAAGGCGTATTGACAAAACTTAACATGTTTTAACTCATTTTTATGTAAGTCTGGCCACCTCCATATTCTAGCATAAATGACATGAGGGAAACCTTTTCTACCAGCGACCTAATAAAGTTAAACATTAAATTGCAAGTAATCTACCTCATTAATGAATTAAACAAAATATTTGTATTTTCAAGGGGCTTACTAAAGTGTATAAAAATAACTTGTCATGTAATTGTACTGGTCAATTCCCACTTTAGTAAGTTGCAATAATCAACTGACATTGTGTATCTAGAACCAAAATACCAGTAAACATGGCCAGCATTTGCAGTTTCTCAAAGAAATTTCACATTAAAATGTTTCAACATAGAATCCCTTTTAGAAAATCATATCTTATTACAACATCAAATGTGATCCTATCAAAAGAAACAAATTAAATCAAAATACATTTATACCACCAAATTACCTGATTTAAACTATTTGCATATGTTACCACTTTCATATCTCAGGTGCAGACATGGTAATTTAATCGCTACAAATAGACCATTCTTTCAAAGAGCACACAGGCGCTTTGAGAATTAGTCTACCGAGTGGAGGTCTACAGAATGGAAAGGCGGTATATAAATATTCATACTAATATTATTATTATAAATTGTTTTTCAAAATAGTATATGTGTAAAATCATGCCACATTATTTAACATACCTGAAGTCGACCATCTAATGTCCTCTGTATAGTAACACATTTTGATGGTAAAGCACCATTTGTTGTTATAGCGGTTATCAAACTATCTAATTCATCTCGTTTCTCTTTTAATTTCTTGACCAAACTTTCTATTGCTCTTTTGCCAAAACTTTCACTTTCACCACCCTGTCTATGACACATCAAACTGTGAACAATACTTAAACATGCATCTGCAGATGTGGGAGCTTGGTTTGCCATACTATCTGTGAACCGGTATCTGGGAATATAAAGTATTATATAGATATCAAAAAACTCATTTAAACATTTATATAAGACTTGAACAAGTACTATTGAATACAGTACTAAATATCTGTTTTATCTGTATCATTACAACACCTTAAACAAGATAAAAACATTTGTAAAAATTTGGTCATTTGCTTAGGTGACAAGTTGACTATAATAACCCCTGCAATATCTGGAGACAAGACACATACAATGGAAACTGAAAATAAAATTTCAATACAATAGTAAACCAGTCCATTAGATGAAATTTTCATCATTATCAAAACTATCAGGTCATACATTTTTATCCTGTTTTATGAAACAACAACAAGATCAAATTATCTACGGTACATCAAGTGGTCAATCTCCTCCCAATTAAGAGTCACTGCCAAGTGGAAGCACCAAAAATAAAAGTTCAAAAGAACATATTCTACGACCCAAATTATAAGCATTATTTACTACATCAGGGGTAATAACTAAGTCAAGTCATAATTCCATCATTTCTACTAAATACAAGGAAGACCATTTCCTATGCTAATGAAGCTGGAACAAAACCAGATGGGAAATAATTATATCTAATAAGGCAAAATCTTTGGTACATGCAGTCTTGTCTCTATCATTCTCTAGATCTAGAATCTTATACTATTATTTACGATAAGTACTAAATGACTACTAATACGGTAATATAAGAACTAAGAGTATTAGGCTAACCTAAAAAAAATGACAACTAGTAGTAATAAGTAGCCTACAGTAGCAGTGAAAGACTAGCACGATATTTAAAGTTTCTGTATTTCAGTCAAATGCCTTGGAAAAGTATTGATGTAGATATGAATAATGATGACAAATACCAGAAAACAATATTGTTAAATTTACTTTTATGCCATTTCCAGGGTAATTTCAGTATTTTTTTACGATATTTTTTGACGACTGATGGCGCGAGCACTGTATTATTCAGCTGCGCATGTCAAAATAATAAATTTCCGGCAAATCTGACATATAATTCAATGTTCGTTTTTCGTTCTGCTTGCGTTCATCGTGCGTTTAACACATGCAATTACAAGGTTGGTATACTGGTGGTAAAGCTTAGCATCGTGCCATTATCTTCCAATCTCTTGTTTCTGTCTTGCCTAGAAAGATACTTATAAGTATTTGGCCACTTGAAGTATTAAGTAGTGATATAATCTAGATCTGAGTAGATGACTAAAAGAACCACAAAATCGAATGCATCTTATTGTAATGGTTAAAGGGAGATTATTCTTTTTAAGAATATATTTTCTCTCCAAGGCTCTGATTGGTTAATTTTCATAGAACAATCTTATGTAGACTGTGATTGGCAATGATCTTCCTTTTTATCGGCCATGTTCTAAGTAAGCAGTCACGTTGTTATTTCTCTTCTCCCTTGGCTAAAATATATCAATTCTAAGATTGAAAACGAGGAATTTTACTCGGCGAAAGTAATACCCTTAGTTTTTGGAAACCTTTGTCAAATTTTTTTTGAAGTCTTAAACACTGGTTCTGTTTAAGTCAATGTTTACTCCTGATATCATCACCGCATGGCCTGGCTTGTGACTGTGGTGTACACACTACACAGTTAATAAGAATTACCGATACCGTTGTAACTGACATCATATTTGATTGGTTAAGTCTATGTTTTTGGATTTCTATACTTTCAGCCATTTTCTAAGCTGATCTATGGCATCTATTATGATTAAAGATGTAGATTTTGATGTTTTCTGTCGTAATTGTCTGGACTGAACGCTGTAAATAACTATCATTGAAATCATTGTCATCATTAAATTTGACTGTGACTGTTGGTTCATACTATACCAATACATTGATTTACACTGACTGGGACTATTTAAGACCACAAATATTTCAAACTAGTAGGTTTAAGATTGATGTGATCTTTTCAAACTATTCATCTTATTGTCTTGTTTTGTCATCACTGACATGAGATGTTAATAAAAGATTATTTTTCAGGCTCACCTGAACTGAACTGACGTCAGATCAAGATGGGTATTGGTGTCAAAGATGTTAACCAACATGATTTTATAAATCGTCTCGCTGCTTTCTTAAAGAGAAGTGGTAAAATGAAGTTACCTGATTGGATGGATATTGTAAAGACTGGTCCATACAAGGAACTGGCTCCATACAGTGAAGATTGGTTTTATATCAGAGCAGCTGCATTATGTAGAAGAATGTACATGAGAGCTCCTTTGGGTGTTGGTACAGTGAAGAGAGTTTATGGTGGAAATCAAAGAAATGGAACTGCTCCAAGCCATTTCTGTCAAGCCTCAGGAGGTGTAGCAAGAAAAATCTTCCAATCTTTAGAAGGAGTAAAAATGGTGGAAAAATCTGCTTCAAGAAAAGGTAGAATATTGACAGCACGTGGACGTCAACATTGTGACATTATTGCTGCTCAAGCATACAGAAAATCCAAGGGAAAAATAAGGAAGCGAAAAAGAGTTTTACCAAAAAAGGGAGTTGCTAAAAAAGCTAAAGGAGCGAAACCTGTAAAGAAATAAACTTGTTACTTCTACATGTGAAATAATTAAAAAAAAAAAATTGTTTTATTTGTTTTTTTAAAATAGGAATGAATTGTTTTGGAATTTTTTTTTGTATTTGTTTGAAAGGATAGATGTAATCACAGTTTCATGTGATTCTGACTTTATCACAAAAGTAATTTTTGTTTCTTCCATTGCTCACATTAACTCCAATTAGTTTTCAGCCTGGAATTTTTCTATCCTTGACAACATTACAAAAAAACATTGTCAAATTATATTCAAGAAAGATCGGCTGTTTCTCACCGTTTTGATATCTTTATGGAACTATCACTACTGGGAATGATATTCAAAAGTTTTGGCATTACAAACTAATATTTTGGCTATGTACAAGCAAGATTCGCAATATCCACCTTCTATTTTTAAGTGCTCACCAATTAAAATGTGGAGTATATTTCCAGTACCCTCTTAGGCGCTTTTATTCACATTTCTAATAGGCATAATAAAGGCTGCAGATTTTACCACTACTTGAAACTTGGTATGTGTGCATTCATTGGTAACGAAATGTTTGGGAGTTATTGCCATAGTCTTCGTAAAACACCTAAATTTGTAGGCAGAGAAGTTTTTATACGCCCACATGAATTTTCTGTCAAAATTTTATTGTTGATGCAAAAGAAGCTGCAACTCGCAGTGGATTTCGATGAAACTTGGTGTAAGCATCGGGAAACTGATTAGACCTCGTTCAAGTAGGAATGTGACGAGAAATATAGCCCTGCACGTACTTAAAAATGCTCACATGATGTGGAGCGTATATTGCCGTGACCCATGTCCGTCCATCCACAATTGCTCGATGAACAATTCTTGACTGACTTTGACGTAGCTTTGTGTGAGTTCGTCATCACCCAAGGATGAACCCTATTGAAAGTATGCCAAATCGAAAAAATCAATAGAAGTTTTTTATCCATGTTCTTGAAAAATGCGTTCGATTTTAGCTCGTAAACAATCTAGAGAGCACAATTCTTGAAGGATTTTGATGAAACTTTTAATGGGTATTTGTATCACCAAAGCATGAATGAAAAGCCAGATAAATCGAACAATATTTAAATAAATCATGACCGGTTTCGGTTTTCCAAGGGCTAAATATTCTGGAGAAAATCATCTTCCAGGTTATAAGTTATACTGGCCCTGAAACGAGATTAGACTTAATGCTAGATGAAAATAATAATCCGAAAGCAGGTGAAGAACCAGTTAACAGGGTTGATACTGCTGCACTGTAACACGACATACTGTACAGAACTAACGACTTACAATTTTGACATGAAGCAGACAAACAAATGATTAAAGAATTAGAATCTATTCCAAGTGTAAAAGTTGAAAGAGCATCACAAGACTTTTAAAATCAAAAATGAAATTGGGTATGTGAATAGGAGACGAAATTCATAAAGAAAAACTAAAAACTTTTTGAAAGTGAAAGTATTCGCCAAAGACGATATATATTCAGCAGAATATGCCCCTGAAAGAGTTTATATTATATCTATTATATGTTATAGATTTACATGTATATACAAGATACGTTTGGGTTATTCCTCTAAAAAACAAAACAGGTCTTACCGTTAAAAAGGTAATAGAAACAATAATGATATACAGAAAACCCAAAAGGTTATGGGTAGATCAAGTGACAGAATTTTATAATAAAAACATGAAATATCTATAGGGTTTGAAATTTACAGCACTTATAACTAAGGTCAAGCCGTAGTAGTTAAAAAATTTATACAATTAAAAAACAAATTACATGTATTCCAAAAGTTCACAGAATTGAATTATCATAAATGGCTTAAAATATTTCCTATATTGTTGTGGCTTAAAATATTTCCTATTGTCGATGAAAAAAAAATTAACATAAAAAAAAGGCTTTGAAAATGATAATTTTAATATAAAATTCAAATTTTAAGTTGGGAAACGAGTTCTTATTTATATATATAAAAGTAAATTCGAAAAGTTTATGTTGGATACTGGACAAATGAATATTGATAAATGTTAATAAAACTTCACCAGATTTATACGCCGAAGAAATATTGGTTAGATTTTTAAAAATGACTTAACTTCAAAGAATTCATACAAAGATATGGTACAAATACTATCACAAATTTCTGAAAATGACATTATTATGCTATAACCAATATACATACTTAAAAAATACACATCAAAAAGGCGTTCATCATTCTTATTTATTCGAAGGGGATTCATATGGATTCGATCCATCTAAAGAAATAATTGATTTGAATTATCGACCAATAAAATGTTCTACTTTTCAAATTCAAAAACCAGGAGATAAATTTTGTGGTCAACTTTCCTTTTGGGTTTTTTATACGCCCACCTTATATCGTATAGTATATTGTCGTCACCCTTGTCCGTCCGTCGGTCTGTCGGTCCGTCCACAATTGTTTGTGAACGCAATAGAGGCTACAGTTTTTTTTGTCGGATTTGAATGAAACTTGCTGTAGTCATTTATATTGATGAGATCGCGGACAAGTTCGAAATTGGCAATTTTTCGATGAACGGTTTTTGAGTTATTGCACTTGACTTAG
This sequence comes from Nipponacmea schrenckii, assembly GCA_030562195.1. NCBI lineage: Eukaryota > Metazoa > Mollusca > Gastropoda > Lottiidae > Nipponacmea > Nipponacmea schrenckii. The sequence goes on from JAUJPP010000007.1 coordinate 274,720, forward strand.
TAAAAACGCGTCAAAATTGGCTTGTGAACGCGATGGAGACTACAGTTTTCATCGGATTTAAATGAATCTTTCTGTGATCATTAATATGGATGAGGTCTCGGACAAGTTCGAAATTGGCGATTTTTCGATGAACGGTTTTTGAGTTATTGCACTTGACTAAGCCAAACGCGTCAAAATTGGCTTGTGAACGCGATAGAGACTACAGTTCTTCATCAGATTTGAATGAAACTTGCTGTGATCATTTAATTGATGAGATCTTGGACAAGTTCGAAATTGGCGATTTTTCGATGAATGATTTTTGAGTTATTGCACTTGACTTAGCCAAAACGTGTCAAAATTGACTTGTGAACGCGATAGAGACTACAGTTTTCATCAGATTTGAATGAAACTTGCTGTGATCATTTATATCGATGAGATCTCGGACAAGTTCGAAATTGGCAATTTTTCGATGAACGGTTTTTGAGTTATTGCACTTGACTTAGTAAAAACGCGTCAAAATTGGCTTGTGAACGCGATGGAGACTACAGTTTTCATCGGATTTAAATGAATCTTTCTGTGATCTTAATGTGGATGAGATCTCGGACAAGTTCGATATTGGCGATTTTTCGATGAACGGTTTTTGAGTTATTGCACTTGACTTAGCCAAACGCGTCAAAATTGGCTTGTGAACGCGATAGAGACTACAGTTCTTCATCAGATTTGAATGAAACTTGTGGTGTCATTTTAATTGATGAGATCTTGGACAAGTTCGAAATTGGCGATTTTTCGATGAATGGTTTTTGAGTTTTTGCACTTGACTTAGCCAAAACGCGTCAAAATTGACTTGTGAACGCGATAGAGACTACAGTTTTCATCAGATTTGAATGAAACTTGCTGTGATCATTTATATTGATGACATCTTGGACAAGTTCGAAATTGGCGATTTTTCGATGATGGTTTTTGAGTTATTGCACTTGACTTAGTCAAAATGCCTCAAAATTGGCTTGTGAACGCGATAGAGATCACAATTTCCATTTGATTTGAATGAAATTTGGTGTTATCATTTATATTGATGAAATCTTGAACAAGTTTGATCGTGACGATTTTTTGAGTTATTGGCCTTATGACTACGTCAAATTGCGTCGAAATAAACACGATAGAGACAAAAATTTTCATCTGATTGGAATGAAATTTGGTGTGATCATTGAAGTTGATGTCATCTTGGTCAAGTTCGAAATTGACATTTCGGTATACTGTTTTTGAGTTATTGCACTTGACTTAGTCAAAACGCGGCTTGTGATTTATGGAGTTGTTTTGATATCAATATTCATTTCGTTGCAGAGTGACAAAGTGTATATTTCGATTTGTTGAAGTGCATGCATTTGAAGAAGTGTAGAAGTTAGAAGTGAAGAAGTGTAGAAGTGAAGAAGTGTAGAAGTTGGAAGTGTAGAAGTGTGAAAATACATTTGTCAAAGTGTAAAAGTTCAAATGTAAATTTTTGAAGTGTAGAAGTGTATGAGCCGATGTTGAAATGACGATGTGTGAAATGTCGATTGTACAGATGTTACATTTGTCATTTTGAACCGAGAGTTCGGGCAAGTATGCAAATTAGTGGGTAGAGCTGACCTCTTCCGGAAATTTACGACTATTAAATGAGATATTAACGGAAATTCCCGGAAACATTTTAAACTTAAATAAGAAAGTACCGATGAAACACAATCTAGATCCACTTTTATATCCGATTATGCTTACAAATTGGATTATTCTAACGCCCTAGCTATTCTGTTTAGACGAATTTCTGATTTCTTGTCGTATCTCCATTATATCATGTTTTCTGAATTATATTGTCAGTTTAAAATGCAGACTGTAGCAGATTTATAGGTTCACTGTCATTTAGGCACACATTTTTTAAACACACCTCATTTAGACAAGTTATTCTAGGCACGCTTTGTTTAGGCACACGGTTAGATAAGCACATGCCATTTAGGCACAGTGTTATTTAGCCACAGCGTTTTAGGCACATACTCATTTAGGCACACACTTTTAAGGCACACTAAAACTCGACACACAGTCATATTGGCACGCCTTCAATAAGGCACACCTTTAATTAGGCACACATACATTTAGGCACCCCTTAAACTATATCAACATTAATTTACGCACACTTTCAATTAGGCACGCATTCACACATGGCCAGACACGTTTTTGCTACAGTCTAAAATTGTATATTTTGTCACCTGGTAAGCTCACAAACACACATATCAGAGTAAGGTAAGTTCACTGATAAATATATTTTCATATTGACCATTCTTGAAAACTAAAATTTTACGTTCATGCCAAGACGCAGTATTCCTTTAATACAACTTTATTGCAATGTGTTAAGGTTACAAATATTGTGCTGATAATGATTTCCTAAACCGTGATTACTTTCTTCCACAAGAAAATGATCTCCCTTTGCCCTTGAGGTTTTGGGGGCCATGCCACCCACCCCCAGTGTAGTGTGCCTAAGAAGATTGTGCCAAATTGAAAGTGTGCCTAAATTGCTGTGTCTAAATAACACTGTGCCAAAATGACCAGTGCTTATCTGACCGTGAGCCTAAATGAAGTGTGCCTAAAGCACAGTGTTTAAATGAGGTGTGCTTAAAAAAAGTGTGCCTAAATGACTAGTTACCGATTTATATGATGTAAGTAAGAGCACAATATATCGGTTATTTTTTCAATATTGTTCCCGGGAATTTCCGTTAATTGCAGTGCGTTCTTCGAACGCACTGCTTTGTTTTCGAAATGACTATTTTTTTTTTGTCTCTTTCTGGTCACGCTCCCCAGCCATAACTGCAAATATCTCACACAATCTGGCGTGATATTGTAACGTAATCTAGTGCTCGTTGTTGTTTAAATGTAAAATGACGCACTTTTGTTCTACCGGAAATGACGTAGAACGTCACAAATTTTATTTTTGTTTACTAACTCACGGCTCGTTTTTTTATCCAATCTGGTTCGGACTTTTTTTATTTACTACTTATAACTTAGATTTACATAATAGCAGTTTAAAAATTTTGAAATTTTTACTTTTGTTGCTGACTTTTGAATTTTTAAATTTAACACTTTTTCTAACTTTTGCAATTTTGATTAGATCGTAATCAAAATTTGCAGTTAGATAAACATTTTTCTTGTCAAGAAAAATCTGTTTTCAAAATGTCGACATCACTTCCGGTTTCGGCGTCATACGTCGCTAAACTTCGAATTTTCACTTCCGGAATTCTAAAGATATTTGAACTTTTTTTTGTGCAATTAGTTACTATTAACCCATAATGATTTTATAATTAACAAAAATTGAACCGGAAGTAGCAGATCAGTCGCCATCATTAAACCACTTACTTTTGTAAAGTGAAAAATTGGGCCTTAGGGGTTAATCGGACAATTGTAATTTTGATTCTATGTAATCTTCAATCGATTGCTAACAATTCTTAGGAAGCCGAATTTTGAATTTCGATTTAGCTTACCTTTCATTTCCGGTTCTTTTTTTTCACTCAGTGCCTAATTTTCCAACGTTCATATATCGTGACCTTGACCTTTGGTGACCATGTGACCTGCACAAAAGTTGTTGCCCTTGTCGAGATCTATCCATTGATGTCTTCATTTGTGTTGTGCAATGTCAACTTCCGGTTTTACAGCCATTTGAAAATTGCACTTTTTAACTTCGAAGAGCTCTGTCACGTGACCTAATTTACATACGTCAAAATTTCTTTTATGTCCTTATTACGCGTAATTTATTCTTTCCAATGGTGTATAACACTTTATATTTTGATCAAAATTGCGCTTTTTAATATTTGAAAATTTTGTTCTTATTTCTATATTAATTGTGCGTGATTTATGAAAAAGCACGTGTTTTTTTAAATTTACGTCTTATTTTTTCACAAAAATTGGTAGATGAGTAGACAAAAAATTATCATTAAAGATTCCGATAAAACATTTTCCGAAATTAGCCGGAAATGTCCGAAAATGACCAAAAAATGTAGAAAATCACAGAAATCGGAATTTTCGGATTAAATTTCTGCACAAACTTGCAATTTTATTATTACACAGAATTAGTACCATCAATATCTTCATTTTGTATGTATGCCGTATATGCAAAATTTCTAACCGTTTGATCGCCATCTTGAAATATGCAAATTATTGGAAAAATACTACTCGTCCGCCATTTTTAAACCTATTTTTTTCAGACTTGTTTTAAAATATAATTTGGATAATTATCTAGGTCCTCTAACGGCATATTTTTCAATTTCAAATTTGTCTTTGGACCAGGTCCTGCCAAAGTTTTTCAAAACTGACTTCAGTTTGAAAGTTCATAACTTTTGAACTCTACCATATGCATCCTTTTGATCTCAAAACAACATCACCAGAGAGGCACTGGACTGGAATCCCCAAGGGCATAGAAGACAAGGACGACCTTTACATAGCTTGTAAAGAATAAGACTGAAAGAGCTAGGAAGGATTGGCAAGACCTGGAATGAAGCAAAAAGAACAGCTCATAACAGAGTGAGGTGGAGAACGTCTGTAGCAGACCTATTCTCCGCAAGGTACGAAGAGGACTAACTTACTAATATGCATCCTTTATTTTTCTGCACAATCATCTTCATTGGCTAAAGGTTCATATGATACCTTGATTTCTAATTTTAGTAAAGAACATTTGGATTAATAGGGATCCAAAAATTGGTAATTTGCATATTTCTCGTATCTTCAGATGGTTATATCTCATGAACAAGACTCTTGGCAACATTCTAATTGACATTATTGTGATGTGATTTTCATCAGCTTTCTAACAATATCTATATTTTAGCTATAGACCGAAAACTGATGAAAATACGCCTAGTAGAAAATAAGCGATTTTAACATTCATATTTTTTTATATTTAGTTATATTTAACTTAAAAACAAAATTCGAACAGATTTATAATGTGCAAATTCCCAGCTTTCAAGCAATATATAAATCAATATGTATAAATAAAAATTGCGAAAAGTTTAATAATAAAATTACACTCTAATTAAACAGATATAAGTCAACAGGTCATAAAGTCTGATTGTGTTAATTTCTTATCTTTTGGTCAAGACACAAATTTTGACATTTCCAGTTAAAGTATCTCAACCAATCAAAACAAGTCATTAGACTTTGTGGGCGTGGTTAAGCCCAGATATTTTACATCACTGTGTGTATTTTTCTTTCAATCGAAATAGGGTCTCGAAGGATCAGTCAATATGTGTTATTTGATGGACATGTATATAGAATCTATAACCGATTGCCGAAATTTATATGGAGACTGATTTTTGAATTTTTAATTTGATTTTAATTTAATTACGATTAAAAATTATAAAAACTTCGAAGGTGTATATTGTGACGTTGACCTTTGGCGATCTTTATACCTGTACATATGTGATACGTTCTATCCAATGACATATTAAGCTTTATAGCAAAATGTAAACTTTCGGTTTATCGGCATTTAAAAATTGCGAATTTTTCCTATAAAACGGTCAATTCACAAATTTTGACATTTCCAGTTGAAGTTTCCAAAACAAGTCAATGGACTTTGTGGGCGTGGTTAAGCCCAGATATTTTTACATCACAAACCTTAATGATTGCCAGTCTATTAACAAGCTCAAATGTCACGTGTTAAATCATGAATAAATCATCTCTCCCAATAATCGCAAAATCAATCTACATTCTATCCTTAAATGACAGCCAGGAGACCAACAAATTCTAAATAGCTCGAAAGCTGCAGAACTGTTACAAACAGGTCTAGTTATTCTTTCCAATGGTGTATAACACTTGATATTTGATCAAAATTGCACGTTTTAAATTTGCAAATTTTGTAATTTCTTCTATACTAACTGTGTGTATTTTTCTTTAAATCGAAATAGGGTCTCGGAAGATAATTCAATCATAATTTTGATGTACATGTATATAGAATCTATTGCCGAAATATATATGGAAACTGATTTTTGAATTGTTATTTTGATTTTGATTTTTTTACGATTAAAAATTAATCCAGTTGAAATGATTCAAAGATATTATATATCTTAAATAAAAAGAATGTTTGTTCATTTCTCGTTGTTGGCGATATATGATATGGAATATTTGGAAGGAAATGACAACCTTTAGAATTTTAAATGATATTCTCTTAAGCAAAAATAATGTACAGTTGAGAGGACTAGTGGTATAAGGGACGGAACTCTATAAAATACTCTCTTAAAGATGTAAAGCCGCGCTGTTAATTTGATGTCTCTATGTTATACCATGGCAACTTGCCACAAATTGCAGGATCTAATGTTCCTACTACACCTAAATTAAGATTGATAAATAAACAAATTAAAAGTATCAACGATCTAGAAAGTTAATTTAATCCGAGATCAATTTGTAATATCAAATAAGGTGTTATGTCCCTTAGACCACAAATTTGTTTTTTCGACGTTTTGTTTTACACACTAATTAAACAGATATACATATTACAAGAAGTGTTAAGAAGATAATGTAACAGGGCAAAAAATGAAATTGTGTTAATTTCTTATCGTTTGGTCAAGACAAATGTGACATTTCCAGTTTAAGTATCGCAACCAATCAAAACAAGTCATTATACTGAGTAGGCGTGGTTACGTTCTATTTTAAATGACAGCCAGCAGATATAACAAATTCTAAATATTTCGGAAGCTGCACAATTGTTACAAACAGGTCTAGTTATTATTATGGAATTGGATATTATAAATGTAACGTTTCACCCATGCAATAGAAGGGACGCGCACTGCCTTGGTACCGTCTAACGGTTCTAGTTTTTTTGTTTTTTTTAAACAATATTTTATTCACATAAATATGTTACAATTCATAAGAATTCAAAAGAATAGGATTCGAAAACAAGCCAAAGGCTTTTATTAATTCGTTTCCAAGAAAAATAATTACATTTTAAGAAAGACAACAAAATTTTTAAAAATAACTAATATACAGATAAGAGAAAGCAGCAAAGGTTTTATATATATAAATACAATGTACATAAATGAAAATAAATAGATAGATAATAAATAAATAAATAAAAATAAATAAATAAATAAATAAATAAATAAATAAATAAATAAATAAATAAATAAATAAATAAATAAATAAATAAATAAATAAATAAATAAATAAATAAATAAATAAATAAATAACGTCCGTTAATTTCTGCTTTAATAGTCGTAAATTTCCGTAAGAGGTCGGCTCCACCCATTAATTTGCATACTTGTCCGAACTCTCGGTCCAAAATGACAAATGTAACATCTACATTTGTACAATCGACATTTCACACATCGTCATTTCAACATCGGCTCATACACTTCTACACTTGTAAAAGTAACAAATCGACAATTGAACTTGTAATGAACATTTACAAATCGAGCTCAAAATGACAAATTTAAATTTGAACTTTTACCCTTTGACAAATGTATTTTCACACTTCTACACTTCAAACTTCTACACTTCTACACTTCTACACTTCTTCACTTCTACACTTCTACACTTCAAACTTCTACACTTTGTGGTAGCATGTATTTTACATGACTAATTTTCTTGTATATTGTCTCTTTAATGCTTTTCTTTAATACAGTGTCTTTAAGATTCACTACAGAAGTTGTGATCAGTTGGTGATTTACAGTTCACCTTTCTTATATAAACCTTTGCACTTGTCTTTCTTTTCTCACTCCACTTCACTTGTTTTACAAGACTAGTTGTTGTTTTCCACATTAGATTTTGGTAAGTTTATTATTCTTTAATCTTCATTTTCATGTTGACTTGACAGTAGTATGACTCTGTACAGTATTATTGAATTTATTGAGTCCTTAGACATTATGTTTAAAGTTAATACAATATTAGTTCACCTTTAACCTTTGTTTTTGTAACTAAGGTCGCCATCTTTGTTTTGTAGTATGTAAGCTGAAACATTGGTTTGGACTCCATCTTTTTAAATACCGGTACTCCTATTTTATAGGGTAAGGTTTCTAGTTTTCATTGTTACATATTCATATATTTAGTAATTAGTATATTTATCTCGTAATCAAAAATATATATTGTACTTGTAATTATTTACTGTTTAATTATATTCTTTGAATTGAATTATTAAATCTATTAGTATTATTATGTAAATATTTATATGTTTCAGAGTTTTTGTTTTGTATAATAAAATACTTTAAAATTCTGGTGAATATTTAATCTCACACCAATCGAGGAGTACCCCGACCCTAGGCTCTGTTAAAGTCCTGCTACAACTTCATCAAATGCACTTCAACAAATCGAGATATACACTTTGTCACTTTGCAACGAAATGAATATTGATATCAAAAAAACTCCATAGTGATTGCGATAGACAATACAGTTTTCATCTGATTTTAATGAAATTTGGTGTGAACATTTATATTGACGAGAACTTGGATTAGACCTTAATAATCTTAGAGTTTTTGCCTGTGTTAAAACAGAAAATATATTTTAAAGTGGGCGTATCTTGCTAGGCCATCAACAACAATTAGTTAACATAGTCGATAAAACTTAGTTACAAAGATTAAGTTAATTAATATCTGAACTAGACGTTAAATTACAAAGCAAAAATTAGATATTAAACAACAAATAAGTAATATTAAACCAGGTGTAAATGAAGAAATGTTGAAAAAGGAATTATAGAAGCTAAACTAAGTGACAACGGTGAGCTAGTATACCTATATTGAACAGCAATTAGTTAATGTGGTTGATAAAGCTCAGTTACAGAAATTAATTGTATTAATATCTAAATTGGACGAGAAAATTACAAAGCAAAATTTATATATCGAAGAAGTAATAAGAAAACAAAAGTTCAGAATTGGATAACATAGTAAAAGGGGAGCAAGTGTTTATCGCCAAAATTAACATATCTTTCCTAATGTCTTCAAAAGAGCAAAAGTTTTACCTAATTCTGGCTAAAAAATGATCCTAATAACAATCGTCAAATTACACTTTTACCGGTGTTCATATTTCAGACCAATCTATTTCTATGTTTGATTCATACTTAAAGCATAGAATACAGAGATCTTTTATTAATGGTCAAATATCAAACTTACATTTGTCATATATGGTGTTCCCCAATGCTCTATATTAAGACCTTTATTTTTTAATATTTTTATAAATGATCTTCCGTTATTTTTGAAATCAAATGTTGATCTTTTTGCCGATAATATCACTGTTTATTCTATAGGTAATAGTTAAGATATTGTTCAATCTCAGCTTCAAGAAGATACTGATTCTATTATGAAGTGGTATACATCTAATTTGGTGAAAGTAAATACTTCTAAAACAAAATGTACGTTAATAACGACTTATCAAAACTGCCAGCTACTACCCGTCACCAAATTAGATTTCATCAAGGATACTAAACGTTTTTGAACTTGTTTGTGGTTTCCCGCGTTTTTATGTGTGAGTGTGATATATATCTTATATAAGCTATAAATTATTTTATGAGCATGCATTTATTCACCCTATACAATATTTATCTTGAGATATGTATCACATGTGTCCTGTCCAGAATATTTGGAACACGCTAGAGAGCTGGTTTCAGAATTAGATGGATTTTGACGAAACGTAGTGTGATTGTTTGCAATCAACAAATGATGAAGTCTCTAATCAATAAATTGAAAATTCTTAATACTGAGTTATTTCCCCTGGTTCTTGATTTTTATTGTGGACATGTAGAGCTTGCTTCGTGATGTATATTATATACGAAACTTGGTGTGAGCTTTTGTGATCACCAAATGATGAACCCTATGGAAAATAACAAAAGTCGAAAAATATTTAATACTAGTTATGAAAAACATTTAATACTATTTATTGCCCCTGTTCTTGAAAACACTTTAAATTTATTGTAATGGACGTGACAGAGAGCTGGCTTCTTAATTAGTTTTGTCGAAGCGTGGCGCGAGTCTCTGTTATGCCTAAAGGATGAAGCCTATTAAAAAATAACAAAAATCGAAACATATGAAATAGCAATTATTTTTTTTTTTGTAGACATGATAGAGAGCTGGTTTCACAGTGGAATTTAACGAAACTGGGTGTGAGTGTTCTGTTTTTAATCACCAAATGATAAACCCTATTGAAAAACAGAAGGATCGAAAAATATCTAATATTAATTGACTTTATTCTTGAAAACAAGTTTAGTTTACTGGAAACCGAGCTTTTCATGTAGATTTTTGTTTTGTTTTATAAGGCATATGTAGCCTACAGATTATTATGTAGTGTGTAGGGCGCACCGTCGAAGGGTGTATCAGTGAATATAAGTTCTAGATTTTAATTCACATATTACTTTAGGAATACTATAGCATTGAAATAAATGTTTTCAGAAGTTTTTTTTTCAATCAATTTTTACAAAACCCTTTTGAACCGTTCCAGGTATGGCCTGTAGTTCTGTTCTTAGTTCGCGGACGTGTAAAATCAGCAGAAATTTGTCAATAATAGTTCTTGAATCTAGATCTACCACCCCACTAAGGAATATGAGCGCCAATCATGTTTAAAACCAAACAGTCAGTTGTCAAGTAAAATACATGCATATCAACATTTTGACCCTTCTGACATCCATTAATAAACACACAATCTAGCATTCGGATCTAGCATTAAAAGTAAGTCAACTAATAGGTTTATGGAATGTATTTATCAAATATTATATGAAAGGTTATATTATATAAATTGTACATGAATAATTATATATGTTTATATATATATATACAAAATGCGACAAACATGTAAATATCAAAATACTGATAGAAAATACGCTTTTTGTACAAACATAAATACTAAATTCAAAATAAGTACTAAAATGTCTGAGGGTCAATACAAGTTAGTACTATCAAACTTGGATCAGAAAGGCATAATACTATACTATTTCCAATAGTATTAAGTCATTTTTTGTGATTTTCAGACGAAGAGGTTTTTGCATCTGGAAAGAAGGCAGCTTGCCTCTCAAATATATCCTATAATGTCAGTTCGAGTACCATAGGAAACCAAACATATTCAATGAGTAATGATCTTTATAGGTAACACTATTTACATGTGGCAAGTTTGAGCATTTCTGTGACTGACACATAAACATAGAATCTTTTTCATGATCATATTGATAGATTTATAATCCATTTTTGCAAACATATAAGATTATTTTCAATTAAATACCACTTAAACAAAAACAATATTTATGAAACAACCATGCCAAGATATTTTATATATATTAAAATTATGTCATTTCAACAGAGATCAGTTTAACTTGTAAACTTGGGAAAAGAAACCATGTATACACAGGAGCATGTATCGAGAAATCCTTCAAAGTACAATTATTTGTATAAAAAAGGGTGTCTTACGTACTTAAACCTATAAGTTACAATGAAACCTGCATTAAAAATGAGACGATAATGAGAGACAACTTATTGACTAGCTCTTTAAAGAAAAGAAGGGCAATAAATGTATTGGCATTTGACATTACAGTTATAACTAACGTTTCTTTCCTCATATTTAAGAATACGATGAACACAGACTTTTATCCAGTGGTATATCTTGTGCTTTAAAGTTTGTTACGTAACAATTTATAGTAGCCGAATTGTCAGAGCGAATTCGAAACCGAATGTCACAAAACATGAATGAAATGAAACACAATAACAAAACAATTATACAGTATAATTCATTTCACTCGTGTTCGTTTGAGTTTTACTAATCTTTTTAAGTTACATGAACAAAACAAATATTAATATAGTACACTATACATAATGAAGTTATTAAAAATTCAATTCCATTAATATGCACTTTTATTTATACTTTTTAAATTTAGCATTTTATATTTACATTTATGTACAATTATCATAAATAGAAAAACATGACACAAAAATAATCTCACTAATATAAAAAACAAGGCCACTTTTTATACTTAATATTTCATTTGGCAAATTTATAATTCTTAAAAGAAAATCATTTGCATTTCGGCTTTATTAAACAGTCATCACTTCTGCTTCATAACCAATTTTCATTTAATACATGGTGTGATATCATATAAGGGGGTATGTCATTGGTCTTAAACGTAGTTGTCCATAAGTCATTTGAACACTATTTAAGCTTATTCATGTTTATACTTTAATATAAGAAAGCGTTTAAGTCTTGTTTATCGAAAATTGAGATTTCCCTAAGAAAGTGGTATCACAAAGCACTTAAAACTCAACCTAAATCGAACTTTTGGTCCATTATAAATGTGTTTCCCATGAGTCTTGTTCAATACCAAATATTGTAGCTTTCCCATTTATTAATGGATTATCGTGTTCTCCATTTACTCTTTTATTTTCTTCTCTTTTTTTACGATTCTGAAAAATGGGAGCATGACATTGTATTAATTAGCTATTTTGAACTTTGGCACTATGATTATAACATATCAGTAGTTCCTTAACAATATTCTAGAATTAATTATGAAGTAGCTACATGTATGGTCAAGGTATACATTCTTAATACCTTTGCATATGAGTTCAAAATATAGTGGTCTTAGCTTTTTATACATTATCAGATTATACATAGATTGAACAGTGTTAATAATGATTATGCAACAACGAATATAATTCAGATTGTCAGATTTATCAACAGAAGCGAGATTCTGATATGCTACATCAATAATTCAACAAAAGGTGAGCATTATGTCAATACAAAACGTAAAAAAAATTAAATTATTTCCAGTTGAATTCATTTAAGGGGAAAATAAATACAAGAAGCAATAAAAGATATATTCCCACAGCCATTTTGTTAAGAAGAATTAAAAATTAAAAAAAAAACATCTGAAATTATCGAACCTATACTTTGTTAGATGTAGGCTACTTTTAGTAGAAATAATAAAAAAGACAATCACCAATAAAAGTAGATGTAGGTGAACAATTTAATTGAATGTGCAGATATTAAGAGTTACCTCTCTTGAATTAGAAAAGACGAGAGAAACTACTTGAATTGTTAGAACTACATTTTACTTTCTTGATATACTTACATGTCTTACTCTCTCGATCATAATGTAGTAGTTTTGTTCTGAAGGGGGAAATGGTAAATCATGCAATAAAATAAACAAATAGGACTAAGAAAAAAAGACTTAACCTTTCATTATAGCCTTATGTGAGGTACCTTAAAATCAATTTAGGGTCTTTCCTCTTCTCCAAAAAGTTACCAACAGAAACATAAACCAAAAATGTTAAAGAATCAACCCCAGGAAAATTCTCTAAGCTTAAAAAGTTTAACCAAATCTCCATTCAAAATAAAGCATATTAGTGTAAGATTAGCATACTTACTGGATCACCATTGACATGGCCTGGGTTTGAATCATTCAGAGCTATCTCTGACGCTTCAGCTAAAGGCTTTTTTCGTTTTTCAAAACTGTCCGATATTTCTATTTTATTTTCATATGTGAAATCCCCACTTTCAGAGTTGGAACTTGCCCATGATCGTCTGTATCCAATATCGTCGGGATCTTCTGGCATTCTATATTTTTGTCTCGTGTGCCGCCTTGAACACTGAAAATAAATAGTAAAACTCTTATTTCACTATGTTCCACAAATGTGTTCAAGATGGAATTTCATTAAATATGTGTGTGAACAACCTAGTGCGCTCTATTACTGTACTTGGAATATTGAATATTGTTGCTGCGAATCTTTAATAAGATACGAATATTTAAATAAAACAATTATTTACTTACCAGAACACACATCATAAATACAAGGAACAATAATAATACAGCACCACAAACAATAACTGCTATAGCCCAATGTGGTAACACGGATGTTACTGTATCTACTACCGGTGCTGCTGTAGTTAGTATTACAGGTTCTTTTTCTAAAACAAATATTATGAGTAGGATTATTTCAATTTCGTTACTTTTTATATCATGAATATATATATTGATGAAAATAAATCATAACTTAATTTAATTTAGTTTATATCGGACTTTTTGGATATTGCATGCCAAATATCAGCTACATGAAATTCACCGAGATAAAAATAACTCATTTTAATGTACGAGTAACCATCAAATTTAAATTGAAGATATTCAAATTTACATAATATAATTAGTATGTTACACGACAAGAAATAAGGCTAAGATACCTGTATGTATAATAGTTTCCTTGTTGACCACATAATCTCCGAGGAAATTATTGTTTTCATCTAGATAAGATTTGAATTCTGCTGTTATATTGGCTGGTCCCACTTGGTTAGCATCTGTAAATCTAGCCGTATATTCCACCACAATACTCCCCTCGCTATTAATATATTTATCGGTATCAATTAAATATACAATTAGAATAGATGAATATCAAATCAACTATGTGGACTTTCTGAAGATAATGCCTAGTTGACAGACCTCGTCAAGTTTCTTATTGAATTTATAATATTCCCTGAACGCATCTGCCACAATACTTATCATAATGGTGCTAAAACAACATAGTACTCATAATCTTTAAAAAAAAAATGACATTTTACCCCAAGTCATATTGGTTTCATTATATGCTAGAAAAACAACAGATAAAAGTAGTACAGGATCTCGGAATTGACGAAAACCAATTAGAATACCAACTAACATTTGTCTTAACAGTGAAATCAAACAAAAACTTACCTAAATACAAAGTCATCGTAGACACTAACAAATGAATCTTTCAATATGCTATTCTGGTACATATTATGTAGCTATAAATAAGGAAAAACATCAGGAATATTAGTAACGATATTAATCTTAGCACTGGTAGAAATGAATATAGTAAGATATCAAACAATTTTATGAAGACAATCAAATCACCCCTACCTTTTGTTTAAGGTCATCTTTCAAAGTTTTGTACTCAGCTGATGAAACGTTCTTTAATGATTCCGTCCACACAGCACCACCAGTTATTTTGAAAATACCAACAACATCCAAATCGTTAATGACAGGTGGCTGAGTTGTGACTGGAAGAATAGTGGAAGATGCTGTCGCCAGGTCCGTTGAGGAAGGTTGTATCATTACGGATGATGTGATCGTTGGTGGTGATGATATATACGAAGATGGTGACATTAATGATGTAAACGTTTTTAATGATGATGTAATAACAGGACTTAATGATGTTACCATTTCAGATGAGACCATGTCCAAAATAGATGACGTTACCATTTCCGATGAAATCATGTCCAACATAGATGATGTTACCATATCAGATGAGACCATGTCCAACATAGATGATGTAACCATTTCAGATGAAATCATGTCCGACATAGATGATGTTACTATTTCAGATGAAACCATTTCCAACATAGATGATGTTAGCATTTCTGATGGTGTAACCATAACTAGAATTGATGATGTCATTATATCAGTTGAATCAGATTCCCATATTGATGTTGACATTTCAGATGGAAGCATTTCAGAAAATGAGGACGTTTCTGATGTAGATGACGGATCCATGTCTAAAATGGATGATGTAACCATTTCAGATGAAAATATTTCGGATATTGATGGCGTTTTTATTTCAGTTGAAATCATTCCAGATAAGGATGGTGTCACTATTTCAAGAGAAGAAACCATTTCAGATAATATTGTTACCATTTCCGACGATGTTATCATTTCAGACGGAGGAACCATTATAGGAATGGATGATGTTAACACTTCAGATGAAATTATATCGGATAATGATGAAATCATTTCAGATGGAGGAACTATTACAGGAAATGATGATGTAACCACTTCTAAGGAGATTATTTCGGATAATGATGATGTCATCATTTCAGATGAATCTATTTCAGATGGAAGAACCATTATAGGAATGGATGATGTTACCATTTTAGATGAATTTATTTCGGATGATGTCATCATTTCAGATGGAGGAACCATTACAGAAATGGATGATGCCATTTCAGATGAAATTATATCGGATAATGATGATGTCACCATTTCAGATGGAGGAACCATTACAGGAATGGATGATGTTGCCATTTCAGATGAATTCATTTCGGATAACAGTGATGTCATCATTTCGGATGGAGAAACCATTACAGGAATGGATGGTGTAGCAATTTCAGATGAAATTATATCGGATAAGGATGATGTGATCATTTCAGAAGGAGGAACCATTACAGGAATGGATGATGTTGCCATTTCAGATAAAATTATTTCGGATAAGGATGATGTCATCATTTCAGATGGAGGAACCATTACAGGAATGGATGATGTTACCATTTCGGATGAATTCAATTCAGATAAGGATGATGTCATCATTTCAGATGGAAGAACCATTATAGGAATGGATGATGTTACCATTTTAGATGAATTTATTTCGGATGATGTCATCATTTCAGATGGAGGAACCATTACAGAAATGGATGATGCCATTTCAGATGAAATTATATCGGATAATGATGATGTCACCATTTCAGATGGAGGAACCATTACAGGAATGGATGATGTTGCCATTTCAGATGAATTCATTTCGGATAACAGTGATGTCATCATTTCGGATGGAGAAACCATTACAGGAATGGATGGTGTAGCCATTTCAGATGAAATTATATCGGATAAGGATGATGTGATCATTTCAGAAGGAGGAACCATTACAGGAATGGATGATGTTGCCATTTCAGATAAAATTATTTCGGATAAGGATGATGTCATCATTTCAGATGGAGGAACCATTACAGGAATGGATGATGTTACCATTTCAGATGAATTCAATTCAGATAAGGATGATGTCATCATTTCAGATGGAGGAACCATTACAGGAATGGATGATGTTGCCATTTCAGATGAAATTATATCGGATAATGATGATGACATCATTTCAGATTGAGGAACCATTACAGGAATGGATGATGTTGCCATTTCAGATGAATTCATTTCGGATAACAGTGATGTCATCATTTCGGATGGAGAAACCATTACAGGAATGGATGGTGTAGCCATTTCAGATGAAATTATATCGGATAAGGATGATGTCACCATTTCAGATGAATCTATTCCAGATGGAAGAACCATTATAGGAATAGATGATGTTACGATTTCGGATGAATTCATTTCGGATAAGGATGATGTCATCATTTCAGATGGAGGAACCATTACAGAAATAGACGATGTCATTTCAGATGAAATTAATCCGGATAAGGATAATGTCACCTTTTCAGATGAATCTATTCCAGATGGAAGAACCATTATAGGAATGGAAGATGTTACTATTTCAGATGAATTCATTTCGAATAATGATGATGTCATCATTTCAGATGGGAGAACCATTGCAGGAATGGATGATATTGATGAAGTAGCCAATTCTGTAGAATAAACTATTCCCAAAGATGTTAGTACCTCAGAAGATTGTGAAACCAGTTCTGTAAACCGTTCAGAGTCATAAACTATTTCAGTTGATACAGCCCTTTCTGACGATTCTGAGGAATATAATTCTACTTCTAATGATGTTATCATATCCGACTGGGGTTTAATATCTGTTGAATAAATATTCGTCTCTGATGACGACATCATATCAGACGGAAATACCACTTCAAGTGTAGAAATGGTATCTGAGGAGGATATTTGTTCAAATGACGATGCATCTATTCCCGATGGCACTACGACAATAGGTGTTGAAGAGGGTATTTCGGATGTTGACAATATCTCTTCAATAGATGACAAATCAATTGACATTGTTTCCATTTCAATCGCTGAATCTATAAAAGCAGTCGCATCTGATGAGCTTACAATCTCCAGAACACTGTCGGACATTGGACTGTCAAGTGATGTTACCATTTGCGAGGAAGATTTTAGGAGGATCAGCGTCTGTGACGATAATATATCTGTTGCAGATGACATAACCGAATCGATTTCGGATGAAGCAATCTGGTCAACAGATGGTGTGTCATAATCTGTAGATGAAACCATTTCAGATGATGGCAAAACATCAAAAGGCAAAGATACTAATGATTCCATCACAGATGATCGGATGATTGTTTCTATAGGCAAATTTGATTCGTATAATATGGCCATTGGTGATGATGCATCTGAAGTATATTCTTCTGTCACTGAAACCAATTGTGATGTTACCATCTTGGATTGATCAACTGATGGTAATTGCTGTGTATATGTGGACGAACTGATTATCTCTGAAGACTGTGTATCATATGACATGCCGAATTCAACTGATGACATTTGAGATGAAAGTATCTGTGAGGATAATTTAGATTCTAACAACGAAGTCTGTAGTTCAGGAAGTATTGGTAACACATCTGAGGAAGTGGGGATTACATCGGTCGCCACAGAAATAGACTGAGACAGCATTGGTAATCGTAATGACGATCCATCGGTATACATGTAGGTTGATTCCATTTCCGGTTGCATATTCGCGTCTGATGACCCGAAGCTCCAGTATGAACTCATTATCGGTAAAGTAATATCCGATGTAGTTGACATCTCTGGTAATCCAAATAAGGAAGTTTCTGATGATATACGAGAATTGGATACATAGGAGGACTCTGTTGACATTTTGGATGACACAGATCCACTTTGTAATATCATCTCTGATGTCATAGGAACATTATCTGTTGACGTCTCAGATGAAATATACAAAACGTGTGTTGACATTAGAGGCTGTACCAGTATTTCGGAGTGAGAGGTTGATTCAAGCTTTGTTGAGATAGGCAGTTCATTAGAGGAGACCATGCTTGGTACGAACTCAAAAGTTGAAGACGTATCCGATGATTTGGATGAGCCCAAAATCGTCGATGACGTTGGTATAATCTCGACAGGACTTGATGATGAGCTCTCGAGCAGAGATGTTGATGATAAAACATTTGCGGTGGAAGAAATTAATTCCGTAGTACCTGCTTGTTTAATAATAGAAGTCACAGAAAGAAGAAGTTCCATGTCAGTCTGCGACTTCGATGCGGTAACGGTACCGATTTCATCACTTAACATAACAGATGGTTCTTGAGATGCCTGGAACAACGAGGATGCTTCACCTTGAGCAGTTGGCAAGATTCCTGATATGACTATGGATGTTTCCAGTGGTGGAGATGCGGATGGAAGCACACTTGAAGAGATTTCTTCAAATATCATCTGACTGGAAGACATATGATGAGAAATTGGCTGTGTGGTTACCGCAGATTGTTGATAGACAGACGAGTAAAGCATTGTAGATTTGTGTGGTTCAATAAAATCTGAGCTTCTGGATATCGATTTTTCTGTACTAGATGAACGTAACAGGTAAGTCATGGCATCCACGGAGCTTTCGGGAGCAACCATAATCTGCGTAGATGTGGTAGTTGTTAAAGTTAATACATCCGGTAATACATTTTCTATTGTACTAGAAGTTGATTCTTCAGAGATTGGTAGCGTAGATGTTTGCCTTTGTATGTATGAAGTCATGCCTAGTGATTCACCAATCGTTGTACGATCATGGGAAATGCCAATAGTTATTCCTGGTGTAGATGTCATTAAATTTTCGGAAACCACATGTTTAGTTGATGGGGTCACTGTACTGGATACGTTTTCTATTATCGACGTTTCCTTTGATATGATTGGTCCAACAATACTACTACTTGAAGATTCTACGACTGATGATATTCCATTTAACACATTGGATTTTTCCAGAACTGCATCAGACTTAAGGGTCCCTACTGATGAAGCACTGGTCGGCATTATGTTGTGGACAATTGTGCTAGATAGAGCATGTTCAGATGAGGAAGCGTGTTCAATTAACGACGTGGTCTGAGATACAGCTGCCAATGTTTCCTCTGTTGCACTTGAACTTGCTTTCATTACCAATTCTGGAGTAGATGTAATGGGATATCCCTGAATGCTTACGGATGGTACTAATGCCGAAGAAGTTAGAATGCGAGTGGAAGTGACCTCTGGAGGTATTGCATTTGAACTAGAAGACTCAGCCTCTTGTGCTACAACCAAAGATGAGGTAGTTATAGCTTCTACAGAAATCTTAGTATGCGGAACGATACCATCAGCTGTTTCCTGTACTTCTTGCACCCCAGTTGAGCTACTAGTAACTGGAAAAATATTTTCAGGCGCGCTGAAAGACGCCTGCGGTTCCTCGACATTTTTGGTTACAGATTCAATATTTTTAACTGAAGTTGAAGAAATCAATGTTGTGGTTTCTGGATTCAGTAAATTACTAGATGAGGGGTTTATTATTGCTTCTGTATTTTCAATATTTGGTTGCTGGGTAGACAAAATATTATGGAATCCATTTGTTTGCGATACTGTCAAGGACGAGGATACAATTTCCAACGGAGATTCTATTATGGATGATATTGTTAGAATTTCATTCTGTGTGGTTAAGGCATCTGTAAAAAGAAAAAAATAATGTTAATATATGACTTCACAGCCGAACTTAAATTGGCAACTCATTCTACAAATAAACTACAAACAATTAGTGCCTTATACTTGTCGTAGTGGCGTCGTCCGAATTTTAAATTATTTTTGGCTGGTCATAACCCCTTCACGTGATCATAGTTAATACTCAATAGTTTGATAGAAAAAACATTTATTGAATACTTACATGTTAAACTAGAAATTGAACCAAGATTATAATTACGTATTCCTACTTCAAATAGTTGTTTAATAAATTGCTCATCTAAAGTGGTATTTAATTCCACACTAACATCTACTGCAACAAGTTGACTATTACCTTCCCTGCAATAATTAGAAATCTTTATTGTTTTGAATCCCATTGCTGAAAGGATGTTAGTTAAAGGAAGGTAAGACAGGAATGACAAGGTTTAAAGTTCATATATTGTGGTTTTCCTCTCCAAATGATAGAGCTTTATAACTATACCCACATTACCAGGTGTGTTGAATCAGAAGGTATGCGTAGTGCGTTTTAGATTAAAAAGACCAATATCCTGCAATTCCTGTAATGAGGCAAAAACATGCCCAATGATACAATAATATCTTAATTAGCAATGCTATGATTAAACATTTAATTTATGTCACCTCCTGCTTTAGTAAATACAGAACTTTTTTTTTCTCTAGGAATGCTCCGATATAATTGATCGTTTTAACTGGAGGTTACGGTGATGTTCAAAGATACATTATATATATTGGATCTAAGGGATAAACAGAATAAGCTGTGAAGGTATCTACATAATACAATGGTGATATTTTAAGTTACAGTAAATCCTAGGTGATAAACAATGAAAGGCAATACGACAAATTAAACAATAGCTAATTATTTATCTAAGATCAACGATTAGAAAGTCCATCGTATATGAAAAGAGAAATTCAATACAGTCTGTTCTTTGATCTATTTCGTGGGTGTGAGATCGTACCATTCACAGTTGTTAGTGATAAGACTGATTTATTAGTATTATCATGAACAGTCAAAAGCTATTAAACATTAATGCAGTTGATTAAAATAGTTTTAATCTTAAAGCATCATTTCAAAGGAGAAGGTAGTTGATTTTACAAGTCAATTTTCAATTTGTAAATAGTATGTCCAAGAACAAAGTTAAAAGTAGTTGATGTATCAAATTATACAATAGATCTAAACAAATGTCATTCAAGTCTTATATTAATGGTTAAAGTCTGGCAATTTTGAAGGGTCCGGCCTTTAATTTAATTTTTACAGGCATTAAAACAGATTTAAGCTGACGATAAAATTATATTTGATCATTCATGTTCGTCTTGTGAGCGAATGACTGCACGTATTCCAAGAAATTTAAAAAAAAGAATTTTTTAAGCTTACCAGATATTATATACATCTGTTTTAATTACACTCACTTCATCAATATTACTAAATATACTCGATAACTGAAAAAGTAAGGATAGCGGTGAGTATTTGCATCGAAAGCTTTCATCATTAAAACTCTACTAGAATAATGTAAATTATGACTATTGCTTCTGATTTGTGAGAAGTAGGTTATAAACGTTTTTCCTAATTTATCAAAATACTTACATTATTTTTTAAGTTTGTTTCTAATGTTATGTATAAATCACTACTGCTATTTGAAAAATCTTCTTGCCACGTTTCTGAGTCTAAGTTTAAAGTTCCATTGATTGTGGCTGAAATAAATAATAGAACTAAATTTAGTGAGTTTCAACAATATAAGTCGTATATTTGAATTGACTTACAACATTGTAAATATATCTTTCCGATTTATTATAGAATAAAAACTGCAGTTTTAGTAGGGCACGAAAATATTTCTCAAAACCCATTCTTTCAACAGAATTTGTATGAAAAGGTTAGGTCGAATTTATTGTTACAACTAAACATGTCACATATTCGGTTGAACTAGGAGAAAATTTGGACAATGGCAAATACTGTACTCTATTCTATTCGGTAGTACAAAATAGTTTAATGCTTGAATATGAATTTCAATTATAAAACGAGAACCCTAAACATATTTCGAATTTTCAAATAACCATAAATAATCAGTTATGCACTGACAAGTGTTCATTCAATCTATCCCTGATCAATTTCAAAAGCCCATTTAAAAGATTGGTCAAACACTGCGAAGGACGATTGAATATATAAAGGATTGTATACATGGGTGTACTATTCGTTGACACGGTATTTCTATATTGTATTGACCTGAAATCAATATATTATTGTATTATTAACTTTTTGAACTTTACATTCCTGTTCAGGGATTTCTTAATAATGCATTTATTCTATTTGTATTTATTCAATTTAAATCAGAAAATTCATGTAACATTTTACTTGGGTTATGTGTACATAAATTAATTTAAAGGCCGATTTTTAAACTCATTACACTTATTATCTTCAGTAGAGTTCATGGAAACAGACAACGTTTCGCAGTGTACCATAGGGAAAAAACTAGCCACAGCTCCAACTCAATATTTGTTTATTTTTGTAGAACCTGGTTTATTTTTCAGTAGAACGCACCCTTTTCTTGTTTTAAAAAATTTTGGGAAAAAAAAAAAGGGAAATTTATAATTTTTGAAAAACAAAGCCATTCTTTGGGTTTTTTGGAAGTGATAAATCCTTAACACTTAAATTTTGAAAGGTCCTATTTTTTCCAAATTTATGGATTTGGGAGTAAAAGCTGTTTAATATAAAATGTATAGTAATTTTAAAAAATTAAATCAAAGAAGGGGGTAATCATTGTTTTAATTTTAAAAAAAAAATTGTGAAACTTTTAATTTTTTGATCTTTGGTATAGTTTAACTTAAATTGATATAAAGTCCAAAAATTCTTATCTTTAAACACTCCTTTAAAAAATTTAAGGGTCAAATTGACTAAATGTGCGCCCCAAAAATTTGAGAAGTATGGTTTGTAAAAACGAATCGTAATAACTTTTATAACAATATTGGTTCACTTAAGCAAAACTAACAAAAAAAACTTTAAAACCACTGTAAAAGAGATTTTGCATATACTTGAATTTTCATAAAAAAAAGATTAAAAAAGTTCTTTTTGTATCTGTGATAATCAAAGAAGATATTTTCTGTTTAATGTTTAAGTTAATCTGTAGAAATATTTCAAGGTTACTAGTCTGATCTCTTAAACTCATTTTCGTGGTATTTTTCAATTTCGAAAACTTTATTATATTGTGAGAAAGGAAGTTTGAAAGGAGAAATGACGAAGGGTCTCTGTTATGACGGAGAACATTTTATCATTGTTCATAAGATGAAATCTAGATATTTAACATGTCATTCGTACACTGATCGATTCTTGTCATCATACATACACGTTAAATATTCACACTATTGTTTACTTTGATGAATTAACAAGAGAAAACAAGCACATCGTCTGTTAGAATGTCAAACAACAATACAAAGACAAGGTCTACATTTTAACTATTGTGAGTGACAAAGTACACACTTGATGAATTTAACAAGACGTTTAGCTGACGAATTAGTCAAAGAGAAGATGAAATCGGGATCTTACATAGGGCATGTATTTGTCAAAAACATTCACTCGTTAATGCCATTTATTACATAAAATATCTGAAGTATAACTATACAGAATCAGAGCGTCTCCTTGTTTTCTCACCATTTTATACCCTTCAATGGTGAATGTTATAATCAGCTGGATATAATTGCAAGGTACTTTCAATCTGAATTACTCTTATGAAATCATTTCAAACACTCCTCTTTTATTGTAAGAATTATACCATGAAATGAAAAAAAATGATTAAGTGAGCGATCTTTCAAATTGATCTTAACACCGCATATATTTTAACCGTCTTGTGAAGGCATAATTAATTTCTAATAGGTTCTTTTTAATAAAGCTATTCAAAAGAGTAAATCAGCACAAATTCTACCTATAAGTTATCAAAGTGACAAGGTATTATTTAAATGTCATGCATGATTAAACTAAGTATATAATGCATAGGTATTACTTTACATTCAAATTTCTATGGTTAAAAGACTTTGAAGATTATTAGAGTAATGAAATTAAATTGAAGACAGGCTGTTGATTGTAATCTCCATACATTCATAACATCCTTTCTTATATCGTATCGTGGTTGATATCGCAATGTAGAATCAAGTATTGAAGATCACAGTAAACCTATGTGCAATAATTCAATTTTAATTTAATTTAAGAGAAAACATAAACTAAACAATCAGGACAGTGCACATTGTCGAAACGTTATAGACAACAACCAAAAAGTAATCAGACTTAAAACAAGATTTATCACAGGTCCATTTGGTTTCAACATATTACTGTGTAAAACATTTATATGGAAGACTGGTTTCCGGTAATAGGTTGAATATTACTCCCAGTCACTATTGTAACGGTTAAATTTATGTCATTAATCGTCTTTCCTCATCATTGTATCAACATTCAAACCTAGAAGATAATGATCTTTTAAATTATGGGTGAACCTGAATGGAAACAGATGTTTACATACCACAACAAAACAATAGTACCAATCGGATTTGGATCACCGATTCGTACCCAAGTTTGAAAGTGATAAAGGCTATCAATTCATAAAATAAATCACAAAACTTTTTCTTCTAGTAAGTGACAAAATGAGATATTTTATTTTATGACTAAAACAAATGATTTAACACGTTTGACACGTTTCACTATAAAACTAATGCTTTTGATTTAGTGCTCATAGGTTATGTTACTTCAATTTATTAAAGTTACAAAAATTACTTTCTTCCTGTATGTATTTGGTAGACTTAGTGGAAGTATGTTTGTTTCATCAGTGTCGAAAAACGCCTTAAACAACTTGCCTGTGTAAAATAATCGGGATATAACCGAAGTTTCCTGATTCGTATAATTAAAGGAATAATAAGTCTTAGCATGAACATTCAATTTTAGTTCTCAAGAAAGGTCAATATGAGTGTATATTCATCAGTGAACTTATCTGATGTCAGAAAGTAACAGAATCCCTGTAAAATCTGGAAAACTCGAAAAACGCTTAATCAATTTTTTTCAATAATCAAATGCATCTTTATAGATAATTACTCAGTTTTTTAGATATTTATTTTCTTTTATGTTTTTCATAGTAGCAGGTATATTTAGAGATCTTACTGACCAAATTTAAAATTGTCAAATTTCATGTTCATTCTAAGACCTATTATCCCTGTAACTCTTATTGCAGGGTGACAACTTTCGTAATGGTATTTACTGGATATTGTCTCCATAGTCTATTGAATGCTTTTAAAAACTTACCTAAACTAAGTTTATAAGTGTTTGATATTAAAGTGGCAAATGATTCGGTTTTATTAAATCTAATATTCATTTAAATATATATGTGAGTAAATCACACCTTAAACAAAGGTTAATATTGTGGTATAAAACTATATATTCAATGTAATGTCCATGAATGACTCCAGTGTTCTATAACCTGATCAAATACTCAATAAATAAACAATAAATTCTTTTACGTGATTAAATCATGTAAACTTTTTAGTATGATTCATTCTCAATTTACGATAAGGGAATATAAAGTCAAAAGATCATTGTTGTTGATTATTGTATTGTGTTTTTTTGGAAGTTGCAACCTAATGTTCATTGAAAAGCCTTTCTAATACAATGCAAAAATATTAAAATATTGTATGAAATTGCGTTTAGTTATAACTCAAATTGTATTTAAGCCTAGAAAAAAGTTCGCGGAAATATTTTCTGTCTGGTCATATAAATCGTTTGGTAATTACATATGATATCGCGAACCTGTCATTTTATTTTATACGTTGGATAACAATATTTTACCTACATATGTAGGAATTGTGTACTTTGTTGAGAACAAGATTGTTTGAAATTTATGTCGGCTCTTGACTTTTCAAAGTACTCCTGAGTCTTATTTGAGTGCACTTTTGATCCTGTACAATGTTTATTTATGTCTGTTAAAATGTTACAAAAAATACCAAATTTTTTGTGTGTTGAGTAAGACATTCCAGTTATAAATCAATCCAAGATTTTGCAAGTCTTCAAAAATTCATATATGGTCAAACTGTCTGTCTACGATTGCAGCAGTCAAACATCATGTTTGTCGATAAAAAAAAAATAGGTGCAGAACACCCTCGACTTATCAAGTGTGTCTTATCTACGTCAATATATTATAAACGTTTTCCACTTTGATGCAGGAAATGTCACTATATGCCTATACAGTTTATTGTATTGTACACTCCAACAGATGTACTGATCAAACAGTTTGGGTGTATGGAATGTTATTATCAAACTATAAATATAATGTTCTATCGAATAGACATGAATACCCTTGTGAAGGTTGTAATACAAATTATGTGAACAAAAATGTCCTTATCAAGCTACATATAGATATTTGCTGCAGTCATGACTACACCAAAACGTTGTAAAAAAGTAGTTATTGGGTGTATGATATGTCATGAACACAATTACTCATACCAAAAAAAAAAAAAAAAAAAAAACCAAAAAAAACAAAAGAACACATTTTTTTTTTATTGTTGGCCTACTTATATCCGGCATCTCGACGGTGATTTATGCTTAACTTAAACTTATGGTCCGTGATCTAATTACTAAAAAAATATAAATGCGACATAAGAATGAAGGGACACATAATGCTATCCAAACACCCTGCTAGGTACATAAAGGGCAATAATAGAGAATATTTTGAAACACAATATTCAGGTGTGATTCAACAACTCTATAAAATGTAATTATAATAAAATTTCAATAAGGTGTTTGAAGTAGGCCCGAGACGATTTTATTGTTCAAATTTCATTTCATTGCAATATGTACCTTCGTTACAGATTTTCTCAACCACGTAAAAATTGAACCAAAATCTTTAATATTTTTGTGATCACGCCATTTCGGGAGATCAAATATATTTACAGGAAAGCTAGTTTATAATATATAAGATAGCAATTCGGGGGTGGGGGGGGGGGGGGTGATAGCATTACTAATTCAGCATTATGTAAACGACAATTCCGTGAACCGAAACAATGTTGTGATTATTATATTTTAGAATTTGTAAACAAACTTGACCACCTTAGGGAAAGTGAACAGATAAGGGCTTGCCATGGAAGAATATATAGTAAACTAGAATGTAAGTCTATAAAACAAATGAATTGTGAATGGCTGAACAGTGGTTATGACTGAAATAATTATTGTACATGTCCATCGAAGTATATTGATACGCTCCATACACTTTCACCTCAATAACCTTTCCATTTTTTTCTTTTGGATGATTTTGACAAGCTAGGTCGTTCGACTTCATTGACTAAAGTAATTCAGACTAAACCTATATAGTCGTGAATCATTTTATATAGGCGTAATGAATCAACATTTTTTAACATACATTTATGTATTTCAATGGCAATAAGAATACCGTAAATATTGTAGAGGTGGCTTATATAGATACTTAATGGATGACTGTGCAACGAACGACACACAGCCCTTACATAAATTTTATTGTCTATAAATGAGCTATACAGAAAAGCTATTGTATTTAAAGACAATCCTTCTTACCGATTACAGTTAACCATTCCCGATTTTCTGAGTATGGCATCCCCACCCCCATTAAGTATTGAAAAGTACACCATTTCAACATCAAAGATTACTATGAAACCACAAGTAAATCCTTTAACATATACTTTTGTAAATAACACAAGCCTACTAGCTTAATGTGGTCTATAGCCTGACATTATGTTTATAAATTTTTAAATAGCGACAGAGTCGTCAAATTGTTTTAGGTTAATTGAAAGTACCGTATAGATTTACATTTCCTGGATTTTTATTCTGTAGTAAAATAATAGTGCCGAGTTTTAGTGGTAAAAAGATTCAGTTACTGATTTTTCTCTTTGGATGAGACGAAATTAAACTTCAATTATTGAAGGAAGTAGATCCGATACTTATAACTGTAGAAGGGTAAAATAAAATTAAAGGTGATCATGACATTCTATGTCAATTTTATATTTCAATGTAATGTAAATGACAGGGAAGAAACCTGTCTGGTTGACAAGTTGAAGATGTGCTCAAGTAACGTTATTTTCACATTTTCCTTCCAGTATACTATATGATAATATTTCAAGTATATAAACTGAAAAACTGTAAAGTTGCTATCTCGCATGATAAAACAAAATAACTCATACACCCCCCCCCCCCCCCAATAAAAAATCCTCAAATTTCTACAAATTTCTAATTGCAAGTAAGCATAACATATATTGTGGTAACGTTTAAAGAATAACGATCATGACACGACAAGACTACCCAAGGATTCTTCAAGAAAGTTGTGAAAACAAGAGTTAACACTAACATTATGTAAATATTTCAATGCCAAATCTGTTTTTCACAAACGCTTGTTTATCCTGGTGTCTTTAATATTCTTTTACAAATTGGTTTATACAGAGCTCGAAATATACTGTTTAGAGAATGTTCAAGACATCTTCAATTGAGTCAGTCAGCCAAAGAAACCACAGAAAGTTGTGAGAACATGCTGAAGGTACATATGGGAAATACTTAAAATAAGAGTTTACTGCTTTCAAAATAAACGATATAAAGACGAGTTAAACTACTTAACTGGTTGCAGCGTATAGCATTTTTAGGTACTTTTTTAAAATGAGACTTAGGACAGAAACTATAAGAATGGTATCTTAAACTTAAATCCTTGAACATTCTTTCAGACCATCCAACTTTAGAATATGGGGTATATTTTAAACCCCACACAAAGACTGGCTATATTGACATCGTCAACACTTATAAAAAGAAAAGAAAAGGTGATGTCATAACGTGTTGACATGAAGGGCTATATATTATGAAACAATATAAATATATCTAATTGTTGTTCATATATTTTTAAAAAGGAGTGGAAGACGTTCTATTCTGATGTATATTTTATCTTTAACATATTTTCACACTATATAATGTTACTGACATTAAAATGAAAATCTACATGAACCAAATTTAATGCAACATATTTTGCAGATGTATACATTCATTAATTTTTTTTTACTTTGCTCAAACTACAAGCAACATGCTCATGTCAAATATATTCTTCCTTTCTTCTTATCTTAGATAAAAGGATTTCTTGAAAAGAAAACTGATTTTGTAATCATCAAATTATAATCTTAATGAGAAAACTAGACTTCTTAAAATTCAGACGTTGTACTGTGATAATATATTACATAACCATTAGACCTATTTGGTACATCAGATTGAATATAAAAGTCGATAGTTGTCATGAGAACAAACAACAGCCAAATGATTCGTGAACAATTCCATCTATAAGCATATTAGTTTATCAATACTATTTGCACTGATAGTCTAAGCCAGTTAATTTAGCTACGCCCTGTGTTTACAACCGATACTTGCATTATGTCAATATTTATGATCAGTGAATTGTCTTATGTAATAAGCTGAATACGTAAATTTTTTTCTACGTCTCCACAAGGCGTTTCTTTTGTGAAATGCCACTTAAAGTTCATATTTCCAAAAGTTAAATTTTTTTTGTTTAAATTTTCCAATCTGAAACAACAAGGCGACACTGTGACATTTTTCAAAAAAACTTAAAACATAACTTTATACCTTTAGTAAACAAAGTAATTCTTTTGTTTTAAGAAAAAAAAAACATAAAGCTTACTTTTAGAAGCCTATACCAGGTTCGACGATCGTTACCGTTGAAATGTACGAGTCATATCAATATATCATTGATGGCGAGAAAGAATAATTCAGCAAATTATAAAGGCTTTAAAAAACGATTTAAAACGCTTTGCTTTGTAATCAATTTATTTTTACCGATGAGGCATGGCTAGTCTAGGAGATATTTTTAATAAACTGCTTATTTGTACATTTTTACGTTCATACGTTTTATCATCACAATTAAAGAATTAGATCGTTTGAATACAATGGTGCATTTAGATTTCTTATATCATCTTTACTTTCATTATAATGCTTGTTGACATATGACTATGTTTAGTTAAAGAATGTGGGTATGCATGCTGATATGTTACTTAAAATCGTTATAGTTATTACACTGTGTTGTACTTGCTGCGTTAAAATTGACCGTACATGTCATGCCTCATTTACACACCCATAATACATGTAGGAACAGAATTCAAACGATGCCTCATATATATCTAAAAAAAAGTATTAGACAAATACATATTCATTCAATTTGACATAATATCTTAAACCATCCACATTTGGCATCCATTACGTAATGTTCAATCCTATTATATCCTATATCTGACTGTCATCTACTGGACACGTGTATATGTTTTGATAATGAAAGATTTTGCTTTAAACTTGATCTTTCTGTCGATTTTCCATTAATATTACCAAGACGCTAATCAGGTTGAATACAGATCTGACAAACGTATTCTTCATCTTTCGATTGTTATCTTGGCAATATGTATGAATCAATCATTGAATTTTAAACCATCAGTATGTATCTGACAGCTATCAGCGGAAAAAACAATTAAAGTAACATAACAGGTTGCAGTAATTGGTCAACTTCCTATAATGTGGTTTGATCGTTATCAAGGTGGTGTAGATGTCAATCAGGATGTAGGCCTAAAGCATTATAATATAGCAAGTGATGGGAACATGAGAGTGTGACAGAATTGATGTGATTATCAAGAGGCAGGATATCTATCACAATAACACCTTCGGAAGTTGCTCCTCCGGAGTTGATGTTAGGGTCACTGACATGATGCAGTAGCTAAACAAACTGTCAGAAGTCGGGGATTGATAATGTGCATGTAAAACAAGGAAAACTTGTAATCTATCATTCACAAATGAAGAAACATGTAATATTCTTTATATTGACTGATTGAGTCAGTTACATTTTACAACAAGAACAGCTTCTAGGGAATAAAGAGTTAACTTCATCAAACTCCAATCAATCAAAGACACCTCAGATGGATTTGATCAGTTCTCATTTAATTGTAGACATACCATAAAGAAGGTTGGTAAAGGAAACATCAAACTAATTTTGCAAATAAATTGAGAATACATGTAATATCTCTTAAAGCCGGTATTGGAATCACAATGGTATTTTAAATAAAGCACCATGTTTAATCTAACCATTTCTATTTATACAGCCACATAAAATATTCACATAGTTTAACATTAATTTTGTATGTTATGTTCAACTTTGTTTAAATATTAGATGTAGATTTGTTAAATCTACCAATTAAATTCTTCAAACAATCCTGCTATTTGCCTAATGTGAAGAACAATAATAATTAGCTAATTGCTAGTACACACTACTAAATAAGACAAGTATTTATGTAAAAACAAACATTAGCGTTTGATGAAATTTCATATTGAAGCAATTACAAACAATTTGGCAAAACATTGAAAATAGTCCAACAATATTACACTTTGTTTCGTCAATGAAAAGGTAAACCCAACCATGCTGGACCATTCCTCTTAATGAAACAAAACAAGGATTAACTAATCACCAATATAAATCAATAACCTCCCATCACATTTTATCAAAGTAGTGAAAAGTACTTGGAGTTACATGTTTATGATTTTACAGTCATAGTTTGAATAGCCTACGTTGATAAGTAAAGGATGCAGGCTGTGATCTGAGTTGAGATGAGGATAGTCTTTAAAAGAAAACCTCTATAGTATATGATAACGATATTTGACCCTCTTTCTTTCTTAACTACTAGTATTGAAAAGCTGAAACATTAAAGTCTATTCGCGAATAGATAAGTTTTGCTAAAAGACTTTGACATGTAGTTCCACCATCCCTGAACGTTATTTTGACTTCTCGTCAATTTAGCATCCTTGTGTTTGATTTGTAGACGATTATGTAAAAGAATTATTTGTCAACTAACAATACAAAGTCAATACTGTGTACCAACGTTAAGGCGAATCAATCCGCGTGAGATATAAAGTTAAAAATGTGATGTTATCCAATAAAATGTAAACAGTTTTTATTGAATTTAAACAATTCAACACGATTTGTAAAACATTTGTGTTGGTTTTCTTAAAGATTTTAGACTTCAGAAGGATGGAATTCAATGCCAAGTACTGTAATTTAATAAATATCAACGCAAGGAATTACAAAATGGAAATTTTAATGCTCCCATGAATATGATCCAAACAAACTATAAATGGTGTGTAATTTTCAAGTCCTTGACATTTCGTCCCATTTGATCAGCTTGAACATGAGAAGCTTTTGAAGAAATTGTTAAACATGCTATTCTTAACAAGAGGAAGAGTAATGTATTTGGGAAGATTTCTGATGTTGAAAGCTTGTAGTGGAACCCTCTAGAGTGCATTTGACCAGATTGACAAGATAAAGTTAAATCTGGTTCACACAAGGACGAAATCAGTTCAAACAAAGCAGATGGTCCAAATCTTGTGGGAAAGTCACAGATAAAAAGCTTCGAGAAGTTGAAATAAACACACTTG
Source organism: Nipponacmea schrenckii (assembly GCA_030562195.1). Lineage (NCBI taxonomy): Eukaryota > Metazoa > Mollusca > Gastropoda > Lottiidae > Nipponacmea > Nipponacmea schrenckii. Next base: position 307,521 of record JAUJPP010000007.1, read on the forward strand.
ACATGCAATGACCAAACTTTAAGACATAGGTCGTGAGAATGAACAAATATATTTGGTAGACATGGGACCTATCGTCATGGATCTCTATTCAATTACAATTGTAATAGACGTGTTGTAGAAAATCAACAAGAAGAGAAAAAACAATTGTTTAACAACAACAACTAGGTAAATAGTAAAACACGTGTAATCACACTAACTGTCTAGTTTGTAAACTGTAAACATTACAACTGCCTTTTATCTTGTTATTTGTTATCTATAAAATATATGATACAAATCATTGCAATGCTTAATTGTCTGCTCTGCTCCAACGCGACAGGAATCCGGGTGTGGACTGTCATCCCTTATTTCCTTGTCTCACAATGCAAGTATTTAACGAATCTCGCCAGATCAAGCTATATTTTTCATGTTGCAGAGAATTAATAGTAATCATCCAGATTAGACTCTTTCAATAATTTTATACTTGGTACGAGCATATATGCATATTAGCAACTCGTTTTCATGTCTCTAGATCTAAAGATTTAAGATATGATATACCTAATCATATTTAAAAACATTTAACAAACTGTACTGCGCACATTCCCCATTAAAAGTTTAGTAATGTCGGAATTTAGACGAGACGAATGAAACTGACGATCGGTAAATTTGTCTCAACTGGTAAATTTTATCTGATTTATAAACTATTTTATTTGTTGACACCAGTCATGTCGTCAATGACATCATGTCAGTGTGACATTTTATTTCACTTCACAGCATTCGTCCCATTGTTTGAAACCATACCCTCTTTGTACGACTGGTAACCATCATGCAGCTCTACTAGCGAAGGGATATCCTGTAGGTATTCCAAAAAATCATCAGCAATACATGTTGATGATGACAAGTACGAAAAGTGTCGAATAAATGACACTGAAAGAAAAATTGTTTAATATCAAAATTGATTTATATTTATTAGGAACGTTTATTATTTTAAGTTAAACAAGAAACAGTAGGCATTGCAGAAGAACGCTCTTCCTTTAATATCTAGCAAGTTTAAAAGCAGATAGGATGGAATTCAATAAATAGTATTGTTATCGTGAATACATTTCATTGCACATGGTTAAATATCTTTAAAAATGTGACGTAATAACTTCAATAAGGAATATCCACTTTAAATGCCAATTTCCTTATGATGATGTGTGGCTTTACTTCCTTGTAACTTATTTAAGTGAATTTTGTTTCTGGGAGAAGCCATTAATAAGGAAGACATGTGTTTATTGTCCAAATAGCATGCCACTGGTAAAAAACAAGTTAGATTCTTGATCTTAAGCAAATTGTTGAAATGAATAAATAGTTAAGTAAAATGTGTGCAGAGGCAAAGGCGATGTGTCGATGATACTTTTTTCCCGTTCAAAATTTTTAAAACCTTCCATGTGTACTGTAGAAAATGATAGGAATTTTATAAAAAATGAGATAAAAGATTGGAGGTAACCGTTCCTTGTTTGAATTCTATACAATTTTTCAATACAATTTACATCTTTAGACAGTGTCAGGCTTGAAAGGGCTTGTCAGTGGTGTGTGTGAAATTAAAGCGATATCAATGATGAAATCAAAGTATGAAAGGTAATAAAGTACTTGACTTTACTTCGAGAGCAATTTTGTGCTCGTTAAAAAGCAAACTATAACTATTAGTCTACTATTAGTTGTATAATCAAAGATTGGGTCCCGTCTTCATAAGCCAATTAAATACAGAAGAGCAGGACGAAAGACTACATTCATTTCATTCATTTTCAATCACAAGGCTTGAATGGTTCTGTTAAGTTGCTATATTTAAGAATCATAAATAAATTATGGAATATAATATTGCATATCATTATCTCACGTAAAACTATAATGTATAACAACGAAATAATTCCAGAAAGAACAAATTCATTTATTAAATATTGTAAACTAAAACTTGTAAATGACTTTAATGGTTCAGCTGCTCGATCAGCTTTTATTGCAAACAATCCTGAAGTAATGGCTACACATTAACTATGTAAAAGCTTCGGGTAGAAACATAAAATAATATACTTCGACCAATGAATATATTAAATATTAATATCTATCGCATAGATAATAGACTATTTACTGAAACGGAATAGTTAGCAGTACCTAGTAGGTACAACAACAAAGACTCTTGTCCATAAATGAAATGCTTAGTCTCAAAGTTTACTTTAAAAGCTGGTCACGATTATTTCATCTTCTCAAATACCCCATATTTATAAACTCATACTGACATTGGGATATTTGCATGGTATATCTGTGGATATGGATGTTTGGTGGATAAAAAAGTGGGACTGCCTTGAATTTCCCCATCGGATAGAGATGTTTTGGGATGAAAATGGTTACAGATTTTTTACTGCCAAAATAGTAACTAGTTTAGTCATTATCCGTAAAATATAGTAGCTTCTCTTTCGTAAATGATTGACAAATCCAATACTTGAGAAAATGAGAGATGAGCCATAGAAATATATTTCACGATTAGTGGATCTGCTGGTCGGTAAACAACATGAACGTCATTATGTAAGGCCAGTGGTGAACGTTAACATCCTGTCAATATTGGCCAAAAACCATACACTACACTATTTCAACAAGATAGCAACAACAGAGGTTGGTAAACCACTAATACAGAAAAATCGATCTGAATTGCAAGGTCATTGTCAAATAAATCGTCAATATGGACAACATTCAATCTAGTTCGGTTGTTACATTATAATACAGAACATCATCGTTAGGCTATTTTGAAACTTCTGCCCCTATCCCATTCTCTGACACCTTTCAACATAGCTATTAGAGGCTTGAGTAGATGTTTCGGTCTACTAAAAAGTGAACATAATTCATTGCTGTGACTAAATATATTTTTAAGCATTGAAATGTCATTACACTAAAGTATAATTAAATACAAGGCATCACCAAATAGACCAAAAGACAAACAGTAACTACAATTTTATTGATCGAAATCAGAACCAAATGATGGATGCTAAAAAAAAAAAGTTCTGAAGACTTTTACATCGAAGCTGGATGTGAACCATTTAATTTGAACCAAATCTGCTGGTGTCGCCACTGAGGCTTTATTCAAACCATTGTTGTAATCATAAACTTCACTGTTTATTCAACTACGTCGATCTTTAGTTGAATAACAACAAATGGGCATGGTCTATTGACTGTGAACAATTTGATTTTTAAAAATCATTCAATATTTTAAAAGAGCATTCATGCAAAACTGAAAAAGACAGTAGGTAAACTAAAAACGTAAAATACTATGAAAAAAAAAACTTTGGAAAAACTGTAGCTGGAAAAAGATTAAAGGTACAAAGTATACTGAAAGTATCCAATTACTAAAAGAAGATATTCAACTTTCATCATGCCTTCAAATACATGTATATGCTTTCAATAGGGTGCGAACCTAATTTTTTGTTATGCAAATCTCCATGCTGATAATGTCAATGAAGTAATAAGTTTGTACTATCATGTACATGTACTATGATGATATGGGGTAATCGATAGTAATGGAAAATTTTCACAACGAATCTTCTTGGTATTCTTCCTTTCATATTACCAGGGGTCAATTTTGTAGAAGGTTTTTATAATAAAAGTGGTTAATTTTATTTTATACGATATATGTTGTAAACTTCTGTAGAGTTTTAAGAGATTTATATATTGTCAAAGTTAAGCATCATCAGTAAAACTTCACATTTCCATTATGGTAAAGGAATTGAATTTGGCGTCTTTAAGATTCTTTTTATGTCGAGGTGGTATGAAGTACAAACTAAGCAATAAATCAAAAAAGTTTTTAATTAGTCATAGGTTAACATTCTTGTAGTATTATTTTCATTAGCCTAAAGATATTAGATCATTTCTATTACAATTATCGATAATTTTTTTCTCATTAACTGTGATATCTTCATCTATCATGTAACAATCTGGGTCAGTTGTAATAATCTAGTTTCTCCAACTTGATGAAGTACAATCCCCAAAATGGTATTCGGCATCATCTATGATACTTGAAGCATAAGCCTTATGCCTTGACATCATTAGAAATTGAACTAAGGGCAAATTGTGTGTGTGGGTGGTTTTGTATCGAAAAGACAATACCAAAAACAACTCGAACTTTTGTATCCATCATTAAGCAGGATAATTTCTCTATAGTCAGCACTCACGATAAATAATTGTATATCTTCATTTGGGCTATAGATTATAATAATATAGATTGAATCGATATATTGATATATGGTACAATATTGGTTAAAACAAAAATCACTGCTGTAACACTGTTCTATTGATTATATTTATTGAACAGTTTTCACTCGGGGTTAAATTAACCGAGACATTATCAGAAAAACTCTTTAAGTCTCATCATTCAGCTTCACCTTAAATCTGAAGACCGACAATCATTACTTCGAATGATTCCTTTATAGAGAATAGGGAATATGAGTTTATTTGGATAAAAAAAAACTCTTTCGAGTGGACGGGTGGGACGTTTATATAGATTAAGTTTGTTTTAGGAGTGTGTGTATGTGGAATGGGGGGGGGGGGTGTTCTTGTCTTGATACAACTCTATATATGCACGTTGTGCAGGAATTCAAAATGAATGACAGGCAATTTCTTGCTTGAATTGAATTGAACATCCTAACATCTGAAATTATGCATTCTTTAAAGTGCAGCTTTTAAGATAGCCCATATGCGTCACTACGTTTTATGATAAAATTCCTGTCTAAAAAAAGAATCCACGCGAATTTGATTTCTCGATTTATAATGAAAGTTTTGTTTGTTATATAAAAATATACCTATTGCCTCTGGATACAACATATCAAACATAGTTTTTATATCATTTTAATATATTCTCAGAGTAATAAATTGTCATCACTAGGTCAGATACAGACAGAATCTCTGTGTCATGCTATAACATAGCGGATTATAAAAGTGGTACCCCTTCCTTGCAATTCATCGATTCAACTCAAAAATCCCAATCTTAAGAGATAACAGACAAACACTTATTAGAGTGATTAAAATATTCCGAAGTCACCAGATAATGAAATGTAGGTTTAAATGTGTAAGACGATTGAAAAACTAAGGATCATAAAAATAGGAGAGGTGGAGCAAACACATTGCTCACATGTACGAAATTAATTTAACTAGCGACTTAATAGGACAAGATTTAATGAGGGTTTTCGAACGGAAGATATGCATGATAACTGTTAAATGAACGGTTATCACCAATCTACCAGAGTATAACTTGTATATATTTAAATTGTATCATATTCTTGACGTTAAAAATGTCATATAAAGACATGAAATTAAACTGTCGTAATAAATAGTTAAATACAAGGTGTAAAAACCTACCTGTTAAAGGATAAACATGAGTGATAGAAGCTAGTACAAGGACTACTATACAGATCCTATGGTCAATAGTCTTCATCATTAGTCTTTGATCTCACCGCTAATTCCAGGTAATTCCTCTGAGATCACAGATACGAAATGTCTCTATAAAACCAACAACACTTTGTATTATTTAGACCAACTTTAACAAAATAAATTACACTTTTTGAAGAAATATAATCTATTTCCCCCTTAAATTACTCTCGTCACTTTTTTCAAATTAGAGATAAACTTTGGTTCCCCGAATTGTCTTCCGATAATTAAGTCTTAACTTCGCCTTCTTTCCGTTATAACACAAATAAATTTTAAAATTTAAGAAGAGACATTGTGCCGGTATTGTCACCTGAATATTTGTAGACAGTAGGGCACACCTCACATGGTTAAGAAGCATCTAGTGAACCCATTAGTATTTCTAAATAGAAAACATTGCATCAAATGTATCGTTAATAACCGTAGGGGTGACAGGTAGCGACAGGTATGCCGGTATATGACAATGTATGAATTGAAACGTCATTGAAATACCGACATTTCTTACACTAAATCAAACATTTATAATTCTAGCAATAAAAAAATTAGAACCTATATATTTTAAACATCGAAGAGAAATATTTTTTGAAATTTCTAGTTGTCGTAGGAAGTGACACCACTTTACAGGTAAAATATAGACTCGCCCATACCTGTCCAACAAGGTAGCAATCTATCAAGAGCAGTAGTCCATTCATAAGTTGAGTGAGTAGCTATCGGTCGACCCACGACGATTTTTGAATCAAATTAGGGTAGTTAACAATGACATCTAACCCTAGTATTGTTCGATGAAATATTTGAGGAGATTAGGGCTGATCTAAAATTCACTGATTATAGTAAATGAACCGTTCCCTTAGGCGGGATTGGTTTCAATGTTGGGGGTTGTTTAAAATGGGTTATCATTGTGAAAATTCCGTTATAACTCAAATAGAAATGACCTCAGAGGATCTTCCTTCAAACAAACTTAAAATTTAGTCATCGAATTTCACAACAAATTGATAGTGGGTAATTGAAAATTCATACAACTATAACCAGAGTTATCATAAAATACAATAAGTAAATGAGACAGTTCATTCTAAAAAAAATTGCTTTAAATGAGTGGTATAAGTTATGGACTCTTTAATCGATTCTTAAGGGTAAAGAAAAATCTTCATATGGCCGTATCATCATATTAACGTAACAAATTGCACTTTCAGATACCAGACGGCTTTTTGGCCTAGTGGAAACACGGTTATAGACTCAAGGAATCATATTTTCGTTTTAATTCTTTCTGAATCGACTCAGTTCCTATACATTTTCAAATATTCTAAGCAATTAGGTAACAGACCCCATGTCACCATGGAGTGGGGAAGGGTAACTAGTTATATATTTAGAAAATGACTAGAATGTATTTATCATAAATAATTCTTTTATTTGAACACTAATATTTATGACTAGAGATACCGAAATCATTGTGAGTTAACTCTTATAATACAGATAGCATATTTTAACCCTGACATGTTCTCCTGATAAAAATGTATATCTCTCCCATCGAGTTATTTTCTATTCGATTATTTGATTGAGTTTGCTGTAAAGATCTGAATTGAATGTATAAATCGGATTAAAACAAATTTTTTCCACCAACAAGTACAACCAAATAATATTAAAGCGCAGTAGTATTGACTTTTAACTAGACTATCTTGTGAACCTCTTCATGGAAATCACCAGAATAGACACAACTGGCCATATTCAGTCACAACTTGCAATTTAAAGGACCTAAATAGCTGAACTTCCTGGGGGAAGATGTCCATTCCATTTCCAATGACCCACGATCAAGGAAGGCCTAAACAACCACCAGTTCAATTAACTTTCCTGGGCGTATGATACTGTGATGTCTGATCTTTGATTGAATAATCGACACAAAACATGTATTTTTGGTATCTCTCGTGAAAGGGTTTAGCACACTATTACCGACAGTGAATCAAAAATAGATCAAGATTTCATGTGTCTCGTGAATATCTTTGAGACATCCACAGAAATTAGCCCGTAGCATAGCATTAATTTACTTTAATATAAAACCCAAAATTACGAAAAAATGCTTGGTCGTCAATGCAATGTCTTAATGTGTTCGACCAAGTGTATTTCATTGTGAAGGAATCAGGGGAACTAAATCATATTCATGTTTCAACTCATTTCATTCATTATAAGGCTATATATAGGGGTGGACAAGTATACATCAATTCAAAACTGTCGACAAGATGGGATTTGGGATGGATGTAATTTTGTAACCAGCACAAACTAAAATATATAAGATTTTTATGTAAATTTTATCACAATAGACATTGAAGTAGAAAGAAACCTGGTTGGTATACATATGTTTTATCTTTTATTAATTCTTTAAATTTACAAGAAACAGATTTTAATGTATATTAAAAAAAAACACATTATTGTAAGAAGCGGTTCCTACCAATAGCATTGGAAATAAAAAGCCACTTACTCAATTAGAACAGCGACCGTGTGATTTCTGTGATTTAAATGACATTGAGAACGAATTTCGCATTGATGAGTGTACTGAATATAATGTTTCTAGAAACTTTCCTCTACAAATCTGGTTTCGTGATTAATCACCAGTATCGAACGATGATTTTTGATACAAAAATACAATTGTCTTTTGTCTTTTTAATATTAATATGTTGTATGTTTTGTGGGTCACTGAGCTATTATAAGTTATATGTGGAACATATAAAAAAAAAATCTCGAAAATCTGACTAATCCGATACTGTCCATAATTCGACATTATTTTGCAGTCCCGTATATATGTTGGATTACTCAGAGTGCACTGCACTTATATATAATCTTAATTCAATGCTTAATTCAGATTTCCTTTCGAATATTGGGCAAAAAATATGTGCAAAACGAGGATTAAATATTAATGTAGGCTGTTTATGTTATTTTTTTTTCTATATTTTATTGCTGATTTCTAAAAATAAGTTTAATTGTAAAATTATTGAACAGTTTATATCCGTTTATGTCCGTTATGTGTTCATATACCCCTTCTGTTCATATTTTTTGTTTTAACGTATCCTAGACCAAAAATGGTCGGGAATCTCTTGTGCACACTTATTTGCTATTTAGCGGAATTATTCTCGTATTCCTTAGTTATCCTATTTTCGACACTTACTTATAACGGAATAACAAAAACTTTAATTTGCCATCTCGAGAGAAAAATGTATCTTTTATTTTCATTCAATGAAAATGTCAGCATGGAGTGTTAACAGGTAAACAGACTAGATTTTAACCCTAAACCTTAATCCACGGCATATTGATAAACTGATAATCCGTGTCGTATTGAAGTTAAAAGAATAAAGGCGTTAATGAGGCCCGAGGGTGAACAACATGTCCTAATGTAGAACTATAATACTAACTAATTTCATGGAGGTGTTTTTTTTGGGGTGTTAACAAAACAGATTGAACGATATAAGTGTTGTTATATTGTTATGTTGATAGTACAGTTGTTAAAAATTGATATATATCGATGTCTGAATTTGCCGACATAACACTTCCTACAAACAATGGTGATATCATAATCTGTAGAATGCGAAGTAAATATTACTTGTGCAGGATGAAAAATATATTCTTCCTTCTTTCTTTCATCCGAAGCAACTTTCTTACCACTAAGTAACCTTGGTTGAGGCCATTCAGTTTCACTTCTTTTGACGTTCTTTTATTTGTTTTAAGCAGATATACATGAAGGGAATTATTAAAACTGGTTAGAAAAGAATATATAGGCCTATAACATTTAACCGTATTGGCTATGTCGACCATGCTTTGCATCGTTGGCAAGTTAACATGTTTCATTGCAGCGCTGAATACGCCTAATGGCGTTACAAAGCAAATAAATAAATAATTAAATTAAAAATAAACAAATTCTCTTTTAATCAATCTGATTCGACTAATTGAGATAAAACGTTTAATTGACTAGATTTGGTTAAGAAGTTATAACAATAATATTATGCAGTATAAGTATTTCTTATATACTGTTAATGCATTATACTAGATGGTAATTCAACAATAATTGTGCCAAAATACAAGCTTATATAAATTTTATTTTATTGTACTTTTAAAATCTACACAAACACACCTCCATTTATCTTCTGATAGTGTGTCTGAAAACACAGACGTCGAGTTAAAATTGGAAATATGCTTTGCGCATGACTATTATTATAACGGTATTAAACTGGTTGTCCTAAATCTTACAGAATTTCAAAGTTCTTTTGTCGTTTTATAGAACATAGAAGAGTCTATCTAGCTCCATTTAGGATTAAACCCTGAGAAAAGCGAGCTAAAGTACAACTTGCCGAGCCTCCATAGCTCAACTCATGCTCCAAATATAAAAGCTTGGCTTTCCATAGTAGACATATTTGAACTAACTGGAGTTTTTTTTTTAAACAATATTTTCAAGGTGCGAGGGGATCAGACCAGGGACAGGAAATGGGATGATAAAAGATGAGTGTGTCAAGGCAAACCTTGTAATAAGTAAAACTGGTTAAGTGGTATAAAACATAAAACGTCAATAGTGTGTTTGAGATCAGTTTTACATCTTAAAACGGTTGGAGAGCTTTATAAAATCATGAACAACAGAGAATATAACTTCGTTTTCTGTGTTTGACAGCTGGGATTCACCAAAGGGAAGTGTTTGGATGGATTTTCTTGAAATATGGAGTTTGTCAATTGTGGATTGTCTTTTAGTGGTATGAAGTCTGCAGTGTAAAAGGAAATGTTCGGAGTCTTCCAGATGGTGACCACAAGAGTTAGTCAGAATTGACAGGTTGTTTTTAGCTATAAAGTTATAACATGTTAAGGCTCGAAAATTCAATCTCTTAAAACGTTTCTAGAAATCGAAATTGAAAGACATAGTTAAGGCTGCTCTCGATAATTCCATTTCATTTACTTGTACTTATGAAGCTCCTCAAAATACCCCAATTCACCAAACCACCATCGCCATGCATAAAAAATACAATTTTATTCCTGATACTACCGTCAGAAGCCATTTCATTTGGCAATAATATCAAGCAATATATAAATTGGTGTATAATCAAATGAAGATGAAAATGATATCAGTTTAAGGTCTATTATCAAAGAATTGGATTGCATTGAATGCGGGGTTAAATATAGTGTACATGTACTTATATAGTGTACTTTTCAAAGACATTGATTAATGAGATAAGCTCTTTCGTCTCTACTTTATCTGATAATGAATATGAGCAACCGATATATTTTCCAAGGATTAAAAAGCAATCATAAAAAGGATACTTAATCTTCATTCGCATGGAACTTGTCGGCTAATCTTGTTCCAATTTCTGAACATTTCAGATTGATTTTACAGTCTGATTCAATATCAGAGAGACATTGTAAAATCTGATTTAACATAAGATTAAAAGGCGGCTATATGTCGTCTGATGATATAGCATGCCGCCTTTTAATCTTATGTTAAATCAGACTATAAAATGTCTCTCAATCTGATATAGAATCAGACTGTAAAATCGAGCTGTCCCTCAATCTGACGTTGGATTAGACTACATATAGCTGTCTCAATCTGACGTTGAATCAGTCTACATAGCTGTCTCAATCTTTCGTTGAAACAGACTACATATAGCTGTCTCAATCTGACGTCGAATCAGACTACATATAGCTTTCTCAATCTAACATTAAATCTGACTAAATATAGCTGTCTCTCAATCACACGTTGAATCATACTACTTATAGCTGTCTCCAAATCTGACGTTGAATCAAACAACATAATCTAGCTGTCTCCCAATCTGACGTTGAATCTAATTACATAAAGCTATCACCCAATCTAACGTTGAATATGACTATAGCTGTCTTTCAATTTGATGTTGCATTTGACTACATAATATAGCTGTCTTTCAATTTGACGTTGAATCATACCACTTATAGTTGTCTCCAAATCTGACGTTGAATCAGACTACATATAGCTGTCTCAATCTGACGTTGAATCAGACTACATATAGCTGTCTCAATTTGACGTTGAATCAGACTACATATAGCTGTCTCAATTTGACGTTGAATCAGACTACATATAGCTGGCTCTCAATCTGACATGAAATCTGACTAAATATAGCTGTCTCTCAATCACACGTTGAATCATACTACTTATAGTTGTCTCCAAATCTGACGTTGAATCAAACAACATAATCTAGCTGTCTCCCAATCTGACGTTGAATCTAATTACATATAGCTATCTCCCAATCTAACGTTGAATATGACTATAGCTGTCTTTCAATTTGACGTTGCATTTGACTACATATAGCTGTCTTTCAATTTGACGTTGCATCTGATTACATATAGCCTTTACCCAATGTGACGTTGAATCAAACTTCATATTGAAGGTTTTTTAACAGCTTTTCCTATTGAAAAAATTAGTTTTAACCACATTAATCAGACTAGAGTATGCAATGTGTAATATTTTATTATTGTTAGCAGTGTTTGTAATAAGAAAGTAAGAGTGATCTCCCATACAAAAAGATTTCTATGGTGGCTGGTATACGCCATCAAATTTACAATAATATGAAATTTTTCTGATATGGTACTGATTTTTACTAAGTAGCGGTGTTCTAATGACTTGGGAGAATACCAGATGGTCCAACAAGTCCTTAATTAACTCGTAATTAGGCTTATTATGACGGGATTTACCTAGGTATGATTTCTGACAGGCGGGGGGGGGGGGGGGGTGGTGTACGTGTCCCCTGTCTCCCCTGGACATGACACGCTTACTTGTATTCCCGTTTAAACTCGCCACAGTGGGATAGCTAGATATTTTCAATCAAAAGACATACGATAGATGTTGAAAACTGATATATTTGTTGTTTGGTTTACGTAATAAAACATTTGCAGCCAGCGTGATAAAAACGTGCTTTTCAATTTGCGAATATCAAGTTCTTAAATGTCTTGACGGAGTGTGTCGGAGAAACCATGACATCGGTGTTGTGAGCATTTTCTTTCATATTGTTATAAGCATAACCACACAATTGGCTCATATCTTAATATGATTATTTTTTAGGTTGGTTAAGGGAAGCTGCAACAGTAAAAATGGATGAAGATTGTGTGGCTAATGAAGTGCACTATCATGCTCCTTGTTACAGTCAGTGTCTTTTTTTGTCAACAGCAAGTACATCCAGGCGAGTTGGAATATCTGAATGGTTTGATATGTGGTTCACTTTTGTGTCATTTATGCCAGTTACTCGCGTACACTTTTGCTGTTTGTTGTTGAAAGTTGTGTCTGAATCTTTCTGTGTATATGTATTTTTTTTTATGAAAGACAGGCCAAATACCGGTGGGTTCATTATACACACTCCAGACCTCCAGACCCGGTCAAGGCCAAAGCCTCGTTGTAGTAGGCCCTAATCAAGGGTCATGGGGAGTGAAAAATGTGAATTTTCAATTTCAATCTTGTCGCCCAGTAAATTTCTTTCCTTTGAAGAAATATTCCAGACCTTGATATTAAATGTCAATTATGAGGCATAGACCTAGGCCAACTTACCGGATTATTGTTGTTGAAGCTTTGTACCTCTGCAATTAGCCGCTTCACATCGACATATTTTGTGTTGCCATGTTTGTCATATGTCATTTTAATGACGTAGCCAGTTCCATTACAGTCATTTGCTTTTATTTTGCCAGTAATTGTCACTTTTCCTCATCATCAGGATCACGTTGAAAATGGAGATATTTCACGGCGACGGTATTTGTTGATGATATTTAACACAAGGCCATAATTGAGGAAATTCGCAATCTTCAAGCGACACATATTATATGGAAACATGGTACCTCGCCCCCACCACTCGACATTCAGATGTTAATGTATGTTAATACATTTATATTCTGAGCAATGCTGTGAAGACAACAATTCAGTGAAATGGGACCTTGCCCACATAGCTAACTGAAAATCAAGATATGTGAAGAAAATAAGACAAAAGTGAGCATCTTTTAATCCTGAAAAATAAAATTTTGTCACTATCTGAAAGTGGCAACATTATTTTTTAGTTTACTACAACATATACGAAGAGATCCCAGGTGAGATAAAGTAGTCTCCGGGTTGTGCTACAAAGAGTCATTTCTAAGCACATTTTACAGTCACAGTCCAAAGAGTTTACTTAGGCCTACTAATCTCAACTCACGAAGTTTGAAAGCGCATATGAACACCCGACGAGCTGATCAAATCACTTATCTACCGAGCCGGCGTCAGATTAAGATCTTGCTCTAATTTCAACATGCCCGCCATTTTGAACCCTAATGGAAAGTTGAAAAAAGAGATGTTATAGATGTTATGGAGAGTTGATGTGAAAGAACACAGATTCTCTAAAGATGAATCGATTTCTACACTTTCAAAATCTGAAATTTTAGAAAAAGCCACGAATTGGGATAGGATACTGAGGTTCTAAAAGGGATAAAATTAATTTTAAATATTGATGAATGGGAGCAAATCATTTTGGTTGATTTTGCTCCAGCAGCGATTGGTGTAAGTTTGTTCGTTATTTCTGTGACGTAAGCATTTGATTTATATAGGTTAAACAGTCGTCTTCCATGACAAGTGTTAACGTTGGGAGCGAGCCAATATCTCAACCGTGGTAGACGGCTTTTAGTAAAAAACGGCAAGTAAAATGTAGGCAAGTTTACGGCAATCAGTTTGAAGTTTGAAAACCAGAACCTAGATCCTTACTTCCTATATCTTAATAAAAAATTTGTTCCGCCCTCGACCTGTACATTTTGGGGAGAATCAACCCTCTCTTCCCCGAAACCTAACCATGATCTAAAGGTTGCTTACTGCACGGTTTTCAATAAGATTTAATAGTCTCCTGCTTTTTATGAATTTTATTGTAGATAGCTAATAAGAATGTTAAGGATAGCTTGACTTAAATGAAAAACATGTTAATTCCAAAAGAAAGGCACAGCCAGAAGAGGTAATTTCGGTGGTTTTTATGTTTTTCTGAATTGAATCCTAACCCAAAGTAGAATTTGTACGAGTAAAGAGGACTTCGAGGAGGCTTGTTCTATTGTCTTTCAAAAACTACGCGAACATGGCTACTCAAGAAGATTCTTGAGAAGTATCAAAAGTTCCACATTAGCTGAAATCTCAGCTAAAATCTAAAAAAAAACCTTTTACCATTACCAAATTCTTCTGTTCATCAATGTAATACAACCCGCTGTCAAACATGTCCCTTTATTTTGCCCACTGATTTTTTTAAAAATACACGTACAGGTGCAATTTTTCAAGTTAATGACAAACTTTATCATTTATCTTATCTCCTGTACAAGATGTAGCCAACAATACGTCGGCGAGACAATGAATTCGTTAAGGGTTCGCTTTAATCATCACCGATCTGACATCAACCTCAAAAAAACAAATAAAACAGTATCTAAACATTTTAACCAATCCAATCATCAATTAACAGACCTAAAAATTATTCCAATAGAACAGATATATGAACAACCTGGTATGAATACTAAGAAAGTTCGATTAATTCGTGAAAACTTTTGGATTAACAAATTACAAACCATGCATCCGTTCGGCATGAATATCCAAGTAGACTTTCAGATTATACCCTTGGTTATTCAATACAATAGTACAGCTGGTCAAGTTCCTCGTATAATTATCCACCTCTACAAACAATTGCAAGAAAAATTCCCAACAGTTTTTACAAACGATTTAGTTGTCGCCTATATCCGAAATAAAAATTTAAATGATATCTTAGTCCGTGTTAGATTACCTCCCCTTCTTAGATTCATTTCTTTTCTCCTTATTTCTGATGTAACCACTATATATAGAGTGCCTTTCCTCGTTATTATCTTCAACATGCTTTAAGGCTATGTCCCTTTTCTCCCTTTTTTCCATTAAACTTTTCAGTTTCACAAGTAAAAAACATTTATTATAATTGATATTCCATTGATATTAATGTTCCTGTGGGAACCAGTAGTATTTTTTTACATTTCAGATTATAAAGATTATAGATGATTACTTGAACTTTTCATTCCATTTTTTTTTTGCACAACTGCACATACAATTCCTTATCACTGGAGGTAATGCCTACATGCCTGTGCCTGTGCTTTCGTAGCATTGCTTAACCGCAATGTTACAACCTATAATCCCAAAGTAGTTTCATGAATTATCTGTGCATTTAAAGGTGATAGCAACAATCTTTTATGTTTTGTCTGGCATTAAATGCGTTTTAATCAAAACATGGTGTTCAGATTGTATATGTTCCATTGACTTTTTGCCAGAGTAGTTGGTTAGCGTTTCTTTAAGCAGTGTGGTATTGGCGTTGATTTTATTTTATAATTAATAAATCTTTTTAATTTTGGAATTGAAATGAAAAACATTTAAATTTGATTCTTTTGATCTTTAATATTACAATCAGCTAAATTCTAATACTATTTTTAAAAAAAAGAGTCCATAGTCTGGTCAGCCCGAAATGACCGTGCTTTGGTCAGCCCGAAATGAATCTCTTTAAAATTGGAATTGAAATGGAAAATATTTAAATGTAATTCTTTTTGATTTTTAATTTTACAATTAGCTAAGTTCAAATGCTATTTAAAAAAAAAAGAAAAAAAGATTGCATTGTATGGACAGCCCGAAATGATTGTTATGGTCAGCCCGAAATGATTGGTTTGGACAGCCCGAAATGACCGTGGTCTGGTCAGCCCGAAATGACTCTGGTTTGGTCCTTTGAAATTTGACTGTTATGACTGATTTCTTTGTTAATTTTCATTTAGAAGTGATATAGCTAAAATTAGTAAGCGAATAGCATATTTGGATAGCCTTTTTATACGCCCACATGAAATGGGGGCGTATAGTGTCGTCACCCACATCCGTCCGTCCGTCCGTCCGTCCGTCGGTCCGTCCGTCCACAATTGATCGTAAACACTCTACAAGGTGCAATTCTTGACTGATTTAATTGAAACTTTATATGAGTGTTTATGATTACTCAAGGATGAACCCTATTTAAAATCAGCGAAATCGGAAAAAATTAAGTATGAGTTTTTGCCCTTGTTCTTGAATGGCTCGTAAACACTCTACAATGTGCAATTCTTGCCTGATTTTGATGAAACTTGGTGTGAGAGTATGTTATAACCCTAGGATAAACCCTATTGAAAATCAGCGAAATCGAAAAACATTTAATATGAGTTATTGCCCTTGTTCTTGAAAACGCGTTCAATTTTAGCTTGTAAACACTCTTGAGAGAACAATTCTTAATGGATTTTGATGAAACTTGGCTTGAGTATTTGTTATCACCCAAGGATGAAGCCAATTGAAAACCAGTAAAATCGAATAAAATTTAATATCAGTTATTGCCCTTGTTTTTGAAAACGTGTTCAATTTTTGACTTCAAAGCACTCTACAAAGCACAGTTATTGTCCGATTTTGACAAAACTTGTTGAAATTGTTTAATATCACCCAAGGATGAACCCTTTTGAAAATAGAAAATATCGAAATATACTTGATACGAATTATTGCCCTTGTTCTATAAAATGTGTTGGATTTTTGCCTTGTAAACACTCTACAAATCACAATTCTTGAGCGATATGGAAGTAACTTGGCAGGAGTATTTGTAATCACCTAAGGATGAACCCTATTGAAATTCAGTTAAATCGAAAAATATTTAGTATCAGTAATTGCTTGTTTTTGAAAACACGTTCAGTTTTAGCTTGTAAACACTCTAGAAAAAACATTTCTTAATGGATTTTGATAATACTTGGCTTGAGTATTTGTTTTTACCCAAGGATGAACCTTATTGAAAATCAAATAAATCGAAATATATTTAGTGTCAGTTATTGCCCTTGTGTTTTAAAATGCGTTTAACTTTTTGGCTAATAAACACTCTAGAAGGTACAATTCATGACTAATGTTGACAAAACTGAAATTGTTTGATATCGCAAGGGATGAGCCCTATTGAAAATTAAAAATATCAAAATATATCTAATATGAATTATTGCCCTTGTTCTTTTAAACGTGTTCGATTTTTGTCTCGTAAACACTCTACATGGCACAATTCTTGACCGATTTCGATGAAACTTGGTGTGAGAGTGTGTTATAACTCAAGGATGAACCCTAGTGAAAATCAGCGAAATCGAAAAATTTGTTAGTATGAGTTACTGCTCTTGTTCTTGAAAACGCGTTCAATTTTAGCTTGTAAACACTCTAGAAAGAACAATTCTTAATGGATTTTGATTAAACTTTGCTTGAGTATTTGTTTTTACCCAAGGATGAACCCTATCATAAATCAAATAAATCAAAATATATTTAGTGTCAGTTATAGCCCTTGTTCTTGAAAACGCGTTCAATTTTAGCTTGTAAACACTCTAGAAAGAACAATATTTAATGGATTTTGATGAAACTTGGCTTGAGTATTTGTTTTCTCCCAAGGATGAACCCTATTGAAAATCGAAAAATATTGAGTGTCAGTTATTGCCCTTGTTTTTGAAAAAGCGTTCAATTTAACTCGTAAACACTCTAGAACAATTTTGAATGGATTTTGATGAAACTTGGCTTTAGTATTTGTTTTCTCACAAGGATAAACCCTATTGAAAATCAGATAAATCGAAAAATATTTAGTGTCAGTTATTGCGCCTATTTTCAAAAACGCTTTCAACTTTTGGCTTGTGAACACTCTAAACATTCATTTTTGACAAAAATCGCTGAAATTGTTTAATATCAACCAAGGATGAGCCTTTTTAAGAATTAAAAATATCAAAATATTATTAAGGGTGAATCCTATTGCAAATCATAAAAATACCGAAAAATATTTAATGAGTTGTTATTAGGTACAATTCTTGACAGTTTTTAATGAAACTAGAGACCCTAGAAAAAAATATATGGTGGAAGGTTGAATATTTCATTCCACTTATTGTAACCTTACTGAAAAGTTTTTATTTGAAATAAATGCTGCCAGTGGGCGTATATTACCTTGCCTGGCAAGCTATCTTAACCGATTCTTGTTACGCCAAACAAAAAGAAAATTTTACTTAAAAAACTAAATGTGTTTATAACTTCAATTGGTAACTCTTTGCAACGGTTCCCCCATTAGTAATGAGAGAATTTTAGTATGGGTGGATTCTAATGGGAAAACAAAAGTTCACGATGACTTGTGTCCAGTAAAGTAAACTTAAAATGTGTTCGTGTCCCAAAAGGAGAGCTGAGACATCTTTGGACAAAATATTTCGCGGTCATGGTAGAGGTTCGGACTGGAATAGTTGTCATGGTTTAGGAAATCCAATGGCATCACCTTCCATTAAAAATCACTTGAAAACTGTTAGAAATCTTAAAAGAATTATATTTAGACTTTAAAGGGGGTTATATTATGTTTGGACCATGTTCCACGTCAAAGACCATGCTAGTTAATATGAATCCTTGATTAACATTTGAGAGCAGCAGGTTTATGGGAGGGTGAAACTACACATGGTTTTGGAGCGGGTTGTGTAATATCTTTAAGAAGTAGTGGGGTGTCAGACGACGAAATAAAGTCCTAAGTAGGTTGGGCATATACGTCGACTCTCAGAATTGAAAAAAAACCACGGAAAACAATTCTCGATTTTTTCGTCGAAATACGTAATTATTATAAATAATATCATCTTTGGGTCAGTTTATTTTTTCTAATATCGGCTATTGCCCAACAAAGTGAACGGACGGACGTACATTGTGGCCGATAAATACACAAGCAAAAAACTGGATGCATGAAACAATATCTTAACTCATTATTTTAAAGGAATATGTGTTTTTTTTTTCTTTACGATTCTTTTGAAATCAAATTGTTTTTCATACTTATATCACTGGAATTGATGGAATGATAATTAAAGCGAGGACATTTTTTTCTTCTCGTGCACGAGAAGTCGAGGGTTATAATGGCCGCAGCTTTCATGCAAGAGAAAGAGGGTAATTGTCTGTCAATTTGAGAAAAATACCACCTTATCTTATTATCACTTGCAAAATTACTGTGTCAACGGACACTCTTATGTGGAATTCGACTTCGGCAATTATGACAATATGAACAAAATGGTTAAAGCTTTTATTTCTTTTTCAATCTCAACTCACGAAAACTTATAGTATATCATATCATTTATTAATTAGTTTATTTATGTGTCTGTTTTGTATCTGCACTGTCACTTGTCATGTTTATTGATGGTAATTGATATTTTCTTGTAACCCATAAGGGGATGATTTTGGGAAATAAATTACTTACTTACAGATACCGGATACATGCCGTAAAATAGCATTATTGTTAGGACAATGGAAGACCCTTGGAAAACAAGTGACACCGCAACTTATTACCAAAAGCTAGGCTGCTTGGAACATTATCAAAATCCCAAATCCTTTGTCAAGACTTGAAGGCTACAAAACTACTTAACTGACGAAGAGATAAAAAAAACGCAATTTCGCGATATAGAAGACTGTGTGGCCTGAGTACATCAATCTAGAATCGGTATCATTCTATAACCATAGTCACCATTTTGCTAAAAAATATATAAAGTGAGCAGATTGTTCAAATGAAAAATTGGATAAACAAATCTACATTACGACAAGCCGAAATAAAACCTAATTAAAACATATAAGGGTTCATTATATGAAATCGTGGTATCTGACAAGTGCAAGTCTAATCATATTCTATGTTCCGTTATTGTTGTCTGCATTTTAATTAGTTATCTCCCTTTAAGTGAACTCTCCTATATTATGGTTAAAGTGGACCAGGCTTTATTTGTTTCGGACAATCATCCGACAGCCTCAAACACATGAAATCTTTTGGTTAGCTAATCAGAAATAGTCTACGGAGCTTACCTATGAAATTTGAGCCTTCAAATCCATGTGTATCCATAATTATCCGTGTTTGAAAAATCACAATGACTTAAGAAATTACGAACGTCCCGCCATATTGGAAAACGGTTCGTCTTGATAATCAAAGAGTTATCCTTCCCGTCGTGCAATAGCGGTCATCTATATAAACAGACTACAACGCATTTTTCAATTGAAGACTTTGTCAACAGGACACACAATTTTCAGACTGACTGGAAACCAGCCGCGTACAGCACGGAAAAAAAATGAAAAGTGAAATTTTTTGTTTGAGGCATATTTCAAGGTATTTTGCGATTTTCTCAGAGCTTGAATATTTCTGAGGACTGTTTAAATGTAACAAAGGCCCAAAACGACCCCTAAAAATGAAGCCTGGGCCCCTTTAATAAGGCTTATGTTATTAGACCCCAGAAATTTGGAAATGTTTACATTTTATTTCAAGGCAATTCGATCCCCCCATAGAGTGAGTGTTTATATTATTATGCATTTAATATTTGTATTATGTTCTATCATTGTCAGTGATGTCTTGCAGAGCAGAATTTAGGCTAAATAGTAAAGGAATCCAAATATATTGTTTACATTTTTCTACTTACGATTTCTCTCTAATGGTAGGCCTAACATGTGCTTTTGGTTATTTTAAATATACTTCCTTTTCTTATTTGAATATTTTGTAAGAATTTGTATTTTCTATTGTTTCAGTCTTTTACCTCTTCCGAGAGCAAATGTAGTACCAACTATAATACAGAATAAAGCATCTTTCTTGTTAATAAAGCTACTGGCATTATATTCTATCCCAAATCAGACCAAACGGTCCAACGTCGACCCTGATAATTAACGCACCTTCATCGGTGCAATAAGCAAACTATCACTATAGAAATGATATTAATTATTCTATATTTTTCTAAAAAGAGTGTTTTAATTGTAATCAGTAATTTGTTTTAGTGTTGAATCTTATTAAAGGTCGATATTTGTATAGGCCTATCTACATTCAGCGTTTATTTGACTTAAATTGTCATAAGCTTTCCACCACCTATCAAGTACATGGCGACTTAAAACGTTTCACGTTAATCTTCTCAGTACGGTAGCTATAAATTATGGCGTAGTTGCAATAAAATATGTGTAGTTCCCCAAATTCCTCTCGTGTGTTTTGGTTTTACATTTATTACATATTTTTTTAGCAACAGGAAAAAATTCATTTGAAACATAATAAATGAATTCAAATCACTTTTAACTCACCATATCTCCTTTTGAATATGTTACGTTCATTCTGTCCTTCATGTCGCTTGGTCATATCCAGTCTTAATTTTGAGTTTCAAAGCTCATGAAAGTAAAAGTCCTTCTACATCCACACATGGTTTAATAACGTAAGAATCAATTGGATTATTCACTAATCACCTATTACCAATTAATCAAGCATGATTTGACTCTATACTATAAGATAATTTTACTTAGACGTCTACTTTCCCAAACTGTTATAATATGAAAAACTAAAAATCAAAATATTTTTGATGAGATTCGTCAAACTTTCTATTATATTATCTTACAAGGATAATAGGTCCTAGCGTGAACATAAAATTTTAGTTCTCAAGAAAGGTCAATATGAGTGTACATTGATCAGGGAACTTAGGCCTACCTGGTGTCATAAATTAACATATCTCTTAAAAATCTTGAAAACTCGCGAAACTAAGTCATTTTTGAAAAACGCTTAATCAATTTATTAAGCGTTTTCAATAATCAAAATAAGCCATCTTTATGGATAATTACTTAGTTTTTTGGATATTTTTTTTATGCTATTCATGGTAGAAGGTATATTTACTGATGAATAGCGCTCTTACTGACCAATTTTCAAATTTTATGTTCTTCAAGACCTCTTATTCCTTTAAAAAAAACTCAAATAGCAGAAATATACGCACTAGATAAGAAAGCTGCAAAATTATTTTATATGAAATGTATTTGACATGAATTCCACGCAAAATGATTATGTAGTCTAAAGTGCTAAACTATTTTGGAAATTCTTATTTTTGTGAGAATAATGTATCAGCTGTTTCCGAGAATGGAAATCTTTTTATAACAGTTTATCTATATCTTTCATCCTGGTTAGCTCATTTAGTTGTTTCAGGTAATTTATCTGTATATAATAATAGTATCTAAGGGGAGACAAATAAATCTGTTTCCAAAACAAATACATTGGAATTCTATATACCAAGAAACCCTCCTTTAGACACCATGGGCATCCTTTATAGTCTTGACCTTGGTTCTAAGAAACCATTACTGTTATTAAAAAGATTCTTTGATCATTGTCACATAAATAAAGAGTATATCTTCCTCATCTTGATTAAAGATAGGATGCCAGGTAAGGTAATATAAGTCCGCTAACAGCTTTGTCTTTTCAGCAGGATATTTGTCTGAACAATTTTTATCACCAGTATTAAATTATCATCGATTCGTTTTCTTGGTTTTCAATGGGGCCCTGACCTTCTTTAATGATAAGTAATACTTTTGTCAGGAATTGTCTTCTAAAGTGTTAAAATTATAGAAACTAAATAAACAGACAGTAGACAGTAACTACCTTTCTAAAATTTTTCAATAGCTTTTATTTTATACATGTAATTTATTATGAACAATTTTCCCAAGATTCATTGGATAATAATTGTACTAAAAACGTTTTGATGAAAAAACTAGAGCTAAGGACAGCTCCGTGCTTGGACTTCGATATATTGACCATAGCTTTCAGGCCCTTTTGTAATTTTATGCCTTTCGCAAATTTTCATCTCTGAGACTTTTACTAAAAAGGCAAACTGTGAAATCTTGTGTTTTTATCGATTGCTAAAAAATGAATAGGCCTAACTGATTTCCTATACGGATCATTCTCGGAAAACAAACCTAATAAAAAAAGCCACGAAACAAAGAAAAATCCTTCTGGATGTTATGTGTACCAATGATTAACTCCAGTTTAATTACAATCAATTGATAATCTTAATAATTGAAAGTCACGCATATGCCTTCCATGAGAGTGGTGCATTTTAGTGAAAATGGTAGTAAATCCGCCATTTATTTCCGATTTGTAAAACTTATGGGGAACAGAATTCTCATTTTCTAATTTAATTGGTTTTTATGCCCGTTTGAATTTTTTGAGAATTTATAAGTCTGTCCTTCTAAGTCTTTTCAGCGTAGAATGTCATTAACCTTACTATCAAAAGTTCTAATATTGCTTGACAAGTTTTATAGGCATCTCGAAGTTAACATCTTAACAACATTTGACAAATGTATCACATTCTCTAACATACAAAAAGATACCCATTTGATACTCTTTTCCACAATAACTTAAAAATTAAAACGTACTGCTATACATCAACGATATGTGACATGGATGGTTAAATACAAAACTTTAAATTGTTTTATTTGGCAAAATTAAGCAAAAATTCTTATTTTTCTGAAAAAAAAGCGTGAAGGTTATTGACAAAAAACTGTTGATTTGAGGTCAGTGAGCAATACATTACAATTAATCTGTCATTTTTAACCCTCAAAATTGTAACATGCAAATTTCAAACATACATACAATTCGAAAGTTATAAAACCGTTTGAATTGTTTCCTATCTTAATCAGAACTAGAAATACTATGCCATTTTCTGTGTTTGCTGGAGGCCTTGCACAAAAAAATATCGAAGCTGTTCAAGCTGAAACAGGAAGTGGTGCAAAAAAATTTTATTTTAGTGACTTTTACCTAAAATATTTGATAACCATTATTTTATCAAAAAAAATTCAAAACCTTTAATTTCTCAATTTTATAACATAGATCTTATTACAGAAAACAAAATAAAGAAAATTTGAACTAAATCGGCCCATAAATAAGCTGCAAAATGTTTGCCCATTATGCAACCGCTCTCTTCCGGTCTAGCAAAAAATTGTCTCCAGATATTCATTTATGATTCCAGCCCATTTGGATATGTTTGGTTCAAGAAAGAATGCTCTATTTATTACAGTTTTTTTCTAAACACGTTCGCCGTAAAAAAATATCGATACGAAAACAAAGCATGGAAATCGATGGTCACGAAAAAAAAAATCATAATCCTAACTTTTGTTATACTATAGACTTCCTACACTTTCGTTAAACTTCACCTTTGTCTTTCGTTTTGAAGTTATTTCTTTTACACATTAATTTCAAAATTTCAGAATTTAACCAGGATTATTTTATTTGATTAACATTTATTAATGTCATCTCAGTTCTTTGTTTCCACAAATTTTCATTCACCGTTAATTAACCTGGTATTGTAACTCATGGCAACAGCCAAGTTGTTCACGTAAATGAACAAAATTGATAGCTCTTTGTTGATTTGATGGTTTTGGACCAGTAATTGATAACCTGTCTTGTAGACCACATACGCCTGTAATTCTATAAAGTTTCAGTGGGATCAATTTCTTGAGATAGTCTGCAATATCAGCCTGCACAGTAAACTGCGTATCTAGTTTTTAGATATCTTACAACAATGTCTCTTGGTGCATTTCAGGATACTTTAAGGTAATAAACAATGCGATGAGTTAATATTGTTTATTCATTTTATGATTTTAAGGATAAGGTCTTAGTGATATTTTGATATTATTATATATGGAATTTCAATATTTTTCATTTCAGAATGACCACATCTTTTCCTTTTCATGGGAGGAATATATCTAATATGTTTACTTACTTTCATCAACTATCAACAGAAGATCAGTCACAACTACTTAAGCACATTGGCATCAGTAAAGTAAAGGAACTACAGGCAATTTTTTTCAGAAATCGAATGGATCTAGATCAATTTCCCAGCACCGAATATCGTATACATAAAATCCTTGCAATTTACGTACCTCCAATATTGCTTCTACTGGGAACGTTCGGAAATATATTTGCGTTTCTGGTTTTACGACATAAATCAATGGCAAGGGTGACAACCTACCTTTTTCTGGCGGCATTGTCAATTTCTGATTGTTTTGTATTATTGTTTGGTTTATTGAGAATGTGGATTGGAGAAATTTCTAAATTTGAACTTCGCGATCAATCAGATTGGCTGTGTAAAAGTATTATATATATCGGTTATCTAACCAGTAATTTTTCTGCATGGCTCTTAATCGCTGTGACAATCGAAAGATATTTGGTAATAGTCCATCCTTTCAAGGCATTAGTGTTTTGTAGTGTTGTAAGAGCTAAAAAGATAATTCTTGGCATCTGTTTGTTTTTTATGGTGGTAAATTTTCATTTTTTCTGGACCGTTGGTTTGCACAGACCATCAGATGGGGAGCCTCTGAAATGTGACAGTTCTCCCGAACATCGGTTTTTAATATACATAATTTGGCCATGGGTTGATGCCTTATTCTACAGCTTCCTGCCCTTTATACTCATTTTAGTGTTCAATATTTTAATCATATTTCGTGTGCTACAATCGAACAATGGAAAAGAAATGGAACACACGTCGACATTGCGCAGATTTTCAGGTAGACGATGTAGCACAACTAGCTCCAACTACAGGTTAACTATTATGCTTCTATCTGTTTCATTGACTTTCGTTTTCACAACACTACCAATGAATATTGGAATAATCTGTTCATTTCTGTGGAATCAACAATTAAGTGATATAAATGCTATGTCTAAATTTCGACTGTTCATGACCATAGCAGAGCTGCTGATGTATTTAAATCATAGTATTAACTTTTTTCTCTATTGTGCAACAGGACAGAATTTTCGAAATGAAATAAAGAATATGGTTTGTTTAAAATTTCGTCACAGACCCAATCCAAATCATAGTCAACATTTATATTGTTCGAGAGGGTGTTCGATTGCTAGTGGAAATACTATTGTCAGAAAAAAAAGTGTATTAGAAACAGAAGTTTAGAATGTCAAATGTTAAAATATATTGGATCAGTTATGTTAGCCAATAAAAGAAGAGAGTGGTATTAGTAAATTGTAAATAACAATACGTTATGTATTAAAACTTGTATGTATTCTGTAGTGCTATTCTATGTGTTATCTTAACTTTCGGTGATTTTATAACCATTGGAAATAAATTTACCTCAATATCCTGACATTAAACGAGTAGAATAATAGTATAGGATCGACAAGAATAAAACGAAATAGATGAGGAAATGAGTTGAGGAGATCATTAAGACTATTATATTACATATAACATACAATTATCATAATGGCGAGGACTTGTATCAGGTTTATTAACACCACAACCACATTAAAAGTCGCATACTCCCATATTTAAGTGTACTTCTGTTTGAAAACAAGTTGAAACTCCAACATTATTTGGGTCTAATCCAAGATCTCATTGACTACATGATCACACCGAATTTCATTCAAATCAGATGAAAACTTGTCTCTGTCATGTTCACAAGCTAAGATTGATATAACTGAAAAAGAGGTTTATCAAAAAATCGTCAACACCGAACTTGTCCAATATTTCATCGATATATATAATGACAACAAGTTTCATTCAAATCCGATGAAAACCGTAGTCTCTATCGCGTTCACAAGCAATTGTGGACCGCCGGACGGACAGGGGTGACGACAATATACGACCACATGGGCGTATAAAAAGCAATATAGTTAAAGATAGCTGCTTACTTTTTAGCTTTACCATGTAGATTATAAATGAATATTTTACATTATCATTATCTTCACCTGAATTTGGAAATCTGTTCTGTCGACAATCAGAATTTACAATATATTTTAGAAATCATCAAGAATTATGAAAAGAACCGGTTTTCCACGCTTTAAGAAATATTATTTATGAATCATTCATCATTATATTCTAGCTTTAAAGGGTTTGTGCACATGTTGTTTATGTGCATTAGGGACATTGATAGCAATCAATTTCCATTGAATGATGTCACTAGAGGACATCTACCAGAAGCTTATGTTGATCAAAAATCTTCAAGCCAAACAGAAAATACACTTTTTATAACCATTGCTTCTAAATTATTTTTATAAATTATTACAATATGCTTATTTTTACCTTTCCACGAACTATCATCAAATCCTGGGATTCCAGTAGATGTCTTTCTAAAACTGACAGTTCCCCTACTAAACTTTGGTCTACGTTTGTCCTGCGTGACATATAGCTTCTCAAACTGAAAGCACAGGTATACAGACTTTAAGAATAATGATTTACATACAAAAGAGATATTATATTTCTATATAGCCCATTTTGGTACTGATATGCCACTATACATTCCATCTATTTTGAAAATGCAAGATCCACTTTATAATATAAAAATTCCTTAAAGGGATTGTAGGTTTATTAAGCCTTTTATGAAAATAGGGGACATTGATAGCATAAATTTTCACCATTTCAATTTTCGGTCCGCCATTTGTGGTGACTAGAGCTATTGGGTTGGTATTGCCTTTGTTTTGGATTTGTTGCTTTGTTAAAACTGCATATGCCAATTTTTTTACTTTTGTCTTGAATTCGAGCGACATTAGATGCAAAAATGTTTTGCAATCTCTTCTCTCCTTGTCATTTCGATCTGTTCATTTAACAACAAAGCTCCATTTAAAATTAGTCAATCTCAGGATATCATACTTTAGATTAAAACAATTCGATGGTGATTTTAATTCATCTCCATCATCAAACATTGGTATAGCAACTTCTAATGTGGCTTAAACCATGATATCGAAGAATTCTGGCTTTATAAAATCCCACATAATCAATTTTCTCAGCTCAAATAATAACTGGGATGATAAACGCATTCGTTGTTAGGAGTAATGTGACCTCTTTTGAGGTTTATGTATATTTTGTCATTATTGAAAAAATTTCCTTTTTTAAGCAATCAGATGCATTTGATTTGAAACGCCCACATGCAATGTCTGATTGTAAGAGTACGTTCCTCCTTGACTGTACTCCAAGTACATTTTCTCGACCTATGCACTTTATCTGTTGTCGTTTAATGTTGTTTTTCAATATCCATCCATAACAATTTGGACAGAAACAATATGACTATCTTTCTGCCAAACCTTATTGCAGTGAGAGACACTTACATTTTGCCTAAGATTCATAAGAATCCTACCAATGATTGGTTTATGCCTAATAGAATCCCTTAAGGCCGCCCGATTATCTCTTACTATAATGGTAGTGAGTCGTATGCAGTGTCAGAATACATTGATCATTTCTTACTACCACTAGCATGTCAACATCGAGTCTACCTTAAGGAAACAACTGACTTTGTCAATAAAATAAAGAATATCCGAATTCCTTCAAATGCTATTATAATTCTTATTGATGTAACTTCTATGTACACCAATATCGACAGCACTACTGGCCTAATGGCAGTTCACAAAGCTTTC
The DNA here is from genome assembly GCA_030562195.1 of Nipponacmea schrenckii. Taxonomy (NCBI): domain Eukaryota; kingdom Metazoa; phylum Mollusca; class Gastropoda; family Lottiidae; genus Nipponacmea; species Nipponacmea schrenckii. The sequence continues at coordinate 336,098 of JAUJPP010000007.1, forward strand.
AATAGAAATCCATATCAAAACATGATGCAATTCTACAGCTTTTAGAGATTTGTCTTAGCTACAAAGATTTCACATTTAATGGTAAAACATATCTACAAACTTCAGGTACAGCCCTGGACAAACGATTCGCCCCTTCATACGCAAACCTTTTCATGGTGGGAACGTATTGTCCATTTTGACCCACTTTTTTACGGACGCTTTTTTACTTCACAGAATCATTTTAGGTGTAAATGTCAGATTCTTTACAAAATCTAAAATATCAGCCATTTTATCATGTACCTTACTAAATAATTCTTCATCTCTCTGACTATCTGATCTATTAACATCACTTTTGATATCTGTATGAATTGTCCGTTAAACAGTGAAATAACCGAAAGTAGTACCAGGCGTTTACCACGGGACAGGCTAATTGTTGTGGACAGTATTGAAATATAATAAATGAAATATCTGAAATGATTTCACTTCATTTGAATTTTAAATAATACATAATGAAAACTCGTATGTCAGATATGATTTCAAGAAACGTAAATATGTCCCATGAAAGTTGAAAGCTATAAAAATTTTTCAACTAAACAGCTCCTTTGTAAGATTTGGTGCTCCATCAAAAAAATCTCTGAGATACGATCTTTTTGCATTTTAACTATTGAACGAATCAAAACACAATATTTGAACACATGACTACTGAAAATGAATATTTTTACGTAGTAAAAAGATTTTGTGGTCTGGGCGAAGAGGAGTTACTAGATGGCGCTTCATCTTCAGTTTTCGCGCCATCAAGGAAAGACGGACTGTTCTTAAAAATATCTTTAAAACAGTAATTTACGTCCTATATATTGAATATCTTTAGTTTAATTAACTTTAGAGTGAAGTGGTATATATCCAAGTTCCGTTTGTACTGATTGACAGATTGGGTCATTTCTATTTTAAGCAGGGGCGCGGGAACAAATTTTAGGTTGGGGCAAACTATTTCAAAGCCCAAAAACTGTTATCATTCATATACCTTTATTTCAAAATTAATCGAATTTCGGGAGATAACTCAAAAGAATTAAGACAACAATTATTATTTATTTAAATAATTTGATCGTGATAGAGAAACTTATATTCTTGGATTGGATTACCAGCTTCGAAGGTTAAAAAAACAAGGAAATTTACAAATATGGCCTTATGAGACAATTACATATTTAGGCTACCCGGTACATATAATCATTTTTGGGGGGGCAAAAGATATTTTTGCCCCCCATACAAAATTTTGGCCCCCCCCCCCCGTTCCCGCGCCTATGGTTTTAAGCCTCATTTCGTAAAATCATGGTTTACTATAGGTCTGTAGTATTTCGGTACATAACTAGTCTCATGGAATAGGGTCAAAGTTCACTTACAGAAATGGCGCGAAAACAATTTTGTTATACTCTACTTGAAAGTTCATATTTTAACAGATTACAGACATGGCTAGGGATTAATGACCTTTATGTTAGAAATTTCAATTTCGACCCAAATATTTCCCTTATACATGTTTTTTCTAAAGGGATTGGGGAGGGAAAGTGACCTGTAATAACCATTGTCGCATATGGGAAGATGCCATATCGGAGTTTAAACCAGATGGTATTTGTGACCCAGATGCTATCTAATGATTTGGATCATCCAGAAATAAATCAAGAGAAGGTTGGAGAATTGGTCCATAGGCTATTGACCTTGATCAGCTTGTGGGTTAGACGTTATAACATCCCAGATATAAAACTCGACACATTCCATTTCACAAATACAACGAATTTGTTGTATTAGCAAATGGTATTTTAAAAGCTGCGTTATTAGCACGGCCTTCATGATCTTTTTGTAAGTTAAGAGGAATAGGTCTACATCCTAGTCATCCATCTTACTATATGTATCTAAATGAAGGAGTTCACTTCAGTTCAATAGGTACTAAATTGTTTTATCGTAGTTTACGAGGTGCAATTCTTAGAATGCACAATAAAATAAAAAACCCATTAACGTAATAAAAGGTCATTGCTTTCTGAAATGTCTGTTGTTTGTGTTTATTAATTATACCTTCTGATATGTTGGTATCACACAGTTTTGATATGTGGATAGGCCTATCACACACTTTTACCTTCTGATATGTTGGTAGATTTAATTTCTGTATATACCTTCTGATATGTTGGTAGATTTTATTTCTGTATATACCTTCTGATATATTGGTATCCACATAATTTTACCTTCTGCTATGTTGGTAGATATGCTCTCTGATATGTTAGCATATGTCTATACTCTATATGTGAGTAATATTATTTTCTAGAGTTATTTTACTTTCTGTGGAGTTCGGCATTCATCGAACTAGATTGGTATTCTTATCTATCATTGTATAAAGGAGAGATCTCAACACCTTCCAGAAATAATAAAAAAGAAAAAAAAAAGGAAAAAGAAAATTAGTCTTAGAACTTTGGCTGTTTAGCTGTCATTCTTTGAGCTGACAATTGGTTTTGGACAGTTGAGTTCTTCAGTTGCTAGAATAAATAGGTTGAAATAAACCAATTTAAAATTTCACAGCGAGAATTAAATACTTTGTTGAGGTGTTTTATATTTCAGCATTTTCATGACAAAGATGTCCAAACACAGTTGCTCAGATATAGCCTCAGTTGTTGGTGAAAAGGTGAAACGTCTACGTACACCTTCGTATAAAGTTAGAAACCAAACAGCTACAAGCTCTAGACATCAACCAACAGAATCGATACGTCAACAAGAGGTTGGCCATGATAATGAACAAGTTAGTGACATTGACGTTAATGATCAACAAAGTAGTGAAACAGACATTAATGATGTCATAACGCAAACAGTTCAAACAATGATTAATGCAGTTATTCCGTCTATAGCTGAGAGAGTTGCAGAGTCAGTAACCTCACACCTTTCAACTGATCAAACAGCTGCTCAGGTTGGGGAACTATTTCTTTTCCTCAATGGATTAATTCTAATAATGCAAAGGAGAACTTTTATTGGCAGATGGTTATTTTTTAAATACAGTGGTTTAGTTTTCAGTGACAACCAAGCGGATGTTGATAAAATCGTTGGCTTATTGACGAACCGGCGAATATGGTCATTTTTGAGAAAATCGATTTTTTTTTTACTTTTCTTTTCATGCTGATCTTGCTCTTTCGATTGATATTATTGTTTTGATTGTAAATTTGATAGTTTCTGAGATATTGTTATCTGTACTGTTGGCAAATATTTGAGTTTGCCTATCTTGTTACTGACGAACCGACGAATACACCTGATGGGTGGAAGGGGACAGCAATGGATATAGCGGAAAAGTGTAAACTGTCAACATTAAAAGTATTTTTTTTTACTGAAACTACCGGAATCGGTCGGTATAAGTTGGTTATGATTGGTAAACCGACACCCTGGTTGTCGGTAAGCTGTTCGTTATTTGAATTTGTCGGTAAAACGCGGAATTGGCCGATAGAAGACGGTCATAGATGGAGCCGTCGGTAAAACCGATTTGTTAACCGAAAGAGTGAAAACCTTGTATCTGTTAAGATGTTATCGGTAAACCGTTCGTCTACATTAAAGTGATTTTTACTAAACTTGTCGGTAAAACGCGGAATCGGTCGATAATAGACGGTCATGGATGGGGAATGGAGCCTTCGGTAAAACCGATTGGCTGACCGAAAAAGTGGAAACCTTGTGTCAGTTATAATGTTATCGGAAAACTGTTCGTCTACATAAAAAGTGATTTTTACTGAACTTGTCGGTAAAACGCAGAATAGGTCGAAAAAGGCTATATAAAACATATGGTTTTCCGATGAAAATTGATAATTTTGACCGGTGGAAACGACTTCCAAAATCGCGTCCGATGTATTCTCCTGATTAACTAGTTTGTAAAATTTTCCGGGGGAGAACCCCCGAACACCCCCCTCCCCCCGCCATGTCCGTAAAACGCAGAATAGGTCGAAAAAGGACATAGAAAACATATGGTTTTTCGATGAAAATTGATAATTTGGTCCAGTGGAAAAGACTTCCAAAATCGCGTCAGATATATTCTCCGGGTTTCATAGTTTGTAAAATTTTCCGGGGAAGGACCCCCGAACCCCCCGCCACTGCAAGGGCCCAATACGAAGGCCTTTGGCCTGCAGGACATGCCTTGGAAAAACCACCTTTCAGTCCTCCCTCCTCGGCATATTCTAGATACACCCCTGATTGATATGGTTTTCAAAGGTTTAAGATTTGCTATAACTATGGGTTTCGTTCGTGTATAATGTATATACTTAATAGTGTGAGTAAGTTATTTTTGCACCCGGAAGAACACGTTTCGTCTGTAAAACTTAGACGTTACACGTGTTCGTCGATAAAAAACTTAGACGTTACACCCCCCAGTCAGAATGGTCACGCTACGCCCCTGTTTGTACGACAGAATTGAGACTGGAGTTTTGTTGAGGTGGAGGTTAAGAGTAGATCTATTTAATCGGATGGTCCGTCTGAGTCACTGTGGTATACCGGTATTTGGAAAGTTTGCAACGAGATTTCTGGAAAAGTTATAGAAGGTTGAATTTCGAGATTAACATTGAAACAGATGGCAAATTAATTGGTGGAGTGAATTTCTTTCAGTAAAGGCATTAACCGACATGTGACCATCGTCGTATGTGGCCCATATAGAAAAGAAACATTCTATTTACAGAAATTACTTTACTGACAAATACTTTCATAAAATACTTTAATACATAGTTTTGAATCATGTTCACTTTTGACTAGACAACAAACAGATATTTTTAATTAGTTGGACAAAACAATTTAACTAATTAGATAACTATGTTCATACATTATATTATTGTATATTAGAATTATTTAGATTTAACTATAACTGACAGCAAGCACGTTGGCATTGAAAAAGACTTGGTGTAGTAGACAACAGTACTAGCTGTGTGTGCCTTTATTATATTAAAAATATTTTTTACAAATAAAAAAATCACACTACAGAAATTTCAGCTTTCACATCATTCAGAAAATGCAACCATCACCAATAAATAAGTCAACAAATCTGATGGGGGGGGATGTAAAATATGGAACAAATTATTGAGATTTTTCTTTAGTTGGAGATTTTCGTAGACAACATAAACATATTAATAGAACCATCAAGACTAGACTTCCACCATAAACTCCAAGGAGAATTTTTCCATAAGGACCATTTAATTGTTTCTGAAATAACAAAGAAATATTTCAGCATTTGCTTGTGAAAAATGTCAAATTGGTTTAAATGTGCTTGAATGAATTCATATGTTCCTTCAACAAATAAATTTAAAAAAAAACTTTGAACACATATGGTTGTTTTCCTGATAAAAGAAAACAATATATAAAGCAATCAGTTAGAATAAGAATTATCTTTATCTTTAATTTCCTTTTAAACCTGAGGGGGGGGGGTGTTGTCTAGCATAAACTGTTTAAATATTAGCTTTAACTGTTAAATAATTAATTAATGTTATTCTATTCATGCTATTTAACAGACATAATAAAGAATTATAGAGGGAAGTGAGATAATGTAATTCTTAAGGTGCTCAAATTAAAATGGTAAATAAAGGTTGAAACCCCAACTATATCTTGAATACATTCAGAAGATTTTGAAATAATACCTTTAAATATAAAACTATACTGTCCGTTACTTTATCACTGTAAAATAAAATAAATATATATCAGTTTCATTATTATCAAAATAGTTCATTTAAATATCATTTGAGGATAAAAATGTTCATCGAGGCTATTTTGTAGACCAATAGGCTCTGAAGTAGTATCAAACCACATTATATTTCAAACTAATTAAGATGATGTTCAACAGGTCAGAAATACATGAACCTAATTGTAAGAGGGGATGGGAAATCCCTATAGATTTAACTACTAGAAAAAATCAACCATTAACCCAAATAAACAATAAAACAAGGGTAAAATTCTCTATAATATTAACAAAACATTTCCAATAAAATTACTGACTACTGCTGTATATTTATAAATCAATAAAATAAAATATTCTAGTCAGGGTCACAGACTATCTGGTGAAAAACTCTACCTTTTATATATATATATATATATGATTTGTTCTTGTGTTTCATATCATATTTGTCAAGGAACAAATTAAAATAATGAAAAGTATATAGTCAATATATATTTAACTTCTAATTGTCAAAAGATCTTGTTGCTAAATGTGTACAACACCAAACTATGGATTTGTTTTCTGATCAAGAAGATGCTCTTCATGTCAAAAACTTGTCAAAACACTGCATACAAAATCATAAATAGTCAGTTAGTTTGTGACTCTGACTTACAAGGCAGTGGGTTCAAAGGGTATTTTTTCAGCTTTCATATTTCTATACCAGGCTTGAACAAATGACATCAAAATCTTGACTGATACTTTTTCCATTTCATATCTATACATTGTACCCTGTTTAAAGCTAGAAAAAAAGAAATAAGTTAAAAAATATGACCAATTAATAAAATATTTGTGGTCATTTCAAATAGAACAAGCGGTTGCCTAGCAAAGTATGCCCACTTTAAAATATATTTTCTGTTATAACACAGTCAGAAACTCTAACATTTAGGTCTAATCCAAGTTCTCATCAATATAAATGTTAACACAAAATTTCATTCAAGTCAGATGAAACCTAGTCTTTATTGTATTTACTAGCTAATTTTCATGTGTTTGTACTAAGTCAAGGGCAATAACTTAAATATAGTTCATCCTCAGAATAAATTAAGAGATATGTTTGATATTCCTCTTTCACTGAACTTATTACTGGCTTTAATATGTTAAGTAAAATGAACAATGATCATACTGTTTATACTTACAAAATAATTGAAGGACACTTTGATAATTTAAATCTATCTACTAATTTAGGATTAAGGTTCATATTAACTTGAGCTACATTTGTTTTTCCCTTTAATCTACATAAGAAAAACACATAATAGATATATACTGGGTCAAAAATATAAATGATATCATCTCCAAAATTGGTTAATCAATAATAATGAGATTGTGAAGATATAGAAAGATATAAATTCACAAAAAAAATGCCCAAAGCATCTATGGCCAAGTGACGGGTAATGGAGCTGAATGTGTAATTCTGAATTGTGAAGAAGCATGAAGATAAGAGTAGTCTGTATATAAATGTGCAAATAACCATGACTACATCAGAACACGAAAAAAGATTGAGAAAATTAAATTAAATCACGTTTCAGTTTCTGTTAGGGGCTTTCCCTTTAATGAGCTTTTAAAACCTTACTTACTTGACAGCTACTGTTTCAAAGTCTATTAAACTTTGTTTACAAACTGGACAATCATCTTTATAACTGAAATACACAACAAAAATATATTTTTTGACTGACATCTAATAATTATGATTTTGATAAGGGCATCACCTAATTTAATTGTGAAAGTGGAAGCAATTAATTATTTCAGTAATACATAGCCATACCCATTTGAGTCAAGATTTGTTCAAATATTGAAAAAAATTCCTCTAATAATACTGAAAATCAAATCCTTATAAGAAACAAAGTTTCAACGATATCCTCTAAATATTTTTATTACATTATTACTCAGTTGTAAATATTACCATGTTTAGCTGAATCGAAGGCAATAAAGACTGTTACAAAAACGTGGAAAAGTAATAGTGGATATTGGTGGAAAGTTTTCCATATCAAGCAATTATGGTGTCAAATAAAACACTCAGTCTTTAAGACGTAGTTAATACCTACAATAGAACCAGCCAATCGCCAGTAGTAGAGCCAGTTACAGCTTGTGTTAAATGTTCAAATGTATCATCTGTTAATATTTTAACACACAGTTCTTGAGCTTGTAACAACCAATGAGAAAAATCTTCATCATTTAGATCACCTTAAAGATAATAATACCATGTATACAAAAACTATCTTCTCATTATTATATATATTTGGATATTTTTAAGGTGTAAAGTTTAGGACTCCTTCAGTGGTATTAATCATAATCACACTACACTGTATAAACTTACTGAACGCTGAACTGACGGTGGTGAGAATAGAGTTATGTCCCATTTGGGAACTGACTGCCCAAAAGAGGTGCGCTTGCTTATAGAGGCTTTTGCTACTACAGATAAGGAGGGGAGGGGATAAGAGATAAGAGAAGAGGTAGTTTGGAGGGGTTCACTGTACATTACAGCTTCTTGCTATCTTCTTCTTTCTATCTTCATAGGAGAAAATACATCATGAAGATAAGGATCAAGCAAAACAAACTTATTACATGGCAAAAACAAATTCCTCAATACCATAAAAGATCCATTTTATAATACTTTTAATATTTTTACAAGAAAATTACCAACCATCATAATGTACCGGTGTTTGTTGTCTATAATATACAACTTTTGGAAAATCTGATGCTCCTAGTTCATTAGCTAAAACTAAATCTGTTGATTTCAATATCTTCAAATCTAAAATGAATTTTATTAAAGTAAAAAATGAAGTAACTTTAAACATATCTGAAGTAATGACATAGACCAGGATGAATACATCAAGTATTGTAGGCAATATTGTCCCTACTGACTATAATTAAAGATTTAAAACAGTCTATTTAACAAACTTCATATTTATTTAAATCAAACAGTGAGCAGATGATATATAATCCATATAATGATATCATCAGCGAAGTTTACATTCAAACATTTCTGAAAAAAAACAGATTTCAGCCCATTTTCTCTTCCTGCTGTTAACCAGGTTTTCAGCACATAAGCTATTCCATCTATTCAATAAAAAACTATTTAACATAAGATGATCTCTAAAGAGTCATGGAGTTTATTGCTAGCCCATATTATTGGCAAGATATTTATTTTTATTAGTTTATGATTCTTACCTGAATTAAAACCAGGTGGGGATGGGTAGTTATTAAAAAATAATACAGTATTCTTACACTTATCATCTATATCTTTACCTGAAATGATAATAGATATTTATATGATTTCTGATGCCCAAGGTTTGATATCATTAGAAGATATCATTAGAAGAAGCCGTCTTAGTTGTAACCAAACCTAGTTATGAGCTAGATATTTCAAAACTGACTAACTTTTATACGACTTAGGTTCTTCATTTCATTGTATTGGCTATATCATGCAACTCTACAGGCAACAATTATATACAGATTCTTTTGATTTTATCTGGTTAAAATACCCTATAGAATGAACCAAATGCGAATGGAACAAACAAACAATGATTTTACTTGCAAAGCTGTTGGTGAGCATATGTCACCCTGCTTTGCAAGGCTATCTTATTTCAATTGTATGAGCACTATATTAGATTCTAATTGAAAAGTAATATAAATGTCCTAAGTAGAAGTTTGAATCCTATGCATATACAAACTGTTTATAACACACACACAGCAATAGCAAAAGAATAAAAAAAAAGTACATTTCAGCATGTGATATGTTGATCAGCTTGAATTAATTCATATCAGATAATAAAGTCTGATCATTAGAATTTGCAATTGTAACATAAGTTTTTATTGGAAAAGAGCAAGCTGACACTATTTGGTTTGACATAAAGACAATCAATAGTACTCTATAATAATACAGGCACAGCTTGTCCTTTAGCCATGTTCAGTAACAATGGCTTCTGTTTTCTTAAGGCAATTTTTCAGCATTTAAACGTTTTATTTCATAAAGATATTTTTAACTCTATCTTCGTAGACTACAGATGTCATAATTAAGATTATGAAAAATGAAAAGAATTATACAATACATACAATTGCAACCTATTTTACAAATAAAATAAAGTTATAAGACTATCCTCAGATTTAGATTTTATTTTCATTTTCAAAAACATTATACCTGAAAATATTTTTAAAATATGCAATATAGCCTACTGTATCACCTTGATCAAACAGAACCTTTTTTTGACATTTTTTTTTATGTAGCCTACTAATTGTTAAGACAGCAGCTAGAAATACCCTTTATTGTAAGGTAAATAAAAATGATGTATTATTAAAAAAAAATGAGGATATGTTTCTACTTCAAAGGGGTCGCAATCTGGTGTCTTTTATAGGCCTAGTGTAGTGCTGCTACCGAAAAAAATTGTCCACCTCATATCTAGAATATTGGGACAATCATCAAATAATTTGCATCTGATATCACTATTGATTAAAAATACAAATGAGTAATAACTCGCACTATAAAAAACATATAGTTTCAAGTTCTAAAGCTTTATGAAATGACTGAATGTAATTGTAATTGTAAACTAGGCCTAAATAATTATTATCCTAATAGTTCTAATTATGTGCATACTTACAAAATATAATGAGTATTTGCTCATTATTGTCAACGACAGATTTCCAGTTATCGTTTGAGACGTCATCCAAGTCTGTTGTCGAATCATTTGACTGACATTTAATTATACATTTTTCAAAAAATATTGCCAGCAAGACTATTAGCACACGTTTCATTTTGTTGACTTTTTCTTCTAGTAATCTCTAATAGCCGAATGATTATTTTGTAGACGGCATTGTCAAGATGTTAATTTTATATTTTTAAAACTTGATGTTCGAAAACAAAATCATTCGAGTTACTTGGCTTAATTCATTTCTTCTTATCTGGACAAGTGTGACTACATTATATCACTTCCGGCTGTCTCTTCCGGGACGTTGAAGAAGTTTGAGAAAGTTTCATGTATTATTTATTACTAATTTGATCATCGCTTTACATTCCAATGAATCAGGCATGGCCTTAAATGTAAGTATTTGGTCATTTGCAACTTTTTGGACTATCTCATGAAGTCTGGAAGGTCTTTTGCTTGTTATGGGCGTTAACCAAGTCACTTATTTGCTGGTCATTCAATCAATCAAATTTGTTATCATCAGTTATTGCCAACTAAATGATGAATGTAGTTTATGAACATCAAACTAAACGTTAAAATTTCGTTATGATATTCATATCATGATAAGGTACCATCATGTTCGATTCTACAATCCATGTTTATGTAGGAATGGCTTATCGATATTGAATATTGCCCACTTTTTGGAAATTGAGTCAATGCATCAGACTTTAGATTTTAACTCAGCATCGTTAATTTGAGTAAAACTGCAAATGGATAACTCAAAAACTGCCATTGGCCGAAGCCAGGGTCTAATAAACTCTCTAACAATTGTTTTGATATTGAAAACAATTCTGCTGTGTTTGTATCCTTTCATCATATGATCTGAAGAATTTGATACCCAAAGGCATTCCATATCATATCTGGATAAATTGCAAACTATATAAGGAGTTATTTCTATTTGAAAGACATATGCAATGAAAGGTATAAATTTTCTACAATAGTATCCATTTTGACAAAATAAAAGTTTTGTCTCATTGACATAGTCTACTGCGAATGTTATACAAAGATTTTGTTGATTTCCCTTAATCTTCGGCAAGTTCCGAAAAAGATGATACATACTAGAAAAAGATGATAATAAGAAAGGTGATCCTGATAATAGAAAAAGATGATAATAGAAAAAAATGATAATACAAAAAGGTCCTGATAATGCAAAAATATGATAAAAGAAAAAGATGATAATATGAAAAGATGATCATGATAATACAAAAAAACTAACATAAGGCAGCTACGGTGTTCCATACCTTAATATTGTATTCACAGAAATGAATGTCTATACCAGTACGGTACCATTATTTTTCCATAAATCATTGAAATTCTGATCAAGTTATGTTTAGTGGTGTCAAGATCAAACTAGCAGGAAGAGGAGGAAGACCATATACATGGTATTCTACCTCGAAAATGTGCAGATGTCTGTCTTATTCTCTAAAAATGTGTCTGCTAGATTACAGTCTATTACAAACTTGAAAAATCACCTATGCCTAATTAGAACCTTACTGAATGTTTTTTAGGACTTCTTGGGTTAAGAACCATTCCAACTTAATGAAATTAAAATTATGGATTAATGGAGGGAATTTCAGTCTAAAACATACTATTAATTGTAATCATCAAATGAAACAATATGTTTTTAAAAGAAAACCTGATGGTATTCATATCATTTTTTCTTTTGAAATGTTATTTAAAATATTTATTTAAATGTTTTTGTGACAGAAAATATGTGAAGTCTTGATGAACATTATCATTAGATTGTCTGTGACAGAGATAACTTGAGTTTATTTATTTACATTTTTTTCAGAAATTCAGCTTGTTGGATTAAAAGAAGTGTGTTATTTGATGCTGTGATTTGATTTTATTGTGATACCTCAAATTGAATTGTTGACCTTGTTTATATTTGTTGAATCTAATGATGGGTGATACTCTGTTATGTTTAAACTGCTGTATAACAGAACAACCTCAGCCTGTAAGTATTTATTAATCTTGATGAACAAAATTACTCACCAAGAAGAATTTTATTGCATATTGGAACATCTTAGTTTGTCTGCCCTGTCATTTCGGCCATATGTTTTAGAAGTTTAGTATTGATATTTTGGATTGTGATACCAGTATTGTGGTACAGGTACATGTAGTTGGCAATATAAATTACTAAAATACTTACATGTATATTATAGCACCTATATGATAGCTGGAAGGAAAATTTATATATTCTGATTTGTTCCTATGAAACTGAGTACCAATATTACACAACAAACAATAGCCCAGACTCATAGTCTAGTTTATTTTGATTGTCAATATTAAATGGCCCAAGAAAGACATCCGTAATATATCACACAATATTTGAATATGTTGTAGAAAAGACAAAGAAGAAGAATAGACAGAAGTATGATAGGGGCACCAACAGATTTTAGACATACAGCTCATGTTGGTTCTGGTGATGTCAGCAATAATTCCAGTACTGTAAGTGTTTCTAATTTCATGCATGAAAATGTAGGTTAGTTATAAGAATTTGATGGTTTGATTTGCCCAGAACTGAATATCTATTCACAGTAACAATCTTAAGGACTGGTAATCCTTATTAGATAGTTGTTTTGTTAAGAGTGATGATGATTTTTCTCTCAATAATTTAATTGAACATGTTTTATACTACAGTCTCATTATTATGATATCAAATTGCTTTACTTTAGGTTTTGCTATCCCACGTATTATAACTAATTGTATTTCCTATCTACTCATGATATAAGAAGTTATATTTGTTATATATTTCACAGCTTAATTCAGTACAAGGGCAGATGTCATCAAAAGGTGGTTATAGTAATCATGTTTCACCTGGCCATTTACAGTTAACAGTTGTTGATTTACCAGCGCGCAATAATAGATAGAATGATTGTAAGTTTTTACACTCCCACACATTAATGTGGGTGTATATAGTTGTCCCCCAGTCTGTAAGTCTTTGTAATCACCCAAGGATGAATCCTATTGAAAATCAGGCTAATCGAAAAAGATTTATATGAGTTGTTGCCTTGTTTTTGAAAACTCGTCTGCCTTTTGGTTTTGATTTCTCTGTGGACACGATAGAGAGCTGGTTTCTTAATGGATTGTGGAGAAATTTAGTGCGAGTGCTTGTAATCACTCAAGTATAAATCCTATTGAAATTCAGACCAATGGACGATTGTTAACTATGAGTTATTGCCCTTGTTCTTGTAAACTTGTTGACTTTATTGTGGACACATTATTGAACTTGTTGAAGGATTTTGATGAAATTTATTGTGAGTGTTCCTAATCACCCAAGGATGAATTAACTTAAACATCAGAAAAATCTTTCATTTACCGATAACTCTTGTCAACCCTCCAGACAAATCGTCTGCTATTATAAATGTGGGCATATTACGATGGCTATCACTGTTTTTTTAGTTCTGTAACTGATTCAAAGGTGAATGTAAACTATGTTCCTATGTTTTATTTCTAAGCCATACATAGTTTTTGATTTGGTATGATGTGATTGATTCACAATTCCAGTAGATGTTTAGATAGCTATATTCCCTTCAAAGTTATTTTTAGATTGAGATTTTATTTTTAGATTATGATAATAATTACATACTGTTCATTATTTTCAGATGTAAATGAGATGGAATATAATGTTATGTATGATATGAAGAAAGGAATACTGTCTTTGTTTATTCTTGTTTCATATTAATATAAATTCTACCAACATGTATATATACTAAAGTACTAATCATCAATGTGCTCACCTGCCAAGAAGATAGATTTGTGATTCAATAATTTTATGATGTAAACCTATTCACTGTGTCTATTTGGTGGAAAATCATTTTGATGTCTTTTAAAGGTCCTGTTTGTTAGTTGTGATCTGGAAAGGATAATTTTTGTAAGGACATAAAGACAGCTATGACTTTACAAAACCTTGTGGACATAAGCATCAAATCTTTTCACTGATTTTTACTCATGAAGCATAATTGCAACATGTGGATATATTTGTGTGTGTTTCTGTCATCAAATTGTCTATGCCATTTGAATGTTTTGGAATGTCTTGTTCAGCAGTTTTTAATACTATGACTATTGTATTCACTGAGCTCAAAAATGGTAACAAACAGCAACCAATACTAACAATATTAATCTGGAAAGAAGTCTGTAATAGACTTTTATGTAAACATTTGTCGAGAAATGCTGACTAGAATATGTTTTGCTCATGATTTGAAACATTACTTATGTTTGATAGAAGGGCCTATGAGAATCTCTAATTTTTTGCTTATTCCTTTGGACCTTATGCCTTAAGAAATTGTGTACAGGTATCCAAAATTAAATTTTAACATAATATACCAAGAGTGCTTTATATGTCTGTTTTATACTTGTACATAATAGGTAATTTAATTCTTTATGAATTTCTTGTTTGAATATAAGGTGTAAAAAGTATACACCAGAAAAGATGTCGGTTAAAAAAGGTTTGAAAGATCTTAAATTGATTTTCAAATGTACCTGAATAAACACTATTAGACATTGTTTATATAAAATAATAAACTTTTATTGTAAAACCTGTTTCAGTTGATATATTTGAAGGGTAAAAGATGTGCTGTAATGCAACACTCTCATAGTAGTTAGTGATTCAAGTTGTGTTGATAAACCCAGGGTTTTCATTTGCTTTTAGTAAATTATGCGTATTAGAATGATGTATTATCTTATTTCCAAATACCACATTTTTCTCTTTGTTATAGTTTTATTTATGTTTTTTTTTCCATCCTTACTATGTCGTTTTGGAGTGTTTGATATTTTATATTGTAAAATTCTGAATTTTTAGATCTGTAACTGTATTTTTCTCATGTTCTATGTATTAGTTATGTAAATATAGCTATTTTAATGCATTGAATTTTTGCTTAGCTGTAACAATAGCTCTGATACTAATAAGGGACAATTCATAAACAGTCAAAGCCATCAGGTTATGAAAACTGATCAAATTTGATGTGTTGAAAAGGTAATTGCACCTATTGGCCTAACTTTAATTAAATGATTATGGAAAATAATTGAATTGATTCAGATTGTTAATAACATACTATTTACCACATTGATTAAAGAGGGATAATAGACTAAAAATATTCACAGGAAAATTTTCTTACTCTTTTAAAGTATTGATTTGAAAATCTGACCATTGTGTAGAATTGAATCAGTCAAATCACAAAATATTCTGCAATAATTCAAGATGGCAGAAACACCTGTCAAGATGTAGCAATTGTATGAATCTCAAACTTGTAACAAAATAAGGTATACATCTCACTATTTTGAATGCTAAAGTGGATTGTAAGAATTGTCAACACATTTATTTCAATCTGAAAGTATTTAAATATCCAGAGGTTGGTTGGATTGCACTTTATCCTGGGTTATTATAAATTTGTATATAGATCTTTTTCAACTCCCTTTGTCTCTTGTTTGTTTCAAATGTGCCATTTTTTATATTTAATGATAGCTTATTGATAAACCACTTTTATTTTCCAAATAAATCCTTATTTTCTACTTTTTTGTATTTCGAAAATATGGGAATATTGTCATTTAAATTCCCATTGCCAACTAGACAGCGACAAAAAACTAGATAAAACATGAAATGAGTGACTAAGTAATTTAAAACAGATAAAACTTGATTCCTACTAAGAAGTTTGTATGTAAAGTACAACATATGAAGTACTTCTCACATATTTTTCTTAAAGGACCTATTTATAACATTGCCTTTTGAGAAAATGCTTAAAAAGTAGCGGTACGTTATTGTCTATAAGTCCGGTTTAAGACCGGATATTGTTTGTAAGGCTGGTCCTTCCATCGCCATATGTTTTTTTATATGCCCACATCAATATCGTCGTCGCACCTGTCCGTCGGTCCGTTAACATTTGTTGTAGATACTATGGAAGCTACAATTTTAATGAAACTTGGTATACTTGTAAGTCATGGAATTGATGAGTTCGATTTTTCGATGAACGGTTTTTTGAGCTACTGCCCCTGCATCTATATTTGTTGGAGACACGATGGAAGCTGCAATTATCAATGGATTTTAATGAAACTTTGTGTGGACATTGGAATTGATAAGACGGTGGTCATGTTCGAATTTGACTATTTTGCGATGAACGGTTTTTTAGTTATTGCACTTGACTTGCTAAAATTGCGTCAAAATGTTATTGGCAGTGCAAATAGAAGCTACAATTTTCAATGGATTTTGATGAAACTTGGTGTGATCATTGGAATTGATAAGGCGGTGGTCAAGTTCGAATTTGACGATTTTTCGATGAACAGTTTTTTAGTTATTGCCCTTGACTTTGTCAAATCATGGCACAATTTTATTGTGGTTGCAAAAAAAAGCTGCAATTTTCAATGGATTTTGATAAACTTGGTGTGATCAAGCATTGGCATTGATAAAAATTTTCAATAAATGTTTTTTGGAGTTATTGCCCCATATAGAATTCAAAACCAAGCTTCCAAAGGGCTTACATTATTTTGTCTGGCAAGCTGTCTTTTATTGCATCTGTGCAAAAAGGATCTTCTCAGATAAATGAAGATTTTCATAAAGCAAATGGCAATTGTAAATTAATCACGTATATTTTCAAAGCGATTGACCCAATTCGTAGAGTTCGGAAATTTTACACTTACTGCTTTATTCATGGATTATAAGTAGGCTTATTAGTTATCTCCATTCGTCCATATCTGATTGTCGAACATTTTTTTGATTGCTTGTCCTTTTTAACACAAGCTAGCCATTACATATTTTAAAGTATGTCTTAAATATTCTTCTACTTGACTCGGCTGAAAGCAGGAAATGCGAGCTTTGATTGTTAACATCATGATTGCTTATTATATGATCCAAAAAGAGGTTTTATACTGGTTATGCATATTCCAATTAAACACCTGCAAAACAGATGGTGGCATTTTCCGACTGGTCTGTGCCACATTTTTTTAGTCGTACGTATAGGCTAAGTATGTTCATGTACATACTGTGGCGATCTAGTTCGTCGATTTTTGCATTCCCATATAAATCTTTGTAGCATTTAAATACCGTTGAAATAAAGTTTTAGCATCTTACCAGTCCTAATTTCTTCTTTCTTCTAATGGATATGTATACCATAATTTTCCATCGAGAGCCCCGTGTGCAGGCTGTGCACGTTAAAGATCCCTCGACAGATGGAAATCGCAAAAAGAGAAGGCTAATGCCTGGCAAAATGTCCCTCATTGCACACTGCAATTAGCCCATAAGGTGCAGAATAGTAGGATGAAAACTCCATTCATTTCATTTCATTTCATAAGAGGTTTTCTAAATTATGTGCACCATTTTAATTTTCAACCGGGCATCTTTGGTTCCAGCAATTCCACTAAAACGAAGTGTTTGAAAGCGTCACAAAATCACGTAAAAACTGCATTATAAGAGACGCCGTAAAACGTTGTTTTTATGAAATTGCAGAACTACAGACGTCTGGAGGAAAATTGGATTGGTTAAAGTGATTTTATCACTGTTCCAGTTATCCTCAAGGGGCAAAGAAGGTACTAGATTTAGACAAACTTCCAGTAATGTCTTTATTCTGAGCAGAATTTGCAATTTAAATAAAGTGGGATTAACATAAACTGTTAATAATCAATAATTATTCTGAAAAGAGAAAAGATAACGCTGATAAGAACCAATTTTACATAAAGGCATGTAACTACGTTTTTCATGACTACAAGACAACAATTAACTCAATCGTATGCATAGGTTGAATCTGCTGTATGCTCTATTAAATAACCTACCTAACATCCTTGGTTTCGATAGGACACTCTGAACGGAAAATACTCACAGTATGCGCATTGACACAGGCTGAATAAGAAAGAATTTAATGCTTAATACATTCATAAACAAAATACAATAAAATACCTGAAGGGTTTTATCTCTAGACCTTAAATATTCAACATGTCTGGGAGAGGTTAGAGAAGACAAATCCAAAAATATGGGCGGTTCAACACGATGATCAACAAAAATTCACGTGGACCAATGAAAATTAAATTACCTAATATGGACATACAATGACATGAGCATATTAAAGCTGGACTCACGAAAACTAAGAACTAAGCGATGAATGACTGACTATTCAGAACAATCACTGCTACCGATCCACATATATTTTAGAAAACAAGTGTCTTTAAAAACTCCACATACTTTATTATAAGACCAGATTTTGATAACCCCACTTGAATTATTTCCAATGTACGATCTGATAGATGAATTCCAGTACAATAATCTAAAACTTGCCTTTTGTCGACCTTAAAGTGTTTCGTTGACATTTTATTATATTCTAATTGAATGCAATCGGCTACTTAAATACTAATCTGACTATAAAGATTCTGAAGAGGTGTATTGTGTTAGTCACACCCTTGATTAGGTATAAATTAAAAATAGATTCTTGTAAAATAAGTGATATTAACATGTTCATCAATGATTCGATTCTATTTTGTCCTTGTAGCAAATTCACAATACTCCACAGGCAGCTCAAATCCCAGTTGATAGCTGAGAGGCTATCTACAAATAAAGTTTATTAGTTATAGATAAGAACAGAAAAGCACGTTCGCATCTAATTCTCTTCGGCAACTGTGGATGTCCTTGAGGAAATCATCCTTTGACATCTTGGAAAGGCTAATTCAACACACCTACTCAGAGTAACGACACATGTATGCTAACTGGTAAACTGTGCTACACATCTTTCTTTCGTAGATTAACACAGAGAAACACCAAGGCCATATATCACTTCTTTAAATTCCTTTCATCTGAAGATGACGTGTTAATTGTGTTCAAACGGTGCTTAATTTATTTAAAAAGTATGTTATACCATAATATTGCTTTTGTGTTTCTGTTATGTCTGCAATCTTCAATAGCTATTATGTGGTATGTTTCGCAATAAAATAGACAGCAGTTGATCTTCCCCGGTTGTGTGAGCTGCGTCCATCTCGTAAGGCATAGCATTTTCTTTAGTTGCACCAAAACTCCAATAGAATGTGAAAACCAAATTGTGATTTAAACAATATTTATTTCTGTAAGTTTATACACAAGTACATTTACAAATATAAAGATAGATGAACAGATTTATGTTGCTGCGACCAAGTACTGGACCGCAAAAGAAATTCTTCGAAGGACCAATGACATACTGATGTTACCCATTTTGCCCCTATGTAAAGCAGTATTTTTAGCTTCATGGCGATTACGGGTGTTTCCTATAGGATAGGATATCCTGTAGGATATCTATAGATAGTCGTTAAAGGAAAGAAAATATTCTCTGTGGGTTGGACGTGTCCCTTTAGTATGATTACGATATTATCCACATTGATAATATATTACCGTGGGGAAAGGAATTAAATAGTGATCAACATGTCGAGTAATCATAATTTATAATTAGAATAATGCAAAATGATACATAAGCAAATATAGAAAACCTCTTTATAATTCCTTTAAATTTTCGATACGAACATGGTCGTATGTTTACGGTTTAAATTTAAATTTAAGCTGCAGAAGAAGCATGCAAGTGTAAGGGCTCCACTGACCGCCTACATTGTCACGACTTTTATTATTCTGATTTTGTAAGAAACAATGAAAATCATGTTTGACTTATGGTCTTTGTTGACTTGTTATAAACATGACCTGTAAATTGGGATAGTAATTGATTTCGATTCTATAATAAACGAATTATTTGTAATTATGATGTAATGCAATCTCCCAAATCCTTTGCATCCAAAACTTATATAATAAATCACAACCATTCTATTTATTGTTCTTCCTCGGTGTAATCGATTTGGTTAAGGGTGTTATAAGAGATGCTGTTTGATAGAATTACGTGATTTATGGAAGAAGCCAATTGTTTCCAGTTTATTTGGCGTTAATTTTATTTACATATCAGACTCAAACAAACCCCAAGTTTAATATATGAATACAGAATTAATTGGTATGTATATGAAACGCTATTCTTGCAAAAATATTTGCAATTAGTTTGCTAATTTGTCAGTCGTTAAATGAATCTAAGCCTGACTTGGACGAAATGAGAATCAAATTATAATTAAAAGAAAATAGCTGAGAGGCAACAGATTAAAATATTTCTTTTCGTGTGAAACAAATGGACATTTAGGAGTTCACAAAAACCTTTAGTTTCGTTTTACGAGTCGTGTTTGTGCAAGACGAACCCACAGTCAGATATGGACGTTTTGAAGCAGGAGTTCCAATACAAATGTGTATTTGCCTCATTCAAAGTATTGGTAAGGGAATTGATCATGCAATGGCTGGACATTTTCCCCTTTCAGTTAAGTAGTGTGGATAAAACTGATACATAGACAAAACTCTCCATGAACACTGCATGTTTGTTTGTCTTTATATTCCCCTATATAAGACCCAAATACTATTCATTTCATTCACCCTCTCAACTAAACCAATTTCCAAAACTATTGAAAGATTTTATTATTTGTACCCTTCTATACATTTCGTTTCTGTGTTTCAGTGAAGTTCATGGAATGATTAAATCATTGAACGTTATGATGTAAGTTTATGGTGGAAATCTATTTCATGCCACTGCTCTAAAAATAAGATCTAGAAATAACATTTTTCTCAAATATTCAAAAAATAGAATATCTTTAAAGAGTGTGCACAAAATTAAATTAAGGGCAGATGTCCAGGTTCCTCTGAAGGTCTTCGTTACTTGGTGGTTGAAATGCGAATGTGATGGAGTTATAATAGTTACCACTAGAAACCAATCTTACTACTGAATGTTTACATCCCATAACTATTCCACGTTTTGCTGAAAATTGAAATATTAAAATTATTAAAGCATGCAACAACACACTTCGTAATCATTTTGATATAGCTCAAACAAAATAAAGGGTTTTTAGACTACATTCAGGAGCTTGAAGTTTAACTATCAAAAATCATCGCACTTTTTGTGAGGAACAGATGAATAAACTACAATTGTTTTAGGTATAATTGCTCATTTATTTTTTATAAAATTTTCAGTTCAGTTTAGTTCTGTTGTTGGCTGTCTGTAAGTTGTATGAGTAAATATCTGTCCCATTATTAATGAAAATAATAATTTCAAAATACTTACCAACTTTAGATCGAACACCACAAAATGCCAGCTTTCTACTCATCAGATCAGTATCCAAACCATCTCCAAATAGAAATTCTACGTAATCTGATTTACCTTCTGAATTAGTACACTGAAACAAAATCAAGTGAAGTTTCACCAAATTGACTTTCTTGTTCCCATGATCCGAGTCTATTTTCATTAACCGACTTCGTAAAATGTAACCAATGGAACTAGTAAGTTGCACAACACAATCAGAACTGGTTTGATAATATTTGTTCATAATTTAAAACACATAATGATTTTCTTCTTAAACACGTTGTTTTCACATGGAAATGCAAGACTTACAATTTTATGCAATAAATTACAAATTTAAACAAATCAGCAGATCGACAAAATAGAAACAAACCGATACACACAATTGGCCTACACAAACTGGCATTTGATTATCACTGATCAAAACCAACGAAACTAAATAAATGATAGGAACATATTTAACAAAGGAGAGTAAAAATTGAAAGTAATAAACCATTTAATCTGCTTGTATCTAAATTTGTTTTATTTTGTTTTCATTTTACAATACCTCATTCTCAAAATAGCCTACCTTCACTGAAAGGCCAGATCTCGTCTTAATGTTACCACCCTCTGATGATACTCCAATATCTACACTTAATAGGAATATCTTTTCAGGATAAATAATAGATACAGAACAATTACTTTTCTTTCCATAGTTCTTCAGAGTTATTTCTCCTGATTTACTCATCGCTATAGCATTACACGCTGTAAAATAAATAGTAATCGCTACTAGAAATACGTCAAATACATGAAGGGCTTAAGGAGATTTAAACAAGACAATGTTCAGGGTTATTCTTTATAAAGTATATAGCAGTATAATCCTTCTGGAAGTAAGCATATCCTTCCAACCTTGGTAGATCACAAAGCTTACAAAGCCGTATGCTGGGGATCGGGACCCTGTTACACAAAACTTTACGATTATCTTATCTGATCAGGTAGATACTCACTCAATCAGAAAAATTTCATAGTCCATTATAAAAATTTCGTTTCTCCTGTTAACAGTTAGCAGTAAGTGGTTTAAGTAGCAAATAATACACACTGACAAACGTCATTCGTCTTTGGGAGTATTCAATCTGATCAGATAGGAGTATTATTTTGAAATCTACTGAAACATCGTGGATAAAGACTTGGTAAAAAAGACTTCGGAAAGTATCCACGATATTTCATGCATGTGATATTATTATTTTTAAATTGATATTTCGAGAATACAAGAAATGTACTTACGAGCTGGATTTCGTACGAAGTTTACTCGAACCCGAAAACCCTGACCTTCAGAAGGGATCAGGAACTGAATTAAGGCGACATTTTGAGAACTAAGGTATTTTTTTTGTGGTTTATTGTTATGACATAGATCAATATATCTGTCATCTAGTGATTTACTGTGGTCTAGTGGACTTGGGAAATATTCACCATTAAGCTCCCAACCATCTACTAACTGTGAAAAAAAAATGAACACAATTTATATTAGACATATCTGAAACTTTATGTCATATTCGCATTTAAACTAAAGGACAATACAAAGACAGCAGTAAAAGACCACTCCCCATTTCAGATAATTGCTATTTTCTATATTCTATATACAGACGCATAAAAATACATCAATAGCCTGTGAAGTGAAGACTGGATAATAGTGAACGTAGAGTTGGACGATATGACGATATAATCGAATAAACCTATCAAAACCAGACTTATGGCATTATTTCTATACTGTCGTTCAGAAGCTGGTTATGACGCAAGATCAACAGCACCTAAATCACACTCTCTTGTATTATTATAGGCATATTATGGACATTGGAATATGTTGACATTGAAAAAATATATTGTGCGCCTCGCCCGATACCGACAACAGTAACTGATAAGTAGGCTATATCAACTATACTTACTGCCACAATATTGGATTGTTCACATTGTATATCTAATGATATTTCTACTTCAACCAGTGTATCTGGATCACCAATTAAATACAATCCACAAACTTCTCTTTGTCCTCGTGATGTGAAATAATAATCGCCATCTGTACTCCACATATCAATACAATCTGGAAAAAATAACAAATTTGGGATTTCGGCTATTGGGTAAGTTTTGACTGCAGTCAGTTAATAGCATAAGGTGCTAACTGCTATTCATCTTTTTAGCGCTACACACGCTCATTCCAGCTCATTTCGATTTTAACTCATGAAGTTATGTTCTGTTCAATCTTGATTTTAATGTTACCATAGATAATTTTTTTTAGCATAAAAGCGTCGACTCCTGATTCTTACCAATACTGGTTGGAGTTCTGTCTATTACATCATCGTCCAATGGCAGACTTCTCTGGAAAAAAAATACAAAAAATCATTGATTACGATTATTATTTAACCTGGTTTTATTGATAAATATATCAAATTGTGCTTGATCTGAAAAGTGTGAAAGATTAAATGCTATGCTAAGGGAACTCAGCCTATAATATTGGGATTTCAAAGTTACTTTAGTTTCCGAAATAAAAAAATATATATATTATCCACGCATCGGACTCAAGTAAAGTAAAGTAGGCTATAACGTTTGTAAAGTGACAATATTGACTGATTCAACGTTAAGATTTGTGGAAAATTAAGAAAAAAGTCGCATATAAAACATATCTGAATGTAGGCCAAAATATAAAAATTAACTTTGATCTCATTAGCATTATTAGTGTGAAAACGCAATAGATCAACACTAAAATATTTATGACTCTTAACCCTTAACTTGATTGACAGATACCAGTTGAATGGAAAACAGCGGTTTCAGGCACTATCACTATAAAAAATAGAAAGCATCGGGAGTATTTCACCAAAAGAGATAGACCAATGTAAATACATGTACATGTATAAGGAATGTTAACGTTATGGTGACGTATATGAAGTGCATGAACCGCTTCATTAGGTTATTTGTCTTGTCACGTAATAAATCAGCTTTTATTTCCCCAAAACAATAACAAGATCCACATTCATTCCATAAATATGGTAATTTATAATCTTGAAATATATAATTGTGTTTGAACCTTTGACCAGAACTTTAATAAAGATGTATCCGCATATCACGACAGTTAATTGCCGTAAGCACTTTCTTATCCCACAAATGAGGCTTAATAGCTTGTTCATAAAGAAGTATTGGCGGCAGCTTATTTCATTTAATTATACTGTGGTCACTTTAGAGTAATATAAATACATTATCAGACAAGGATAGATCAGATTGTGATAATTATGATCCTGATACCCATGAGATTCCGGTAATAAGTCAGCATTTACGTCAATGGTGTCAATTTTTAAAACTGATCGGATACTGCATCTAATGAATAAAGAAAGATACAGGCTTCAAGCACGTAATGTACTTTTCCCATGTGTAAAGAAATAATAACCACGATTAATAATGGAATCAATAAAAATCAGAACTTGTTTTATATAATATGTTGTAGAGTCCGAAATACCTTTCAATAAAAATTTACATGCATGTCGTTTGAGATCTGGTTAAACCAAATAGTTCCATTATCTCTCATTCTACTGAGTACATTTACTTATTTCGCTGCCTTCAGAAAAATACGTGTTCAGTGAACTTAAGTTAATATTTAATATCAAAAATAGTTTGTCATGCTATTTCATATGCATATCATGACCCAAACATTTTTGTGCAACAAGTCATTCTATTACGATAGATTTAATCCCAAACCGCCCGATAATAAACACTTTAAGAAGGACTTGATCAAAAAAAAAAAAAAAAAATGGAAAACATGTGGAATCTGAATATATTTATCTTGTGTAGAAAATAAGAACAACATTCATTTGATCCATTATCCTTTAATTCCTGATGTGTGTCATGGTAAAGTATATTCACAGTTTAAGCCTAAACTATTAAAATCACAGGAATTGGACATTGTGTTTGGTAATTGAGGTTGCCCACAGCGTTGTAGAGCTACTTTCATCGTGACAAATCTGAAAGCTTCTGTAAGGCTTTGAAGTAGACAGAATAAAGACGATATTTGAGACATTCCAAGAAAATATAGACATCTTTCAGGGCAATTTCTCTTAGTTATCGTGCTACGTAGTAATTTTCTTAAGTGAAGTTTAATATCAGGAAGTATATTGCCTTGTCATCAAAATTCACAACAGGAAGGTGTCTCAAGTTCTAAAATTTAAAAAAAATTACTAAGTTTTCCTACAGAGACATCCAACAAGTTAAAGTGGCTATGTACAAGTTTTTGATTTTGTAAAAGAAAATGATGAACAATCATAAAAATGACTCTCGGTGTCAAATGGACCTCAGATGGCTGATTGGTTTTAGTTACAAAAGTAGAAACAGTTTGATCTTGATGATTATTTCTGAATTTCATAGTCTTTATTAAGATGGTAAAAACTAACCTGCACTATGTGGACTACAGAATAAGAAGAAAGATGACCCCTGAAAAAACGTAACGGCAAATAGCCGAGTCATTTCCTCTTTCTGATAATGCCAAGACAATTAATTTGCGTTGACATTTTAATGTTCCTTTTTCAACGCATCTGTAGCTTCATTATTGTTATAAGCATTAGCGAAATAGTTTATTTTAGACCTATCACTTATATCAAAAAACAAAATGGTTAATAGATGATAAAATATTTCAATGATTTTATGACGTATACTGTGTAATACTTGAGTAATATGAATAATATTTGAAAAACAGCAAGTGTCCAATGTGTTCGTTTTTGGGCATTCAAGTAGATTTGTGCGTAAAAACAAAGAAATGTAGGTATTTAAGAATACACTGACAAATCATGTTAAATAGCATGGAATATGAAGCAGTAGTTACAAAATTCTGGATATGTGTTCTTGAATTGAAAAATTTAGTATCCAAAATGCAATAAACGGGAACTGATCTTGCTGATCTTGCTAATATCTCAAAAGAAACATCCCTGGCTGATTCGAAAATACCTTGAAGACATAAAGTATATCTGATGTCCAGTTCCACTGAACATTCTAAACAAATATATGGCTGATAAATGTGGGGCTTTGATTATCTTAAACATTGACATTATATGTTCAAAATATAATATTAGGAACATGTAAATAGGTTTTCTGCCTTATTTCTTATGATTGCACAAATATAGAGCATACCTTTTATATACGGACGTCTATAATCCAAGAACATTTTGATTTATTATTGTGTAATTTTGATATCACCAGTAACTTCAGAATTCTTCAATTTGGTGGACGGGCACAAATTGAAGCAAATAGCGCTTCTGGTAAAACTATTTTTGCATATTTTTATTTCGATATCGAGTCAATGCACGTAATCATTTTAAATATGAAACACCATTTAAATTTTTTACTTTTAGATCGCATCCATATAATAAATAGCAACCTTCACCTAAATCCGAGCAAAAATTCGTGTTCTTAAAAAAATTGATCTAAAGTAAAGTAAAGTCCACTATCTCAGAGGCGACACGGTCAATCAACCTAACAAACCCGATTAAACATCTTGTCGGACTAATGAAGACAAGACTAAATGTCGTTCATAAAAGCATCTAAACAATTTTGAAATGAATTTGTTGGATTTCCTTGTTATATCTGCAAAAATTTCCTGAAAATTTATGTGAGAACATCTACAAAAGTCTACCAAAAAGTCGCATTTCTATACGCACTAAATATTTATATCCTGTACAGTAATGGTATGTTTTACGCGAGTTCATTAATTTGGACACCCTTATGCCCTTTCACTCACAATACGATCAAGTCATGTAGGGCCAATGTTTTTTTCATGATAAAAGGATGGATACAAAAGCATGCAAGATATTTTGGATGCTAACAATCATGAAGATTATATTGAATAAAGTAATGCTACATACCTTCACGTCATGTTGAACAGGAAATTCATAGGAAAAAACTTGACAAAACATACATAAAACATATAAATTAGTACTAAGGTGAAACATGATGGATTTTAAGCGTGTCGTGAAGTTTATGATGTGGAATGAAATGGAATAATTCCCGGTTACTTTATTGATGTATTTATACAGGTACTTGTCAATCATCTATCACGTGATTTTTAAGAAACCGTGATAAACCCGTTTGTAATATCATCGATATCGCAGAAGCTTGGCTGGTGCGTCTAGCGTATTTAACAGAAATGAATATCGGATATAAAAAACAATTGATTTCGGTTGATAAACGGTTGAAACATTATTGAAATTAAGAAAAACTGCGAAAAATAATTGTTGATCCGAATACAATAAATGGTGAGAAAACTTTGCTATGTATAATTATTATATACAGCAATTAATATCAATCATTAGGAAATTGAGCCCTAAAATACTATTCGAATTAGTTAATAATTAATCTAGATGTGATAACCTTTCTGAAAATTGATTTATCAAATACAGTATCAGTTATCACTTACATGGGTTTCCTTATAATACGAAACTACGTATGTTAAATACATGTTATTTGCATCCAAAAAATCATAAATAGTGTCGAATGGAGAAACCCTGAGTCAGTTTGTAACTGGGAATATTAAAACCTTTCCCATCCGAACCAGCTAAGGAGTGGCGTGAGTCTCGTACTTAAATACGACTTTAATATTTTCTTTTGAATTTAATATTTTCTTTTTGAATTTGATATTTTGTTTTTGAATAAGAAAATTTCTTTTTAAATACGGGTTTGATTAGTAAAACGAATGGCGAAACCTAATTTTTTTTTAGCCCTGTGAGAATATAGCTTTCTGATTAATCCTGTTTAAAATTTGGACAAAACTCTTTGGTCATGTAAGGTATTTTTCCAATTCAAAGTGTTGACCTTAATGATCTACTAAAAGCCTCTCAAAACATTAATAAATAATTGTATGACAAATCGACAGATTTAATTATCTGTAATTTGCAACAAACAAAGACACATTGACAAAGTTTGAATCAAACCTCAATGAACCCGTAGACAACAAAATACATAATTAGAATCATGGTAGGTAATAAATAGGAAGCTATTTTCGTCTAGATTTGAAAGGCTGAATTCCCATCACGTTATAATCAGGTTTATTGAAATGAACAGACCAACATGAACTGAAAATTATATGATACATGCCGATACTTCCTGAATTTTTCCATTATTTCCATATAAATACCACACCTTATACTAATGATATATTATTTATTGTTTGCATTGAAAGGCAAATCGTATAAACAAACGATCGTTTCAGAATATCTCCTGAATAAGGCATTTCAATTTGTTCACACTTAATTACAATAATTACAAGCACGGCAACATTACCTCCCTACTGGCAGACTGCTTTAATGATACAATTTCAAAACCAACAAATACTCTGTTTGCTTTGTCATACATTCGAAACATGTTCCAAACAAGAACAAGAAACCCGAAATACATAGGAAGCTTGTCTTAAACAATGTTTCAATATGTTCACGTTTCGTTCACTTTCATTTTTAAAATCTTTATATGATATTAATATATATATATGTATTATATTTCAGTCAGGAGTTAAACGCCTTTCCTATTAGGAATGATTTTTTTCGGCAAAGATTCTTGAATCATCTTACATCTTTTCTTTTCGAGGTAATTATACGAATGAATTAGGCGTTGTTTTTTGGGACCTTTCATTTTTAATCGTTTTTAATAATTTCTTTCTTTAACCGGGGAAGTCTAGATGCTTCTGAAAATTTATTCTTAGATGTATTATACTTAAGAATTGTACATAACTTCTTCTGACATGCTACACAATGGCACGAATCATTTTAGCCCCTATGCAAATATTCTAAAAACTGAATAATGAAATGCGCTCTAGTTGATAATTATGCTACTATCGACCTCTGAAACCAGGTGAATCTTTAATTGAACTTTCAATTTGAAGTTGTTCAGAAATTTACTCTCATCAACTGTTTATTAGGTTTGTGATTTCTGATTGATTGCTTTGTACAGCACTTTAATAAATGTTGCTTGATGCTTTTTGTACAATGTACAACTATACAATGTAGTTATAGATTGTTTTATACATATAAATATACGTATAAATAGCTATAATGAACGTCTCAAAGTGTCACTTTCTATTTCACGTATCAATGAATACTTTCTAACCTTGACCATTGTCACAGTTCTACAAAAAAAAAACATCCAAGTAAAACTGTTTTCGCTCCATACCTTGGATGTATTCTCAGTTACGCATAAAGTTTTTAAGAAAATCTCTTTTCAATCTATAAGCTGTCTAACGTATTCGTGAAAAGGGTACATCTAAGGTATATAAGTGTACTAGTTATGGCTACAGCCGAGATTTCATTAATTTAGAAATTATTAGAAACACAACACAATTTTACATAAATTATTGGTTGTTGTATATCAACGAAAAGCAAAGAGCAAAATTTTTACTCGACGAAGAAATGCAATAAAGATAACACTGTACAATGAGCAATGGAGATTGGCGTATTCTTTTTCGAATTTCAGCGTTCAATTATTAATCTATTCAGACCTGTTACTGAGTAAACCGGCAATTCTCTAATTGTGGAAGCAATAAAGCTTTGAGTATTCGACGATCATTTGGAATTATCGGTAACATAACGGTATAGAAAATTAAAAAAAAAACAAGAACAAAAACTAAAAAAAAAAAACAAATGACATGAACCATAGTCGCTGTTTTGGGGTTTTTAATCTTTTCAAATTTATCATTCAATGGTGATGTGACGCCGTTTTATAATTAAGGTTTATAACCTGAATCATGTTTCCGGTAACCATTAGCACGATAAGATGAAACACAGTAGGTTGTAATATTTCAGTTCGTGTCATTAACTGTTTCTTTATTCCTCTTGTCCTTTTAATTTGGAAAATTAAACATTATTATCGCTTGAAAGGGAAACATGCCAGTAATCTTATTGCACTATTGCGCGTCTGGCGTATTTAACAGAAATGAATATCGGATATAAAAAAGAATTGATTTCGGTTGATAAACGGTTGAAACATTATTCAAATTAAGAAAAACTGCGAAAACTAATTGTTGACCCGAATACAATAAATGATGAGAAAACTTTGCTATGTATAATTATATACGGCAATTAATATCATTAGGAAATTGAGCCCTAAAATTCTATTCGCATTCGTTAATAATTAATCTAGATGTGATAACCTTTCTGAAAATTGATTTATCAAATACAGTATCAGTTATCACTCACATGGGTTTCCTTATAATACGAAACTACGTATGTTAAATACATGTTATTTTCATCCAAAAAATCATAAATAGTGTCGAATGGAGAAACCCTGAGTCAGTTTGTAACTGGGAATATTAAAACCTTTCCCATCCGAACCAGCTGAGGAGTGGCGTGAGTCTCGTACTTAAATACGACTTTAATATTTTCTTTTGAATTTAATATTTTCTTTTTGAATTTGATATTTTGTTTTTGAATACGAAAATTTCTTTTTAAATACGGGTTTGATTAGAAACCTAATTTTTGTTTAGCCCTGTGAGAATAAAGCTTTCTGATAAATCCTGTCTAAAGTGGTTATGATGCTGAAATCATTTTGAAACTTATATATGGCGGCTTGTGAATATATTTCTTCTCGTAGTCCTTTCACTCGAGAATATAAAATAATAATATTATTAATACCCTTAATGATCTACTAAAAGCCTCTCAAAACATTAATAAACAATTGTATGACAAATCGACAGATTTAATTATCTGTAATTTGCAACAAACAAAGACACATTGACAAAGTTTGAATCAAACCTCAATGAACCCGTAGACAACAAAATACATAATTAGAATCATGGTAGGTAATAAATAAGGAGCTATTTTCGTCTAGAATTGAAAGGCTGAATTCCCATTATAATCAGGTTAATTGAAATGAACAGACCTACATGAACTCAAATTATATGATACATGCCGATACTTCCTAAATTTGTTCATTATTTC
The DNA here is from genome assembly GCA_030562195.1 of Nipponacmea schrenckii. Classification (NCBI taxonomy): domain Eukaryota; kingdom Metazoa; phylum Mollusca; class Gastropoda; family Lottiidae; genus Nipponacmea; species Nipponacmea schrenckii. The sequence goes on from JAUJPP010000007.1 coordinate 367,500, forward strand.
CATATAAATACCACACCTAATACTAATGATATATTATTTATTGTTTGCATTGAAAGGCAAATCGTATAAACAAACGATCGTTTCAGAATATCTCCTGAATAAGGCTTTGAATTTGTTCACACATAATTCCAATAATTACAAGCACGGCAACATTACCTCCCTACTGGCAGACTGCTTTAATGATACAATTTCAAAAACAACAAATACTCTGTTTGCTTCAGTCATATATTCGAAACATGTTCCAAACAAGAACACCGAAATACATATAGGAAGCTTGTCTTAAACAATGTTTAAATTTGTTTCGTTCACTTTCATTTTTAAAATCTAATTATGTTTTCGAGCTACAAATCGTGAAAACGTTTATTTTTATGAAGTTTATATGATATTAATATATATATATGTATCATATTTCAGTCAGGAGTTAAACGCTTTTCCTATTAGGAATGATTTTTTTCGGCAAAGATTCTTGAATCATCGTACATCTTTGAGTACTTATAAAAAATCTATATAGTTTCATCATTCCCTTTCATGGTGAAACTAACACATTAGTTTAACAATGTTAAGAATAGATCTTCACTGTTTGGCCCAGTCATACATTGAAACCAACACAAAAAGTCAGCAATTTAAAGCAAACATCGACCGCTTTGTAGCTTTTGGGTTTGGACAGTGTTTTCGGGGTAATTATACGAATGCATTATATCGTTGTCTTTTGGGACCTTTCATTTTTAATCGTTTTTAATAATTTCTTTGTTTATACCAGGTAAATCCAGATGCTTTTGAAAATTTATTCTTAGAGGCATTATCCTTAAGAATTGTACATAACTTCTTATGACATGCTACACAATGGCACGAATCATTTTAGTCCTAGCCAATCAAATTAATGTGGGGGAGTTTAACTCACACGCAGTGTCACACACTATTTGATTGATATAGAACAAATCAATTTTCATTACTAACATTCTGATCAAAATCTTATAGTCCGTATCAACGCCACAGCCATGTACAGAACTCGAAGGAATATGTCTTTTGATCATGCAACTAAAGCTCTTTGATAACAGTGACCAGAACCAAATGTTAGAAACAAAGCACTATCATCCACGCATACTGTAATGATGGTAATGTATTTGCAGACTAAATTGCATAAGTAGATTAAAAGATTTGATATAGGATCAGAAGCATGTGGGTTTCCTGTGGAACCGTGACAATAAAATCTATGAACATGATTGAGTGGCCTTTAGGACTTCCAATTGTTTCTCAAAATAAAGAGGTTGCTGTTATGACTTTTCAGCCAGCCCCTATGCAAATATTCTAAAAACTGTATACTGAAATGAGCTCTGGTTGATAATAATGCTACTATCGACCTCTGAAACCAGGTGAATCTTTAATTGAATTTCCAATACGAAATTGTTCGGATAACAGCATTTGAACTATATCATGTAGAAATCGAAATATTTAGAATATTATATCTGGCGAAAAATACGTTCTGGACAAACACGATAGACAGAAGCTCACTATCATCAACTGTTTATTAGGTTTGTGATTTCTGATTGATTGCTTTGTACAGCACTTTAATAAGTGCTGCTAGAGTTTTTGTACAATGTACAACTATACAATGCAGTTATAGATCTGTTTTATACATATAAATATACGTATAAATAGCTATAATGAACGTCTCAAACCCTGTGTCACTTTCAATTTCACATATCAATGAATGCTTTCTAACCTTGACCATTGTCACAGTTCTATAAAAAAAAAAACAGATCCAAGTAAAACTTTTTTTGCTGCATACCTTGGATGTATCCTCAGTTACGCATAAAGTTTTTAAGAAAATCTCTTTTCAATCCATAAGCTGTCTACCGTATTCGTGAAAAGGGTACATCTAAGGTATATAAGTGTACTAGTTATGGCTACAGCCGAGATTTCATTAATTTAGAAATTATTAGAAACATAACACAATTTTACATAAATTATTGGTTGTTGTATATCAACGAAAAGCAAAGAGCAAAATTTTTACTCGACGAAGAAATGCAATAAAGATAAAGCAATTGGCGTATTCTTTTTCGAATTTCAGCGTTCAATTATTAATCTATTCCGACCTGTTACTTCCGTCGGTTTATGTCCCAAGAAAAACGTACATTTCTAACTGAGTAAACCAGCAATTAGACGCAGTAGAGATTTGTTTGTTCTCATTTCTCATTTAATTGTGGAAGCAATAAAGCTTTGAGTATTCGACGGTCATGTGGAATTATCGGTAACATAACGGTGTAGAAATGAAAAAAAAAAACAAAAAAAAAAAAAACAAAAAACAACAAAACAAATGGCATGAACCATAGTCGCTGTTTTGGGGTTTTGAATCTTTTCAAATTTATCATTCAATGGTGATGTGACGCCGTTTTATAATTAAGGTTTATAACCTGAATCATGTTTCCGGTAACCATTAGCACGATAAGATGAAACACAGTAGGTTGTAATATTTCAGTTCGTGTCATTAACTGTTTCTTTATTCCTCTTGTCCTTTTAATAAGGAAAATTAAACATTATTATCGCCGCTTGAAAGGGAAACATGCCAGTAATCTTATTGCTCTGGAAAAAAATTAAAAAAAAACACACAAACCCTAGGCTGGTTAAGCGTTTGACGGCGTAAGAATGACATGTATATATGAAACGCTGAAAATGTTAAACCTGGAAGTGCTTGTTTTAAGCGTAAACCTACTAATAATATTTATTCGTAACATTTTACATTACATAGTAAAGAGGTACAATACACAATTAGAAATATATACAATTCATGATGTAAACAAACACTCAATAATTTCATTCAGGTAATTTTTTTTCTTTCAAGTATGCCAATGCTGTAGCTATTGATAAATTGGGCCAAACGGACCAGAGTTGTAAAATAGAATTGCGGCTAAAATTCATTTGTCATTAATCTTCCCAAACACATACCATGTGCCCACATGATTTTAAGTAGGGTGTTGGTAAATAGTCAAGTAAGGGTTTGTTAAGAACAAAACTTGGAAATGACTCAATTCTTTGTAAACAGAATAATATATATCTGACGCTTTGAAACAAATTCCTACCAAACCTTTCCAGTGGCATCTGTTTTCTTCCAGTGGCAGTGGTTATATTATTTCCTTGTCAAGCCATCGCATATTTGATACACTATCCCTCACTGTTTGTTGGATTGCATTCAGAAATTATGTTATCCACTATGTATCTTGACAACTGACAATACTACTAATATGGGAGAAAGAACTATGGCTTTATTGATGACATAGTTTCAAAGATTAGATGTTTTCTCGAATTATGTTCGATTATGACTGGTCAGGCTGGTTAAATTTGAATCAGTGGTAAATATAATTAAAAACGCGTCGCGTTTCCAACTTGCCGATTGCATCTTTATTGCGTAATTTGATAATGGTTCTGTACAATAATTGTGTTATTGATAGCAAGCATATTTCTGGCTCTTAATATTTTATATGATTTTTTACTTTCCAGTACGTTAGGTGACACGTTTGGGAAGATTTTGGTGTCAAATTATCATAACTTTTACGACCTACATAAAAACCAGAAAGGCCTTTTTATTCTCAAGAATTTTGAAAGATATCCTTCGTGCCGGTCCTGTTAGAATTCATTCATTGGTAATGTTCAACCCGCTGTGATACTCAGGTAGTGTTTACTAGTGCTGAAGTTGTAAAAGAAGCTAATGTATGGAGACGTCGGATTAAACCTTATGTCAGTTAAAATGTTATAAGTAAACTCGTCTTCATTAGCCCATAAGGAGCAGAAGAGCAGGACTTCATTTAATTTGTATACATTAAGAGCGATTGACGTGAAAAACGCTTCATTTCTACAAATGTCGAAGTTATCTCCCTTGAAACATCCAGTTCAAAGTACATACATAGCAATGAAATCCATTTCAGTTTTTGTAAAGAAAACCAATACATCAATATACAAAAAAGGTATTACACAAAGTGGCCAAGAATTCACTGGGAGTACAAGCATGTTCGACCTATACAATTTTGAATACGGCCAACCGTATGCAAACCTCTCGGCGCATTCGGCTTCAATCTCACGCCGTCACGCAGCTACCTTAAAATCTCAAGCATGTTGAAGGTTTAGGGTAAAAAAAAACAATGGTATTTGTTGGTTTGCTTACGATATTAATCCGACCAAAAAACGGGTCGCGTCTTCAGTCATGTTTCGAGGGAATTCCGCATGTTTATTTTTAACCCTGCTGATCATTAGCTATCAAAGTTGAGTCTGAACAATCGTCATACAGCAATCTCTCCTCAATTGTCGTTCCTGTTTCGCCTACTGATTGAAAAGGAACGATAACTCTGGATAGAGATTGCGTTGACAGTTCAGATTCCAGCACCACGTATTCAGGCTGTGAAAATGTCGAAGATTCAGATTCTACCTTGAACGACACTCTTCCCGTAAAACGGACCAAATGTACAGAAGCCGCTACTTTCAAAAGCAAGTTTAATAGAGAATTTCACATTGTAATAGGGCCTACTCTATTAAAGTTCACTCTTGGACTTCCAGTTTATTGTCTTCAGGGTGAATAATATCATCAAAATCAGTAATATTTAGTTAATAAATATAAAGAATGTTCTTAGGTAAAAATAGAAGATATTGTAAAGACAAAAGAAAGCAAGTTCACATTGTCTACTGATTTGCAGTTTTATTCTCAGGAAAAGAGCTAGAATGCATCTCCTCAGAGCTTCCAGGGGACTAGGCGGTCCCTGGACCTGTAACCTAATATCACTCCAAGACCAAGGAACATTCTTGGTTGAGAGATCTACGTATGGTCTCAGACTGTCAGATTTTATGGCTAAACCCAATATCCCAAAAGCATAGGTAAATATAGGATGGACCTGACTGAATGGAAATATAGGGGTGGGTTTCAAAAGCCTACCGCCAACCGCTGCCAACCGGCCTACCGGAAGGAAAAAAATGCGCCAAAATAGATATTGTTAAATTTAAGGATCGTAGATTTTCATACAATAAAACGAAACTATTCAATTTGACGAAACTTTTGTTGACGTCAAAATTATGGAATAAAAATTATTTTAAAAATGAAACGAAAAAAAATAAATATTTTCTGTTCGTGTTCAGCGTTGTTTTTCTTCACATTAACTAATACAATCCATGCCAAAAAAGCAATAATCTAATTTGTATTCAAATGGGACACATAATTAACCGTAAAAGTACCCTTAAATCTTTTTTAAATGATCATGACAGGAAGGTCGTTTGTTTCAGAGTTACTTCCCTTAATTTATTTATTTAACGTCGTCGGCATTATGGATGATCAACAAGGCCAAGGGATCTTTCTTCCACATTTTAGAAGTTTTTCAAAGTTAATCCTTGACGTAGACTATAATAATTCTGCGAATGCTCCTCCTGTTAATCCAAACAAATCAGCAGTATATTTAGTTGATAAAACGCTTCGCAAAGACTGGAGGCGAACTTCCAGCACTTGGAAAAATCAGGTTTCCAGATACAGAACATTTAGGCCTAAAGAAAAAGATGGAACTGATGCCGATGGGATAAGATCGCATCGTGATGATGACTGGTTGATTGAAAAAGTTGCGGCTAAAGATTTGACCAAACATTGTGAAGATATTGGTGATTGTGATGTTGAGGCAAACTTATTACAAACATGGTAATCCTAAGTATTCTGATGTTAGAAAGATTGAAAATTTATTTTGAGTTTACGTATCATCATCATGATGCGATCTTATCCCATCGGCATAAGTTCCATCTTTTTCTTTAGGCCTAAATGTTCTGTGTCTGGAAACCTGATTTTTCCAAGTGCTGGAAGTGTGCTTCCAGTCTTGGTGAAGCGTTTTATCAACTAAATATACTGCTGATTTGGTTGGATTAACAGGAGGAGCATTCGCAGAATTATTATAGTCTACGTCAAGGATTAACTTTGAAAAAATTCTAAAAGGTGGAAGAAAGATCCCTTGGTCTTGTTGATCATCCATGATGCCGACGACGTTAAATAAATAAATTAAGGGAAGTAACTCTGAAACAAACGACCTTCCTGTCGTGATCATTTAAAACAGATTTAAGGGTACTTTTACGGTTAATTGTGTGTTCCATTTGAATACAAATTAGATTATTGCTTTTTGGCATGGATTGTATCAGTTAATGTGAAGAAAAACATCGCTGAACACGAAAAGAAAATATTTATTTTTTTCGTTTCATTTTTAAAATAATTTTTATTCCATAATTTTGACGTCAACAAAAGTTCCGTCAAATTGAATAGTTTCGTTTTATTGTATGAAAATCTACGATCCTTAAATTTAACAATATCTATTTTGGCGCATTTTTTTCCTTCCGGTAGGCCGGTTGGCAGCGGTTGGCGATAGGCTTTTGAAACCCACCCGAAATATAGTCATTTGTTGTTGAGAGCATGTTCGTTTATCAAGTGTTATTAATCAACAATAGTATTCAGTGGGTAAAACACCAACTATAAAAACACCAACTAAACAAACATGGGGCTTTCATGTCAAATATAGGGATGATTCAATTATTGAGATGTCGATGTGTAAAATATTACACCTCATTATATTTATTCGGATAGTTCGACAGGGATCATGACAATTAACTATGGGAGAAAACTCTGAATCATACTACAAGATTTGAACAACTATTAATTTCTGATGTGAACACGAGCGTATTAAATATAGACTAAACCTTATGTACATTGCCTTAAGGTGAAACATGTAAATTAATTAGCTTGTAATTAATTAATCTTAATCATCGTTATTAATTTCTTGTAAGTCATATTCACCGTTGCTGATAAGGTAATTTTGTTTATATCATTTCTATTTATCTCATTTAGTGTACACGTATGAAAACATGTAATGGGTATAAATTAAGATTTTAGCAACGGCATGATCTGCACCCATTTCAATTTTCTCAAGTCTTTTTTATTATTTACTAGTGTATAATTCAAGTGTTGATGTTGATCCACAGGATGAAAGGAGAAATATTTGCAGTGATAATCCTTTGCTTTTCTTTCATATCTGGACAAATTAAACCCAGTGTGATAACAACTTATGAATTTCTCCACGAGGATAAATTCATTGGCAAATTCACACAGGAAACACAAGATACTAGTCGGACAGAATGTGCTTTAAGTTGTGTGTCGAGTAAATTGTGTCGTTCATTTGCCTTTAATAACATCAAGATTAAATGTTATTTGTATAATAGGAATTTGTTAGAAACCGATACCGCTGTTCCTGAAACTGGTATGGTAACTTTGGTGTCTGGTCAGTAGAATACAGCAAGGTAAATAAATGTAAATAATCTGTGGATGAAATTTGAAAAGCTAACGAAACCTTTTGAAGACTTGAACAATTATGAAAAATGTATAAACTTTCTACAAATGGACTTTTAACCTATTCAAATTTCCTTGCTCAACTATAGAAATATACATTTAAACGAGATTACTTGTATAAAGGTATGATTAAAAGACTTCAAAATGAAAGTTTCTCACAAAGACCAAGATAGATCAAGATTATATCATTAAGGTTTCTCTAACAATTTATTAAAAATTTTTATTCTGACTTGTTAAGAAGTATTAGTGTAGTTTTATTAGTCGTAGAATTTAAGTATTAGTCGAATGTATGTGAGGGTCTGCAGCACAGATGGTTGAAGCGTGACCGGGTGACAGTTTCTTTGCTATTTCTAACAAATCGCGAGTTGATCTCGATCAGCCTGTAAAAGTCTGCTGACCTTGTTTAGGCCATCTCCAGTCGACTGAAATGTAAATGGTTCTGATGGACCAGCTGGTAGAAAGGATCTCAGAATAACATTAATTTCTTTTTCTTTGCAGATTTTTTGAAGATCATGGATACAGATTTGATAATTATCCTGTTTAATTCTATATAATTATTGTACAAATGAATTTGTGAAAATTAAGAAAAATATTGATACAAAAATAAATAATAAAATATTTGGAATTCAGAAATAAAAAAAAATCATTATAAAAATCTTGTTTTGAAAGGCAATTATAGTTTTCCAAAAATCTATGCGTATCAATGACATTGATAGCCTCGATTTGCACCATTTCAAACTTCAGTCAGGCGTCTATGGTATGTGAAATTCCACTCAAACCTAGTGCTTTTTAATAATGTTTACAGATGTAGTGGATTTGGAACTATATTGGAATGATATAAATCACCTTTACAATCTCTGGCTCAAATTATTGAGCAATACATAAACGAGAAATTACTCCTTTGAAAATGTCTGAGCAAATAAACACGTAATCTAGTTACAGACATTTCTGAAACTTTCTAAATGCATCCTCACGACTATACTTACAATTATTATCAGACATAATATAAATAGTAGTAGTGGATAGTGTTTGTGTAACCACCAGCAATTCAGCTTGAATGATTCTAAATCGTGCCGTAAATAATTTTATCTGCATTAAATGATATTTACGAGACAAAAAAAGCACAAAAATCACATAATAAGCACATAATTTGCTTTAACATATTTATAATCACCACTGAAATTATCTGTATTCTGTATGATTTTTAACTTAAACATATACTAGTATCCATTCAAACTCTCATAAGGAATTCACCACTAGCACATGTTTTATCACACAGTGAGTTTTTTCGGAGTTGATAATAAAGTGTCATATTATATTAATGGAAGCTACAAGACATATTTAAGAGAATTTTAAGTTACCAAGCGTTTATTTAAAAAAAAAAAAAACAATGAAAAGAAAAAAATCTTAGCAGTTGCATAGTAATAAAAGTACTCTCTCACTTAGTTTTATCATACTTTTCCAATTCGAACGATTCATTCCATTAGTATCGAAATTGTTCAACCAAAGATAGAAGATCAGTACCTTTTGAGTCAAAATCTGTCTATATAAAAAGGCAGTAAAGTGCAGAATTATTAGCACTATAAATATTCCTTTAAATCATATTATAGATTTACCCCTGAAGAAAATAGAGCATCTATTTTAGCTTCCTACAAGGTATTGATTTTTTGATAACTTCAAAGTCCTAATTCAGCTCCTTATAATACATTTCGTTAAAGCAATCCTCAATTAAATACAATTATTTGTTCACTATCGCCTATATTTAAATTTCTTCTCATAGAAATCACAACCAATCTCCCACATTCATAAAACGGAATTTTTACTTTCGATTTATATCCATTCCAAAGTTTATTTACTGTTTGCAGCCATTCGATGAAATTAGGCAAATTAGTTTTCGTATTTAACGAGCCTGAATACATCACTGTCGTAGAAGGTTTAAGACGATGAAAAGTGATTGTGCAATCGGGAGAATATTGAATAAGGTTGTCACTGGAAATACCAAAGGCATTTCTATGCATTTTTTACAATCACGGTTCTCTGTTCAGTGAAAGAGACTGAGAAGCTAGCGCTAACCAAGGGCAGTTGGAAAATGAAATATAAACCTCCATTGACTTATTTAAATTGACTTTAACCAGCTATAAATTACAAACCACGTATCAAGGCAGCCACTTAAATCCCCATCTTATTTTTGACTTTGTATATCGAATATATTTTAAATGAGACTGAAAATGACCAACTGCTCATCGACTTCAGCTAAGGAAGAAAATAAAACAAAAACTTTAGGGCCTCCACGACAACGTAATACTCATCCTTATACTTAGGGAATTCAGTCTGCATTTAACCTTAGGTGTCTTTTACAACAGTTAATCAGTTAATCAATTAATCAGATGCCTGTAAACTTGAGTGTTCGTAGTGGCAATAGAGTATTGTGATGCAGTAATAAAATAATCCGTTGTTTGAATTTTTTTTAAGGGGGGGGGGCTTTTTTTGAGGCGAGTCGAGCCTGATATTTAGGCCCAGACAATTTCAGCCCTCAATATTCAACTTTTTTATAATGATTTTATTATGATATATACGCATCAGAGTGTGTTACGATATCAATGAGCAGCTATTGATTTCAGTTAGAGATACGGCATAGTTATCATGGATTTTTAAAACATATATATTAAGTGAATTACTCCATATTTTGAATTTATTTCCAATATTTCTGATATGTTTATGTTTATCATAAGACCTGCAAATATCAATACATGTTTGATATGGTCACGCCAGCGGAATTAAAATCTAATATTGGACTTCCTGATTTCACTTTGGATGTCATATTTACATTTATAAAAAGCTTTCTACGATACAAGGAAATTTATGGTCTTTTCTGTACAGAGGTGCGTAAATCAGTTCTAAATGAAACCTCAAACACAGTCAAACGTTTCCATACGTACATAACCGATGACGGTTCTATGGTGTCACATAGTATAATGACAACCCTTCCAAATAGGTATATAATATAAGCCAAATTTGCAGGCAATTAATCGCCGTTGAAAACTTATTGAATGGACCGCATTGCACAAGCTCCTTTCAAAGGAAAATACCCACAAATATATTTATTTATACTGGGGTAGAATTTATGTTCTTTTGAATTAAGATTGATATTTATTGAAATAAACAGAACTTTCAGACATTGAATTAACTGCAGTATATCCTGCTCACACGACCACCTTTATTAGGAGCCCACCATCAATAAGCGACCACAATAAAGTCCCCCTACGAGTTTTCAATGTAATTATCGACTAATAAGCAGTAAAGTAATTTGGTGCTGAAAAAGAATGTTCTGAAATATGTAGTCAGAAGAAGGGTATCCTATGGAAACGATGATTAAAATATAAAATTAACTTTCAATCAATATCAAATATTCAACCTTTCGGAATAGCGATTGCCCAATTTTTTCTACATTTAGATGTGTACTATTATGTATTTTTCTATGTACTTTAGTTTGTCACGTAACGCTATGACGTAGTCAAGGCATAACAATGACGCTAAGATTTGTGTCAATATCTTAAAACAATGAATTTGTATTAATAAAGGTGTCAATAATGCAATTATATAAGAATTAAACGTTGGTCTCATTAGCATTGTTGGTGTGTGTGCCAATTATAGGTCACGCCACAAAGTTTGTGACAAACACATAGATAACTTCCTAATTTATTCAGTTTGTCACGTGATTGCGTTTACACACAAATGATATTCTCTTCTCCCTGGCATCTACAAAGACAAAATTTTAATAGCTGGTTTGGATATAAATTTTGGCTCCTGGCAATAACATTTACCCTTTAAAGAGGGGACTGAGAAGATTTTCATATACGTACCATGTTTAATCAGTTCACTGTCGACACTATGATGACAAAAAAGAATTTGTCTCATGGTGAATAAATATCAATACACTTGACCTTGTCTCTTAGTTGATCATCATAGGAGATATTCACGTTTAGTGCAATGTTTTCCCTTACAAGGCATTGATTTTAATGTGATAGTTCGCCTCAATGGAAAAACATTCCTCTGATGTATTAAATAAAGCACATATCTGATGTTTTCATGTCTACTTTACGGTTTATTCTCTAGTCGCAGTAAATTGATTGATTATAAGAAGTCTCTATATAGCAATGGACAGATAAGATTCTTCATTCCTAATCTAAAGACGTTCAAGTGGTTAGTCAAGTGGACTTTAGTCCGATTCTTGCGTGTTTAAATGTCAGTATTATCCATTATTTAAGTGATGATGTGGAACGAATCAAGTACCGTTCATCATTTTCAAATCAATCTGAACTTCAACTACATTCCTCTGCTGTGTATTAAATTTGACAGAAACAGCAGGCTTGCTTTTCTGAAACATATCATAGAAGAAAGCACCAGAACTGAAACCGAAACCAATAATTATTTTAAGTGAAATAACAGGTCGTGTTAATCAATAATTGGTATAACAATACTGTTATTAAAGCATTATTCCTAAATTGTTATGATTCGATGTAAAATCTTTTAATGGACCTCAACTGATTTTGACATGAATTCTGCTTGAAATATCTTCATTAATATTCCATTTTCTATAAAAATAAAATAATGTTTATTTTTATTTGCATCAGTGATATACTCCATGGACTGTTTATGTACTTCTAAATATCAAACATTTAAACTAAATGCTGTTATTAAACCACTACTCCTTGGTATTAGATACAATTTGGGAGTAAGAATACATCAATGGATGATCAGATGTATGTGAGGCATATTACGATTGAGACTATATAACTATGTCCCGATTGGTTTACTCGAGTTGATTCGTGCCTAGTAATCTGGACACTGTCAGTCACTGTTCTCGACAAGCTATCGAATTGCTGCAAGTACTATTGGGAATCTACAATGTAATAGAAATACATTTAGATGGATGTATGTTCAGAAGTCTCCACTCTGATGTTTGCAGATAACTAGTTAACATGACTTCACAATCAAATATGAAATATTTGACTCTTCTATGTATTATTACTTTGGCGGCAGCCTATGAATTTGAAGATAATGGTGAGTAAACACTAGATCATTTTTAAAACTTATATTTTATAATATATTTGTTTGATAATTGATATTTGTAAGTAATATATTTTTGTGATGGAAGTAAGCAAAATGAAGACATTTCTTCTAGTAAAAATAAAATGTTGTCATGCCAATTTCAAGTGTTTTTTTTTTCACAATTTCACAAACAATGCTGTTACGTATTAGTTCGTTGTTGGATTTAATATAATGCAGTTTAAAACTATCTCGATAAGTATTATTACTTTAGTACTTATTGAGCATTAATGGACGTTAAAGTCGACATTTCATCAAGCAGAATATTGGAGAAAATTAAACATTTTTAAGACTGACGGCATGTTGGACTATCTGATAAATGTCTGCGAACCATTGTTAGTAGTTATAGTCGGCAGTTGTTAGTAGTCGGTAACTTTCAGTTGTCAGTTGTTAGTAGTCGGTAACTTTCAGTTGTCAGTTGTTAGTAGTCGTTACGTCTAATTTATCCCAGATGTTAGTAGTCGGTAACTTTCAGTTGATGGCAGTTGTCAGTAGTCTGCAACGTTCAGTTGTTGTCAGTTGTTAGTTGTAACGTCTAATTTATCCCAGATGTTAGTAGTCGGTAACTTTCAGTTGATGGCAGTTGTCAGTAGTCGGCAACGTTCAGTTGTTGTCAGTTGTTAGAAGTAACGTCTAATTTATCCCAGATGTAAGAAGTCGGTAACTTACAGTTCATCGCAGTTGTGAGCAGTCGGTAACTTAATTCATTGCAGTTGTCAGTAGTCGGCAACTTTCAGTTGATCTCAGATGTTAGTAGTCGTAACTACTAATTTGTCCCATTTGTAAGTAGTTGGTAACTTTTAGTTGATGGCAGTTGTTAGTAGTCGGTAAAACTTTCATTTGATCGCAGTAGTTAGTAATCGGTAACTACCAGTTTATCAGATTTTTTAGTAGTTGGTTACTTCCAGTGTATCATAGTTGATTGTTAATGTTCATCGCCGTCCTGAATATGATACTAGTAGTCAGTTGGTCAGTATGAGCAATTTGCTTACTTTGCAATCCGGATCCGATGAGATTATTCCACCTATCCAAAAACCTACGCCAAATAATTCAATTTAAGAACATGATTAAAATATATATAAGTTAGAGTAACGAAAATGTTATTATTTTCTAGCAAAAACTATGTATTTCCGTTGGACAGTATATATTTAAACATGAAAAAAGTAGAAAACAACCCAGCACGACCTCTTGGTACCTAAGTCACCACTTAAAATGTGTGTGATGTAGTATTATACCAAGGTAATATCGGTCTCTATGAAATTATATGTAAATTGCTAGATTGTTATTGAAGCAATGTGTCATAGAGGAGGAATTTTCTGATAGGCCTAATAATAATTAATACCAATAAAGAATTATTAACAAATAAGTAAACTTATAGTCACAGTATCACTATTCTGCAGCTAATTAATTCATCTCGGTTTTATAACTCGAAACTGGTTAAACAACCATTTCTCCGTGTTCTTCAGAACAAGTCTACGGAATCACTTTTACCAAACAGTTTTGTATGAAATCGAAATATCAACTCAATAACTACCGAGAATCTTAGAATAGTTGAAATACTAACTGATAAAAAATTTTATTATTTGGAATTATGATTTAATAGAAGATAATTTTGTCGGTCTTAGAAAGTCAGATTTTGAATGTAAAATATTATGCCATGTTTATTTTAAAACAAATTTTTAAACATTACAAGAAAATTCATGTGTTATCCGAAGAGAATATTTTTCAATTATGCATTCTGCCATAAAAGAAATGAATGCATAATTGAAAAATATTCTCTTCGGATAACACATGAATTTTCTTGTAATTTACTTTAATTGTTCGATTTATTTCTATCAATTCATGGAAACAAAATATAGCCCGAAACTTCTCGAACAAACGTCTTACATATAATTATTTATGTTGTAACAATGATTGTTGACTGTAAGGTCAATATATTTTTTGTCCAAACGTTACCAAATCAGTTGACGATACATAAAAAAGTTGGAGTATCCATGTCTCAAAGTTATCACGCCAAGATATAGATCATAATATAAAAGCTCCTATATAAGAAAATGTATCAAAAACAAAAAATCCCACATCGTTCCGCTAATAAATTGGTTGGTGTGCTCTTGTCTTTTGCATCTTGTAACCCATTCTTTTCTCTAATTACCTTTCATCAGGTAAATTGATACAAGAGAAAATATGAGAAGATTGTAACGCACTGGAAAACAACAATTAAAATTCGACAGTGGAATAAAATCATAGTGGGACAGCTGAAGAAATAATCATTATAAGCTGACAGTGATGGGGTATAGGTGGAAGTATATCTGACGTTGACCCCCTAGAAAAGTGGTTTATTCCGAAGTGCACCAATTTATATTTATATTTCAAACACTTTCTGAGAGAGAGCACTCTCACACTTTCCAATGGAGGGTCGTGACCATATGCTTTTATAAATTGCAGTATATATCCTGTATTTGTCCTCCCATGGTCGAGAGACTGGTGCCTCCACCATCAGCAATGGCTAATGTTTGATTGGTTCAAATTTGGGAAGATCCATTTGCTTACTTAACCTATGCAATTACAATCTTCTTAAAGAACGGGAATTTGGATTTGTTTCGCTTCGGGTGCCCAGGCAAAACGGTCTCTCTATAGTCGAAAAAACTTAATAAAATCTGACACTTATTGAGGTTTTTGAAACAACTATTATCATTATCTCAATAGCCTATCTTCACTCCACAATCCATATCGTTCTATATTTTTCGTGGAATTTCTTTAAACTAAACTAATTAAATATAATCAATCATTTCAGATCATTGCTGGAAATTTGAAATCTTGGCACTTGAAAAGGTCTTATATTGTTCGACCCAATATTAAATTGCATTGAATCAAAGACAATTACCTCTGCTAAACCACTAAAATGTTTCCACAGAGAATAAGTAATCTATATAAAAATTGGGAATCATTAATTTCAATATTAAAGTCCCCAAAACACAATTTTAAATCGAAACCATGGCTATACTTCAATTCTATCCTTACCCAGATAGATACGTTTGGGGCAATAGGTTAATGATGACGATGTTCCTGTTCTTTTACAGTGGTCAAGTATATTTATAATAATACCGTTAATGCTAAATGTTTTTTTTGTTTTTTTTTTTTGCATGTCATGTCATGACAACTTAACATCAACAAAATAACGCGATAACAAGTAGGGCATAAAAAAAAAGGGTGACCTACAAAATTGAAAATTTCAACCTTGTTCGAAATTAATCTTGGTTCATAAGTGTACTTACCTGGTGTCAAAACTATACGACAGAACCAAAAATCGGATAAAATAAGTAAGTTGAAACACTCTCAAACCCCCATTTCAATTATTTCTTAGTTGGATATATAGAGATTATATCCTTTGGTCGTGTTAAAAATATAGGAAAGATTTTGAAATTACGTTTAAAACTGTATTAAGCAAGCAGTCAAGGGAAGTGGCTGGATGTGGTGCTTAATACAGGTGGCTGTTGAATACAGGTGGCTGTTGAATACAGGTGGAGAAAGTCATGATGAGGGGAGGGGGGGGGGGGAAATACACGCATGTTTACATGTCAATATCCAATATCTTTATTCAAAAACAACATAACAACAAACAACTTAACAATTACTGTCTATTTTTCAGTTGGAAATAATCCGTTACACATTGCTGCTTTGTCTTATTTACAACTTTCTTTTTATTTAAAAGATCCTGTAAGTTCATTACTGCCTCTAACAATTCAAAATCATCTTGTTGAATAGAATAATTTCTCACAATTGTTACCGAATTGTCTACCTCATTTAAGTCTATTTTCCTCACATTTTCCTCTGATTCATTCACCCCTACATCTGCATCATCACTGTCTTCTTCAAGTAAAAGTTCTGATGCTGGCCTATCTCAGTCTACCACATTTGCACCAAAGGTAGCTAGAGTGTCATCAATACGATACACTTCATTAAATTCATAGTCGAAAATTTCCTTTGACATCTTTGACATCGACAAGGGCATATCATCGTCATCATCATCACTAACACTTCCATTTTCCGTTAATGGAAATCCACATCTTTCAAAGCATCTTGATATTGTGGATGGTTCCACTGACTTCCACGCCTTTGAAACCCAAAACAAAGCAGACAAAATGTCTATTGATTTTAAAATTTCATGGGTCCATGGGTTGAGATTTGGACGTTGTGTTAGCTGGCAAAAACTTCACTGTAACATTGGATAACTTGGTGGTTGGATGGGATGGGGCATTATCGATAAATAACAAAATGTTCCTGTGTTCTTTCTTCATTTTCTTATTTAAGGTTTCAACCCACTCTGTGAAAAGATAACTTGTCATCCAAGCTTTACGATTGTTCCTATACACAACAGGCAACTGTTTAATATCACTAACACGGTTAAAACATCTAGGCTTACGGGCCTTTCCTACTACCAGCGGTTTCACCTTTTCACCGGTCATGTTTGCACACAAAGCTAATGTCAAATGATCCTCTTTTCTCGACATAGTGTAAGTTGTTATTAAATCATGTTAAATCGATTTGGTTTAAAAATGACCTTTTGACTTCGTCTCGCATGTCTCATTTCATTTACTTTTACTGCATTCGAGACAGTAGAGTTAATGGTATCTTCACTTAACACTAACAGCAACCATATATTTCATGTTACTTACAAGTGCACTAGTTTACTATTTTCAAAGTGAGATTGTTAGCGTCAAAAACGCCAACATGAATCTGGGTCGTCATTTATCGTGAACAGCACATTTAGCGCATTAAAACACACTAGGCGCCCTTTCCCTTCGTTATGATATCTATTTCATTTCTCTTTTATCAGTGTTCAGCAAAGTTGAGTTTTAAAAACAATATTTAAAAAAAAAAAAACAGACTATTGATAACCTTGACATAAACAAAAAGATTCACATTTTTTATTCCATCATGACAAATATATTGGCCTATAGGTTACAAATGCCTGTGTTGAATAGTTTCAGACGGTTATTTAGAATTGATTTTTACCTCTTCAATCATAATTCCTGACAGCCTATTTTAAACTGATATTATTTTAGAAATTGGATTAATTTCAAACGGTCTCTCAACACAACTATGATCTATGAAAGGGAACAAAATAGATGTTTTATCAATATAAAAAGACTGATAAAAGAAAACATAATATTAGTTGAATATCAAGACATCCATTATTATGTCACATCAAATAAATTGATATCGTAAAAAACTTAATTTCTAAATTTATTGTTCCAATTAAGGATTCAATTATGCGTGTGATCTTGGTCGACGGTTGTTTCTATTGAATGTGTAAGATCTTATTCTAGTCCCAAAATTTATCATTTAAATCAGATTTCTGAAGGTCGTTCTGCAGAATTCGTGCAATACAGACCATTGGCCTGTACATTTAAAGTCTAAAACTTCGATATCACAACCTTCGTGGTTAATACAGCATAATATAATGCTTCATTTGATGAGCATTAATGCACAAACTAACAATTTATCCATTCCAAATCGAGTGACTAATGCTATAAACATAAACAGAATATCTTGCACTGTGTTTGAATAAATGTGGTGTTTTTGTAATTAATTTTGATTTCAAGATAAAATTCATTTGTATGTGTTGAATGGCATTACTTACAGGAAACCATACAGAAACACATGGTTTCTTACATGTTTGAAATTAGATTGGTATCTTTTCTATCTAATAATGATCACGTATTCGATTCTTTCCTTCCAATTAACCTCGTTTTATTCAGACATAATTCTGTTTAGAAAATGGTTAAATTTTATTAAACAGTCTTTTTTTTCGACCATTTTAATCCAGTTAAATACAGTGTTATTCTCTCTTTTGCAGATTTTGTAAATGTTACTTCGCCATATCGCCAGTCAGCAGAACATGTTTTAATGAAGCATCTTATTCGTAATTATGAGAAATCCGTGAGACCAGTTTTTGATGCTTCGAAATCAGTCAACGTTGATTTAGGGTTAACTTTGACGCAAATATTAGACTTGGTAAGTTCTCTTGATTATTTTACTATTGATTAACCATTTATAAAAACTATAGCAGTCATTTGTGTCTATGAATCATTATTTATAATATTTACGTCTAAGGGAACTTTTCAATAATCGTAGTTTTTGTTATGTACTCCTTCATACCTACAAACACATAGTCGTTACATACTATACTTTGAACAAGGCTTGCAGAAAATTAGTCATTATAACCCAAGGTTGAACCCAATTTAAAACGGAATGGTAAAATATTCATTGACGGATTTTGAGCTGCCTCCTGGCTGTATTTCAAAGCTTTGACTGATATTGGTTAATAATCTGTATTTTATAGGATGAAAAGAATCAAGTTTTAACTACCAATGTATGGCTAGAAGCAGTAAGTACATAACAATTTATACAATTATCCAACCAAAACATTCCACTTCTATACCAAACGACAAATCAATAGAGATATAATAAATATGGTCTCTTGAAATGTTTATAGATGGAAGGGAAAATATAACGGTTTTTTGACACATAAATAAAATATATGTCAATGCTTTCCTCCCATGTAAGCGCGCTTGCCCTCTGTTAATGAAGGGAGCCATGCAATAGAAGCAATTAACAGTTTCCTTTCCCCCTATATATGATCTTCGATTCAACTAATTTTGTCTTACCAAACCTTTAACAGAGAGGGTTGAGCAAACCTAGACAAATTTCCAAATCAACGTCAACAACTTACTTATTTTTCCTTTGACCAATAATTAGTTTTTAGCAGGCCTAAGTATGATTATTTTCCATGGGTCATACACATTAATTATTTTCATTACACATTCTTTTTCATCTATTGAGCAAAAAGTTTTACATTGATCATTAACATTGATTTTATCCATTGCAAATGTTTGCTTTCCGATGAACATAAGTATTGATTATAAATTATTATATCTTTTAATATTCCATGAAAGGCAAATTAGTTTGCCACGGAGAAGTTATACTTTTTTTGTGATAAACACGCTTAAAGGGCACCGTTTAAAGTGTATTTTATTAATTTAATTGTTTACTGCAATACTAAAAAAATGTAAACAATCCATCGTAGTTACCATACTTAAGTGATTAGGTATTTAGTAATTTACAAAAAAAAAAAATATATTAAAAAATTGTATGTGCGAACAATTGAATGCAAATCGCCTTTGACTCCGACTGCCAATATTGTGTTGGTGCGACAGAATCTGCGTTCGTTTTTTTTTTCTTATCTTGGATCTTGGTATGCTTCATTGTTCAGATTTCAGAATTTTGTGGTGGTGTGGATGAGTGACAATCAGATAGTTTGCTAATTTTCATACGATTCATGTTATTCGTGAAATCTATGACTTTTTAAAGGCTCACGACACTTTGGTGAAGGGTTTAGTAACTACCCTTTAATACAGTGTATTAAAATATCTTTTAAATTTGAGAAAATAAACTAGGCCCAAAAAGGTAAATGATATAAAAAAAGGTATTGGACGAGTTTAGAATGCTGATGCTTTCGTCCGATATTATTCACCGAGATCCTGGCAACCTATATATTCGTCTATGTGTGACCTTCTGTATCGTTTATATGTATTGTAGAATATTTTAATCAAATGAGCTTATAAACTGTAGTTATATTTTGATATTTGGTTATATTGATTGATAAGATGATACAAGTGATCACACCATAAAGGTCAAATATTAGAGTTTTATTACATAACTAGCCCCAGTAGCCGAGTAGCAGACAGTTACCAGTTAAGTAAACAAAAAGCTTTTATAAATCTATTATAGTCTATTTACATGAGTTTAATGTCTGCTCGCTCATCGATTCTAGTTTATAACAACCTATATTTAGCGTTAAAATAACTCATAATATAACTTTATTTTAAATAAAAGTCAGTAATATTTATCCATATTCATAGATAAAATGCTATGCATTTTCGACTATATTAGAAATAAGTTAAATGACTAAATGTTTATGTTTATAATAATAAAAAAGAAAGCTTGCCAAGTTAGGTAACATACGCCCACTGACAAGGCCCTTTCTTGGATGTAAGATGATTATAATGAAATTGTATGGAAACTTACGGAATTATCGTGCCGAGAAGCCAAATTTAAAGCGTTATTTGACCAGGATCTCAACAATAAATAAGTGCATATCATTTTTCATAAAAAAAAGAATAAAAACTGTAGCCTGTTTCGTACCTAGACATAATTGACACGTTTGTACTAAATAAATAACAATAAAATCGAAATCCAAATCGCGCCTACAATATATTTAGATGGACTAAATTAGAGGGCAATTTACGTCCATATTTCTATTAGGGCGTATAAAAATGACAAAATTAGTAATGTTGGAAAATTAGTGTTCCTCAATAGATCTGTAATATGAAAAAATAATATTGGGTTCAGGAATCAACTAACTTGGTTTCAGAAAGTAACTAATTTGTTGCAGGAATCTACTAACACGATTCCAGCAATCAACTAACTTGGTTTCAGAAAGTAACTATTTGATTCAGGAATCTACAAACACGATTCCAGGAATCAACTAACTTGGTTTCAGAAGGTAAATAATTTGTTGAGGAAATCTACTAACACGATTCCAGGAATCAACTAACTTGGTTTCAGAAAGTAACTAATTTGTTGCAGGAATCTACTAACACCATTCCAGCAATCAACTAACTTGGTTTCAGAAAGTAACTAATTTGTTTCAGGAATCTACAAACACGATTCCAGGAATCAACTAACTTGGTTTCAGAAAGTAACTAATTTGTTTCAGGAATCTACAAACACAAATCCAGGAATCAACTTACTTGGATTCAGAAGTTAACTAATTGGTTTCAGGAATCTACTAATACGATTCCAGGAAACAATTTACTTGGTTTCAGAAAGTAACTAATTTGTTTCAGGAATCTACAAACACAATTCCAGGAATCAATTACTAACTTGGTTTCAGAAGTTAACTTATTGTTTTCAGGAATCTACTAACTTAGTTTTAAGAATCACCCACGTTAGTTTTAGGAATCACCCAACTTCAGGAATGCACTTACTTGGTTTCAGGAATCACCCAAAATGATTTCAACCAACCGGGTTTTAGGAATCTACTTACTTGGTCTCGGGAAACCTCTTATTTGGTTTCAGGATTCTCACCTTACTTGATTCAAGAATCACTTTAATTGGTTTTAATATTTCTGTCCTACATTTAAACTTAGAACTAAAATGTTTTCCATCGTGTTAAATTTTAAAAAGTAAAGTGAATGGTAACAAATTATGGTAAGAAGAGTTATGAGTAGAGATATGTATAATCCACAGTTCAAACAAGGTTAATTGAACTCTATACAAACTTATCGTGATAAGAGCAAATGTTAGTATTAACCGTCAGGCAATTTGCATTATGAAGCGATTGATGAAATCTTCTTATGACCGCGATGCTATCAGTTTCCACTACTGGGTACAAAGGGTTAATGAAGTCGAAACTATCTGTAAAATTTATTGCGACATTAACTCGTAACCTTTCCAAAACGTTAGATAACATTTCTAAAAATGTACCCTTTAAGGTGTTTTTAAATAAGCGTTAAAAAGATTACATATTGAATGACTTGATTTGTTATTTGTTAGTGGTAAAATGATTGAATTTGTCAAAAATTTGTTAAAGACGTGATTCTATAATTTATTTATATCAGTCTGTAATGAATGTAAATTGTTGTGGTTTGATAAAAGACTCTAATCTATCTTACTTTATATTCACATGATATTCTACACCGCATCTATAATTTCCGTTTTCCTTTCACTAGCGCGCCTATTCATACGGAAAATAGAGATTAAAGGCTTTGCCAAGTGTACTTTGGCATTTTCCATCTTGAAGTAATTGACTATGGTCTGATTTAGTTCAATGAGAAATCAGTCGGATTGTATGTCTTATGATTATACTATGTTATAGTCATATAGTCAAAACCACTTCACAGTGTTATTAAAATTTGATGATAAATGAATGACGAAGTTTTATTCTTAAACAAGCCACTCTTAGTAATGAAAGACAAATTTATACTGTGATGTATATAAATATTTTTAAAAATATATATTTTAACAATTAAAATATAAAAGTGAAAAAAAAACCTAAACCCATAAAACCTCTTGATCAGAAAAATTAAGAATCAAGAGTGCTATGGAATGTAAATTTATAATTACCTATACAGTGTTATCCGACATGATCGATGAAATAATTATTGAAGGCTTTGGATACAACTGTATTTCCAAAGTTACCATGAATATATACCATATCAAATTATATAAATTCCCTTTGTAACACTATCGCACCTAGACGAACTGTTAGCTTCTACAAATGGATAATGGATATTCAAATTAACTTGTGCCATATTTGATAAACATGTAATCATTGACCCTTTATATTATCTTAACTTCGTCAATTTTTCTTTTATTGGATTTTCTACTAAAAACAGTTTTAGAAGGAAATTTGATATTCCATATAACAGAACAATTGTATTCGTTATCACGATATCACAATACCAACAAAATGGAATCATTCTTGGTGAGCTGTCTTAGTCTTATCACCAGAGAAAAGTTTGAACTAAATGTAATCAATCAATTGTATGTGGATTTTTCCAATGGAACCAGAAGTAATAATGGCCGTACATGATGCCATTACGGCAAAGAGGATCTGTTACTTTTTATACGCCCACATGAATATCTTAACAGTATATTGTCGTCACCCTGCACGTCGGTCCGTCCATCAACATTTGTTGTGGGAACAATAGAAGCTACAATTTTCAATGTATTTTGATGAAACCTGGTGTGAGAATTAGAATTAATAAGACGGCGGTCAAGTTCGAAATTGACGATTTTTCGATGAACTGTTTGCGAGTTATAGCCCCTGACTTTATATGATGTGATGTTGGTGTTATAGAAGCTACAGTTTTCAATGTATTTTGATAAAACCTGTTGTGAGTATTGGAAATGATAAGATGGCTGTCAAGTTCGAATTCAACTATTTTTCGATGAACGGTTTGCGAGTTATTGCCCTTGACTGAATAAAATCGCTTCAATATTTTATTGTGGGTGCAATAGTACAATTTTAATTGGATTTTAATGAAACTTTTTGTGAACATTGGAATGGTCGCCCAGTTCGAATTTGACGATTTAGATAAATGGTTTGTTTGTATATTAAAAAAATTCAATAAATCAAAGGATAAATGATTTTACAATGCTGATGTGTGGACGTATGTTACCTTGCCTGGCAAGCTATCTTTCTGAACCGTACTCAATTCAGATGCTAAATATTTTTTTTTACTCTCCCTTTTTAATCTCTTTATGAAAGAACTGAAATTGCCACCATGTATCTTTTGAGTGATTTATATTAAGAAAACCACTTAAAATGAAAATTGATATTTGGATGTTTAAAAAGATATAAATCTTTGGCTGGTATACTATTGAGAATACAAATATGCAATCGTGAAAAATCGTTTTCTTTATAGTTTTTCTATATAGTTTTCTCTATATTAATCAAGTCAATACAATACAAATCCGTATTACAAGGTGAAGATTTATGATTAAAGTTCACACATTACATGACGTAAACAATCTTTTTTTTGATGATAGTAATCTTTCACTTTGGAGGTTGGTGACTACAGAGACTTAAGAAGGGTACCGTACTTAGATCACCGGACAACAGGTATTATGTATATGGTTAGGGGATAATTTTCCAATTATTTTAATCTTAAAATATCCATCCTGCAGGATTTTCTTTCCCTGTGCTAGAATTGAACCCATGGCCGCCGGGCTAACTTGAGTAACCGTGACTCCATTTGTCAACTCTGAGCCCACACAGTATTTCGTATTTTCATTTACAGTAATGCAAGAGGGAATAAATTATATTTTATAGTCTTTAATATAGATTTTTTCAAGATAGTATTGTAAAAGAGTAAGCTGTAATGCTCGGTTTCACGAATTCCAATATACTATTGATCATATTACTCTGATAATTCTTACGATCGGCCCGATCAAGTTTGTCAAGTGGGTTCATCGTATTGGATCCTGAACGATCGCATCTCTACTTCCAAATCGCGTTGCTCGGGATCGACCTTAGACAAGATCAACCCCCTTATTTAAACGTTTTATATAGTAATATATTGATTGATCCGATCAAATCCAAGATTGGGTGCGTTTAATTTGTCTAAGAGCTAATCTGATGACTCCGATTTGGTAACGGATTAGTAACGATCCGTCGCGCTATATAAAGAAACAATACAATGGAGATCCAGATTTAATCGAATTCAACGTATAATATCTTTTGGATCGTTTTAATAATACCTACGATTAACAAGATTGTTAAAAACTGACCCCAAGATTTGACTGGGCCTGAAAAGATCATCCCGATTAACAGATTATAGATCGCCAATCGTGATTGTTGGGACCGAGCATAAAAGAAAGAAAAGGTCCACGGTCAATCGGGGTCAAATAGTTATTATGATCGTGTCAGATGGATACCCAATCGAAACTATATAATCGGAATTTCAATCGGAAGATAGTACCAGAACGAAAAGATCGATTACGAGCGGAACAAAACGATGCTGTCGGCCTTACAGGCAATCTCGAAAGGGTTAATCCTATAATCCGATCTCTATATATGGGGATTGGTGCAGTAAATGATTGAGAAATATTGATAATGGTGTAATAAAATGTAACTGTGACTAAAACTTTCCATTAATTAAAAATACTTTGTGCCCGTTTACTGTGACTATATTTCCGGTGTCCAAATTTCCTGTAACCAACTTACCTATTAATATTAGTACGACAATGGGAACCTTGCATACATATATTTTAGTTCTAGGCCTAATAAAGGCGGGTGAAAAGATAGTAATAAATATGTTCTTTGTGTTCGCAAGATTCTCGCTAGTAAAATTGTATTTTATTAAACATTGAAGTATGTCTTGTAATCATATATATTGCACTCCGTTCCCGTCAATCTTAGTTAAATAGTTAACTTTATAAATGTTTATTAAACGAACACAGAAAAGCTGATAATATATTATAAATGAATGACCTAAAAGTTAATTTGTTTTCGATCGCTCTTCTTTATTTACAAGATGTAATTGAAACGATGTCATTTGAACGTGACGACGAGTTGGTTTCTTTTCAGTAGCTTCACGAATACTTGTAGGGTTAATGACAAGTGAACGAATAAAATCAGATCATTATATTAAAGGCTGAGTCAATAATTGGTCTTGGTTACTTCTAACTGAAACATAACTTTTATTTTCCAATTTTAAACCTCTCTGATGATTAAATTTGCTTGCTTCACTAATGAGTGATTAATTTGAAACTGTATCTAATAAAAATTGTCAGAAAATATAAATTGGAAATGCTGTATACTCTATAGGGTTAAAATTGAGTTAACTTTCCTTCGCATATGATACCTATCAGTTTGATCAACATGAGGTACATGCTGTGCTTTTTCTGGCTTCCATGAATCCCAACAGACTATTGAATTTTATTCTGCAATAAAGAGATAAAACAGACATCAATTGATAGCAAATGAATGAAAGAAATATGAAATGTTTAACTAATTTGTCTTGTCACATATTGTAGGAAAATGAAATGAAGTGAATGGAGTTTTACGTCCTACACTTCTGCACCTTATTGGCTAATGATGACGGTCAACGCCATTTAGTGTGCAATTAGGGAAATTTAACAAGGACAACGGCATTAGCCTACTCTTTTTTGCGATATCCAATTGTCGAAGGTTTATTAACATGAATAGCAAGTAGCACACGGGGTCTTTTTTGTCCGATCCGAACGACTGGACGCTTTTTCCATGTCAGCCCCCCGACCTGCATCACTGACAAGGGGAAAACGGGCTAAAAAATCCAAAAGTTCATCTCAGTCTTTACCGTGATTCAACCCTGGACCTTCAGTTTAGCGTCTTACTCACTGAGCCACCAAGTACGACTCCCTATATATATTATAGGAATGGTATAATGAAAAATATCACATGTTTAAATAGTGTGTCTTGTTTTATATTATAGGAATGGTATGACGAAAGATTGGTATGGAACGCTAGTGATTTTGAAGATATAATTTCTATAAGAATACCATGCGATACAATATGGCTGCCAGATATTGTTTTATATAACAGGTTTGTCGAGTTTTCAACATTATTAGGGAGATGATAAACACGTTTTTGATGAGATAAGGCCAATAACACGGATGAAATATAGGGCAACTTACAGTAACATGTTTTCCTAATACGTTCATATTATGTGTTTCCAAAACAAATCTCTTTTCTTTAGATCGTTATTGTAGTATACATATGAGAGCCTAGTTTATACAACGAGGATTTGGATATATGCAACATTTTCACACATATGCAACATTTACAAAACTGGAAAAAAAAATATTTTTGCTGTGCATTCATTCGAAGTCCCTAGTGTAAATCTGGAGCATCTGTCGAGCCATGTAGAGAATCAGGCTAGAAAGTTTCCGCAAGCGCAGAATGTTTCCCTATTTTCTGTGTGTAGCACTAACTCTGGATTGCCTAAATGTAAGGGAATTAAGAAGAAAACCTCGGACGAAGGTGTGGTTTGACAAAGCTGTCCTGCAGCTCTTCGAAGAAACAGACTGGCTTTAAAGGAAGAAAACATTGAATTTCATTTGCAGATGAACTATTTCCTTCCCAAGAGACAGTTGTTCAAAAGAAGGTAGCAATTACCATTTATGGGCTTGCAACATCGTCAGAGTACCGAACAGTCGGTTATATCTTTGGTGTCGAGAAGGTTACTGTGTATGTACCAAAAAATACACCTACGGTCAAATTTGCTTAAATAAGAATATCTGCACATGTGCAAAAATATACATTTTTTTCCTAATTGCTTATTCTATGTGTTTTAGATCTTTAATTATATTAAATGATTATATTTTCAGCGTAGATGATTATACATCTGGTTATATGCAGAGTTTGGCGATGGTATACAATAACAGTAGAGTGTTTTGGGGTCCCGTTATTAGATTTAGAAGTTCCTGCAAAATAGACATCACATTTTTCCCTTTTGATAACCAAATTTGTAAATTGAAACTTGGTTCGTGGGCCTATAATGGATGGCAAGTTGATGTATGGAACAGATCAAATTCAATGGATTTATCTAATTTCGTTGATAACGGGGAATGGGAGCTGTTAGGATTGGCAGTAGAAAGAAACGTTGTGACCTACAATTGCTGTAACGAACCCTTTCCAGATGTAACCTTCTATATCTATCTAAGACGACGTATTAAGTATTATTTCATGAACATTATTATTCCGTGTATCATTTTATCATTTCTGTGTTTAGCTGGGTTTCTGCTACCACCAGAGAGTGGTGAGAAAATTACACTAGGCCTATCCGTATTACTGACTATAACTGTATTTATGTTGATGGTGGCTGATAAAATGCCACAAACATCAGAGTCTATCTCTGTAATCAGTAAGTATAATTACTTTTTATTTAATGTCTTTTTGTCACTTCGCAAATTCTGAAATTGTTGTCTTAGTTAGGATTCAAAGGTCATCCTTCTGATAAGTGTTAGGAAATGATGGGTTTAAAATTCGAAGTATTCCATCCCACATAAATTAGTGAAAATCATTGAGCACGTAACTGTACCATTCCACGGAGTTTCTGAAACTAAGATAAGGTTTAAAATGCCAAGTGGTGTTTTTTGTATTATAGGTATTTATCTGATGGTTGTATTAACAACGAGTTGTTTATCAGTGCTTTCTTCAGTATTTATTCTGGGTATTCATCATCAAAGAGGCAAACCACACAAAGTTCCCAACTGGTTAAAAATTTTTGTTTTCCGATTGTTATCCCCCGCACTTTGCATAAAACAACAGCGTCACGAAGAATCCAAACGGAGACAAAATTCTAAAGATTTTTTAGTGTCCAGAAAAGGTAAAGTGGCAACAGAAGAATTGGAAGTAATAAAACTCGACCGACGGAAAATTGAAGTCGAGATTATCGACACATCAGGATTGGATTTAAGGGGAGACAACCACAGTATGAGACAAGACAACAATTGTCGTGAAGGACCGTGTTCAGAATGCATTCATAATCAAAACACATACAATACATTAATAAAACAATTATTAAATTTAATACAAAGAAAACAAGTGGATGAAATGAAAGACGGAGAAGTGTTAAGAGAGTGGCGAGATGTTGCGTATGTTTTAGATCGTCTTTTGTTTATATTGTTTTTACTGACAACTGTTATTTCTACTATGTGTATTTTAGAAATGAGGCCAGATTCTTTTCAACCTATATCTAATCTTACTATGATTTTACCACAGGTTGGAATACAGTAAACAGTTAAAAAATGTAAACGGTAGCTCAAATAAAACAAACCATGCAAAATCATTGCTAAGACTAGTTCTTGTTAAAAAAAAATTACAAGTGTGTTATCATGGATGTCTGACACGTAGGTATTTTGAGTTATTAAACCGATTTGTTTCAATCGGATCCGCCAATATTATTATTATAACAGTTAATAGGCAACTCGGTACGAGTTACGCAACTTGTATAATAGACTGAAATCAAAATCTGGCAACTTTTCGAAAATTGAAAGGATTTGGTCCATTTTGACACACATTTTGGGGCAAATCTTTATACTTTATAATTGTTAGATGTATTCCTGGTAGGTTATAGTGGGATCGGGATCAATGGATAGTTGGGTACTCTGGTTAATAGCCTTTTGTAATAGCAAGATAAATGTTAGACAAAAAAGGAATGACATTTAAATGCAGTGTATAATTGATAGGAAAATTATGCAATAAGTTTTGGAGTATTTTAATTATTGGTCCGGATATTAAAGGGATACTTGGCATGAACATATAATTTGAGTTCTCAAGAATGGTCAATATGAGTATATTCATCAGTGTACTTACCTGGTGTCATAAAGTAACAGAATCCCTTAAAATCTGGAAATAACAAAACTACGTTTTGAACAACGCTGAAACAATTTATTAAGCGTTTTGCCAATAATCATATGCATCTTTATGGATAATTACTTAGTTTTTTTGGATATTTATTTATTTTTTATTTCATGTTATTTATGCAATTTGTTGGAAATGTTACCTGTACTATCCGTACAACAATTTAATTTGCCATATTTTCAGGAGGCGTTCTTCGTATCAAGATCTTGAGCATGTATTTTGTATAAGTCAGAGCCAAAGATTATTGTTTATCATATATTTTCGGGCTTAAGATTACTGTTTTAAAGACAGTTATAGATAGACTGCACAATCCGAATCTGAGTTTTCAGACTTATTGCGTATTTTAACAAATTTTGGGGTTATTTTTATTTGTTGTTGATTTCTTTTTTTCGAATCTTGCTAGTTCAAACTGAAAAAATAGAGAATATCTTTCCAGTTCAAAGTGTTGTATAGTTACCAATTGGTTGTCTGATTTACAACAGTTATAAAAACAATTAATTACTAATATGTGTAACAAAGACTGTTATTCAATTTTCCGTTTCGAATGTTATGCGTTATGCCATATTGACATTTAATCTTAAGCAAAGACCATATAAATAATAAGACATGACAGCTAGGCCAATCAGCGTACCAGGCGACGAACAGCGCCACTCAGCGGAGGGTAGTAAAGCGCATTAAGGCTTCATTGAGGGCCTAGTGGGAAGATGCCTCCTCGCCTGAATTTACCATCCAAGAGTAATGTTAATTCCACGTTTTGCTCCAACAGCTATCGGAACAAGGAATCAGCAGTTTCTTTCTCAAGTTTCCTATTTATATGGTCTTTGTCTTAAGCGAAGAGGAATGTTGAATAGTTACCATTTGATTGTTCGAAGCCTCATTACTTAAACAGGGTTATCTCCCTTGTACACATATAACCATAATTGTTTTCTCTAATTAAAGAGCTCGGGTTTTAGTCTTCCATCTTAGTGTTGTCATTTGTTTTTATGTGGTAATCAAGCCAGACGAGGATCAAACTAAAAACATCGTTAACTTAAAGATAAGCCATCCAAGTAGCCAAATCATAAACAATTTACTCTTGCAACAATTAAAATTTTTTTAATTTAAGCACAGTTGTGTGCAAGCCTGCATTTCACAACCGTGAACCAGCCTGCAATAAGAGAGAGAGTGAGAGATAGAGAGCGCGAGAGAGAAACACAGAGAGAGAGACAGAGGGAAACAGGGACCAGGGGCGTAGCGTGTAACACTCCCCCCCCCCCTCACTTTTGCTAAACTGGTCGGTAAAACGCGGGATCGGTCGGTAATTGACGGAGCCGTCGGTAAAATCGATTGGTTGAAGGAAAATGTAAAAACCATGTATCGGCAAACTGATTAAATAGTCTAATAAATCTATATCCATAAAATATTTATCTACTCTGTAAATGATGGTTGTCGGTGAAACAGTTTCTGATTGTCACACAATTATGATATTGTTGTCTATGTAAATGTGATTTACCTCCCTTTTTTGATTCTCCGTTATTGAAGTTATTTTTTTTTTAAATAGTTTCAGATATCAAATTGTCTGAGTTTTTCTCGGTTGTTCAAATTGTGTAATAAAGTCCTACTCTCACTCGATTCAATTCATTCGAAAGAAATTTACCTTAAATTAACGGTTACCCTTAATCATTCAAAATGCCCCCCCCCCCAAGGAGCGCACAAACCGATACAAAATCCGTTGCCTTGAATGTTATGAAATGAATTTTGATTACAAAAAAAGCACAATTCAAAATTCCATCAGGATTTACTTAAACGGCGCAAAATTGTTCGGTACAGTGTGGACGGTGCACCGAAAAACCCTTTGGATGCTGCCGCGGCTGGTAAATCTTCAAAGATAAATTCATAGTGGTGCGTGCGCATTTACCGTGAAACAACGATGTATAAAAAATGCTTTAGAGGATTTCGTATGTATATATATTTAGCTTAAAAGCTGAAGGGGCGTTCGTCGGTAAATTTTGGAGGGAACAACAAAGTACATGAAGAAAGTACATGAATCCGTCTTTCGCTCTAGAAGTTGAAATCCGCCACTGACGCACTGACGTATGAGGTAGCCCTTGAAAGAAAGGAGAGGAATCTGTCCGTCATTCGCTATTGAAATCCGCCACTTCACTGAATCCGTCGTTCAACCGCTCAAGTGACGGACTGACGGGCTCACTGACGTAAATGACAGGCTCATTGACATGAGTGGCGCACCCAATTGACGGAGTGACGGGCTCACTGGTGTAAATGCAGGCTCATTGACGTGACGGGCTCACTGACGTAAGTGACGGGCTCGGGTTAGGGTTAGTCTAACACTGCCCTGAAATACGGACTGTTCGAACGACCTTTGACCTAACCCAGTTTTAACCTAATGAGCCTTTAGTTTTGTGATTGTGGGGAACTTTGTCGAAGGATTCATGGAAATCCAGATAGATTATATCTACGGGTTTGTGGTTATCTATTTCTCTTGTAAGGTGGTCTAGAACGTCTAATAGTTGGGTTGTTGTGGATCTTGATCTGAAACCGTTTTGGTTGATATTGAGTAAGTTGTTATCTTCGAGGTGTTTCATGAGGGCATCCCGGTTGATGGATTCCAATGTTTCATTATTATACTGGTGAGGCTTATCGGTCGGTAGTTGTTGACTTTCTTTTTGCTTCCTTTCTTGTATATTGGTGTAATGTTTTATATTTTCCAATAGTCTGGAAGTGAACCTTCTTCTGATGATTTGGAGAAAATGAGTTGTAGGTGCTTGTTTCTTTCAGAATTTTAGGGTG